>CM069141.1:18539488-19051057 GCA_035221665.1 Okamejei kenojei | reverse complement strand
GACAAACCGTAATGGCCCAGCACCGAACCCTGAGGCACACCACGTATCACAGGACATATGTTGATAACATAGACTTGCATGGGTTTATCTGTCCAACAAAAGGTCTGATAGAATTAAAATAATCTGAAAATGTTGCCTCTCTCACTGCTCCCATGATTGCAACCTGACTTGTTGAGTTTTCCAACATTTTCTGTTTATATCTTAGATTTTCAGCAGACAATCATCTGAGTTCAGGCTTGTTTGATAAGTGGAAGTTGTTTTGCCTGGGTTCATATAAGAATTTCTTGAAGCAACTTAATGGAATTTAAGAATTATATATGGAATAAGCTAAGAAAAAACAGAACTCCTGCCTTTCAAAATAAGGAAGCAGCAAAAATGTCTTGAAGGAAACTGTCCGATAAAGTAACCAGGACTTTCTGAACGTGAAGTTTGAAGAGAGCTCCAGCATGTAAATCACTCCATTGTATTCCAATATCAAAGCTAAATATATTAAACTTAAAGTATAATTAATTTCACTTTATAGAAATAGTAATACATGATAGATAACGATGAATGCATTCGAATTAATTACTCTGCAGTATTATATATCTCATCGCAACAAAAAAAGGCTATTTTATTTGATCTTTGGTTTTGATTCATGGCACTGATATTGGATACGCACGAAACCAACAAGTCTTGCAGTTGCCACATTACCACAATACTTGTACTTAACATTTAAAAAGCATTAATTGGCATCATGTAAAAGGCATGCTACTCAGTTTCAAGACCCTTAGGCACAATGCAACCCCATATTTCAAATGCACAGTAGACTATTCAAAAAAAAAAGAAGAAATTCACACAAGGACATTGTGCAAAAGTTTCACATATTCCAGGCAGTTACAGATGCAGCTTTGTTCACATTTGAAAGAAATCAGTGGGAGAAGACATTCTGGGTCCAGGCTATTGGAAGCAATAGATACAAACAGCTGAATGCGTCAGCAGTTTAAAAGAATGCCACTCCTACCAGAAATGTGTTATTTCCCCTCTGCCCTTTTGCAAAGAACTACATTCAAGCATTACATCATAACCACTGCAAGCCTAAAGCCCCCGCAAAGAGGATTATTTTTAGTAATTTATTCTGCACACGTCTGCCAAATCAAGTGCCCAGCATAGCTTCACACAGAAAAAACTGTGCGCACCAAGCCAGTCACTGTATCAGGATCCCGAATCACTTCTACGGTCTTCAAATAATTGCAGTGTTAGACAGTGACTTAACCATTAAATTAAGGTGCCAAACAGTATTTATAAAGTTGTAGAACACGGTTTGCCATATTATCAATTATAGGATTAAATGAATAAAGCTAATTAAGCATCAGACACATCACTTGCAGATAACCTGGAAACAATGTTTCTTATTTAAGTCAATTGCAGAATCAAACAGCAGAATGATGAATTCTAACATATTTGGATGACAGAAATTAATCTCTACATTGTTTTTCCATGCCAAGCGTTTCAAATGTAACAAATCTTTTAGTTTTGATTCTCCATATTAATTCACAAAGAAAGACTTTAAACCCTCCATTACAACAATTAGTTTTACAGGATGTAGAAAGTTAAAAAATGTGGCATACAACATAATCACACGTAGCTATCAACTGAATTTACCCACAATTCCCATCCTGGTCCCCAAGATGCAGATGGCCCATATTTCACGAATGCCCCATATCCAGATGTTGGGGATGACTATGAGGCGTAATTGACCTCAGGCACTATATTCCTTTCAAAAACCCCCACCCAAAAAACCAGCAAAACCATCCCCAACACAAGATAAAGTTTGGCTGGTGTTCAACTTGACCTTCTGACAAAGTCGGGAGTTCTTTTTAAATCTTTTGTTAATATTTTCAATCTCAATAATTCAAAAGAAAACATAAAATTAAAAAAAAAATTAAAGCATTTAATGAAAGACATTAAAACACCAAGACACAAAAATATTGAAATAAATGGATTTTTCCCCTCTTGATCCCAAGTGTAATCAAAACTTGGCTATTTGACTCCTTGTGGACCAACAACTGCGTAAAGGAATAAATGCTCCACAATCCATTATTCAATGAGTATTCGCCAACTTTTATTCTAACATGGAATGGCCAGTCACATAGGCTTGTTTGTGCTACTGAACCAAAGGCCAAATAGTTTTGTTGGGGGGAAAAGCAGAGGTTTGAAAGATGTTTCCTCCACACATGTTCATTCAGAGATGCTGCCCTGACCCATCAAGATTTTACTCCATACTTTTGTCTTTTTTTTGTAAACCAGCATCCTGCAGTTTCCAATGCACTCCAAACCTCTTTAAAGTTTAATTTACCTGAACTCATATCATCTACAAAAGACGGATATAATGCCGCTACAACACAAGTAAATGGTGTTTAAATTTATAAAATACTGGTAGATATAGCAGATTGAGTCACAGGAACAATTTGGTCAAGAAATACTCTTAATGATTCCTAATTTATAGTGTAGTTACTGATTTCTCCAAACGCAATCTTTACCATTCCAAACAGTTAAAAATATATCCAAATCCACAAACATACTATCAAACTGAACTTTATGGGAACATGAATCTCCAATTAAGTCATCAAATTTTAGGCGCACTTATTTTAATTTAACTGCAAGTTTAAGTACATATAGTAAATATGTTAATAACTTGGCAGGTGTATAACTCAGGATAATAACAACTCTTTTGATGATGTTACAAAATAAATGCTCTACAGCTTACAATTCTGTTCCAAATTTGAAAATCCGTTCCTGGTCATTGCAGCGAATTTCCTCTAACAGATGCTTTTCCACACACGCTGTGGTGTGTCTAAACTACAGATCATGTTACCAAATGATGTATAAAGATACAAACCCACTCACTAAACCCACACGCAACGTTTTGGAATCATCTTTTTCCTGAATGAATACAAAAAATGAGCTACATTAGATGTTTTCAATGGAAATATAGTGGATTTACAATAAGGTACCCACAAATCCACAATGGAATCTAAATAATGACAATAGCGACCTTGCTAGGAATCAGAGACTAAATATTTTATCCCTATGTGCAAAGATATTAAAACTTAAGCAAGAATAATAAGTAGTTGGTTACTCTCAAATGAACTGTGGGTGAAGAACCTGCAGATGCGTTTTTAAACCAAAGATAGACACAAAATGCTGCACCCAACTCCAGGGATAAGTAGCATCTCTGAATGAGGTAAAACTTTAATCAAAATCACACCATAATAATTTAAGTCTTATGGATTCAATTACATTGTATTTGTAATATTTTTCTCATAATGAATTAGTAAACACACATTCAGGCAAAAACCCTCCTTCAGTCTGAAGAGTTCACATTATCACAGTTACAATTTTCAAATTAAACAAAACTGGAAAATGCTAGACATGACACCTCCCAACAATAAAAACACTAGCCATTTATGTCATAAGCGATAAGGCAGTGAATTAAAGGCCATTCGGCCCATCAACTCTACTCCTCCGCCTTTTCAATCACAGGCTGATCTATCTCGTCTCCTCTTAACCCCATTCTCCTGGCCTTCTCCCATAACCTCTGACACATGTACTGATTCACCAAGATCTTATCTATCCTGCATTAAAAATATCCCCGATTTTTTGGGGGGCTGTGGAGGACAAAAGTCAGTCGATAAAAAGGTAAGTCCAAAAGTCCCATAAATTTTATCCGTTCATGACAGTCAAAGTAAATTAAATTTAAAGTAAAATAGTATATTTAACTATTCTCCCATAAACTCTATCTTGTTTGAAAATTGGCGCCAAAAATGCCATACATAAAGCTGGACAATTATTCTAAAAGAACTACAAATCCCACCAGAAAGAATCTCCGTAAAGGATGAAAATAGGAAAGTACAAAAACCTGCTGAGATGAACTGCATTGGTGTAGGACATTACACTGGAGACGCATTATAAAAATACAGATATTCAGCTTCTCAAACTCAGTGTTGTTGGAGAGAGTGAAAGATCTAGGAAATACAGTTAGAAATAAAGAACACGCGGGTCACAAAGACTGGCATAAGCCTCCAACTGTGCCATACCAAGAAACTTCAGAAAACCAGAATTACGAAGTGGTAGAAGTTACACGTTAGCTATGTAAAGTCTGGTCATGCATGCGTCCATGAAACAGTTCCAAGACTAATCTTTGGTAGAATGAGTTGGTTGGAAGTGCCGTAGTAGATTTAACCAGAATGAAGTGGGTTCCCGCTTCAAAATACGAGAAAAAAAATACAACTATCATGGATATAATATCTTAATGGAGCGAGTTGATTAATGTTTTCAGATGTAGGGGGACAAAAATGATGAGAGAAACTACTTCCCCTGTTTAAGGATAGATGGGTGTTTCAATTTTTTAAACATTAGAGCAATGCCTTTCAAGAATAAGGAAATCAGAGAATTAAGTTAGGAAAGCACTTATTATGAAAACGATGATAGTCCAGCTTTTCTTCTAACAATCCCACAATTGATCAAGGTCAAGCGTGAATATCACAGATTTTTGTTTACTAAAGGAAGAACAGAAACATTTGTGA
Source organism: Okamejei kenojei (assembly GCA_035221665.1). Taxonomy (NCBI): domain Eukaryota; kingdom Metazoa; phylum Chordata; class Chondrichthyes; order Rajiformes; family Rajidae; genus Okamejei; species Okamejei kenojei. Next base: position 19,046,489 of record CM069141.1, on the reverse strand, counting down.
TTTGGTTCACCAATACCATGATCTCTTGAAATGCAAAATTGGTTCAAGAGGCTAAATTAATTATGCACAGAATCAGCTAAGCAATACTGCCTGAAAGAAACCATTCCTCGATCCTGTCAGGTTCATATTAAATCTGTAAAGACTGTGGTGAGAGTTAGTCTTTGAGCTGCTCTCAAATATTAACATTACTTGGCAACATCAACCCAGACTGAAAGTTGTCTAACATATTTACTACTACAATGGCACTATGATATAAAATGTGAATACATTTTTTTTTCCATTTAGTGCTACAAAACAGAAAAGCGCAGAATTTTTTTTCCAAACAAGATTGTAATAATGGAGACCATGGGAGACTGTAGATGTTGGACCTGAAGTCCCAAATAACCAGCTGAGACAGAACCAGTGGATAAGTCAGTGAGTAAAGTGACACCACCATTTCCTGGTTGGGACCCTTTATATCTAGACCGGAGAATTTGCAGTGGGGGATAAAACTGAAGACACACAATTTGCAAGATGCCAAATATGGAGCAAACTAACACTTCATGGAGGTATCTCAGGGGTCAGGAACCCATCCCAAGAGAAATGAAGAGGTAGTGGGACCATCCTGTTTGATTCAGACCCATTCATCTGTGAACTGCCAACAATGTTCATGAATATGCTAATATCAAAGTACCCAGTATGCTTGTACATATAGCTGCTGAAAGCTGAAAACATATATGACAAAAAATGGAATGAGTACAGAGGAAAACCAATAATAACGGGTCTTAGTCAAGATCATACCTGAAGTATTGCTAATGACGTTTTGGTCTCCTTAACCCAAAATAATAATGCTCGCACCATGGAGGTGGTGCAAGTGAAGATTCATTAGAATATGCTCCTCCAGAGGTGACACACAAAACCTTTTTCCAATGACAGACGGAGTACACGAGGGTCTATAGTCTCTACGAGTTTTAGAAGATTGGAGGAGACGGTTGGTGAAAGTCAAGTTTTTTACGGCTTGATGTGTGATTTTTCTCTTTTGTTGCAGGAATGATGTCCTGTATCTAGAAACGAGATACAGGCCATCATAAACCACAGAATGGGGATATGAAATGTGGACCTGGGTTGAGGTAGATATCCTTCAAATATACAATGAAGTATCTTTGGAATCTCCTCTGGCGCAACTAGAGAGGGTTGTGAAAGCTCATCATGGAGGCGATTCAAAACTAGTGCGAGGAATGACGCATCTCTTTCATCGGGGATTTTTGCAGCCTCCCATGCTCGTATCGATTTTTTTTTTCAACTTTGGGGAAGTTGGCTTCCTCAGTCTTGTAAGTAAAACTGACTACTTCATTCACCAGTTATTCATCATACAATTTTGACTTGACTTTTCTCAGTCCATTAGAACAACCTGACCCTTAATCCCCAGAGCCCAGCCAAATCAGCATAATGATAAAGTATTTTGCGAAACGATCATATGTACCCCTTCAGGATTTGGTCTCATCCTGACAGAAATCTCCTTATTCCTAACCCATTACCCCGCCACCATTCACTGCAACTTAAATGTATCTTTATAGTAACACCCAATTAAGTCCCTGACCCCGAAATGTTAACCTCTCAGTTTCTCTTTTACATGCTTGAGTCTTTTCCATCATTTATTTATGTTTAAATCCAAATCTATACCATGCTTGGAAGGTCATGAGAATGCCTGAACAGTTTGCGTTAACTTTTACTTTCCATACGCACACCCCGCCTGGATCTAGTTCATTTGATCATTACGTAAAGCCAACATTCTTCTAAAAAACCCACTCTCAATAGTTGTGAGCTTATCTTGGAAAGTTAGATACATCTTCCGTTACTGATCCTCTGGGAGGAGATTTTCTTCTATTGGGGTAAAATTATCCAACCACATCCTCTTTTCCTCATGACTAGATTTATTTTTTTAACTATTGAACAGCCCCATCTCAGCTATTGCCACTATTTTCCTTTTTCAGATCTCATAGAATATTTTTGGATATACTTTGTATACCATTCATGTTTGCTATCATTTTCTTTGACTTTTCTTCCTCTCTCTCTCATTAATAATTTCTTTCTTTTTTTTTTCTCTCTCTCGAGAACAACTTCCCCCTGCACATATTTCATCACAATTCTGACTTCACACTCATGCGCACCAGTCATACTCTTTTTTTTCCTCAGATTAGGTTATTCTCTGCCATCTTGGTCATCCAGAGATTTCCAGCTGTAATTTTGTAACATGCCCAAGGTTACAACTGAAATATCTGAAGTTTGAAGTTCCTGTCGCTTACAAGGCAAGTTTGGTTTTCATCCCATTAACATTGATACTTCCCAAATAAATATTAGTTTTTACGACATTATTAATTACACTTAGTGGCTTCCCTACCCTTCCCGATAGTTCTTCTAAACCTTTTTGACATAAAGCCTGCTTCCAAGATATTCCCTGATAATACTTGCCAGCTGGTATTTCCCAGAGCTACGAATATTGGCCATCCATGACAATTGGCCCAGAAGTGCATTGGTTAACAAAAGATTATTCTGACCATAAACATCTGTTCTCCGCCTCCTCCTCAACATTTGCCATTTGTGTCCACGCTCTCTGTCTATATCAAGTCCTCCATTTTTAATAATCTTTTTGTAAGTCATTATCCTCATCACTGCACAAACACTGTGGTAAATTAATACGACTTCAAAGAAAATAGGAGAAATGTCAATGAAACTGACACAAAGATTAGTTATAAGAGATGTGAGAAAGAGATTCAATAATGGCTCAAAATGTTGAAAGTATATCAAAAAAACTGCTGAGAAAGAGGTTTGTGGTTCAAAAGAGAAAAGATAACCTTAATATCTCGTAAGTAAAACACAATCATGCCAAATTCTTGCGTGTTAAAAATTCTTGAGTGTTAAAAATCGAAGATTAATTACATTAGTTGAGGGATAAATATTGACCAGAATTTGAGAAAAAAATATTTTCTTTGAATAGTTTATTCAAAACAACTTTATTCAACACGTTCAACATTGCAAATACACCCCAAGGCACTTCACAGAAATATTATCAAATGGAAAATTTGATACTCAGCCACAAAAGATGACATTTGGGCAGATGATCAAAACAGTTTATTCTAGAGTAATCACCTTAAAAAAGAGAAAGTAGAAAGGTGTTACAATTAAAAAACACACAAATTTACCTGTCCTATAACTCCAGGATATCCACACTAAGAAAACCAAATCCCATTGCCAAATTATTATCCAAGTATCTAAATATTACCAGCATGCTATCGACAATAAATTACTCTGTATGCACAAAACAGCTACCTAGATGTTAACTAGCTCTTTAAAAAAATAACATAGATGCAAGTATATCATTGGGGTTATCAAGTGGACATCTTCCTTCACTGGTGTTTTGTTGAGTTAGGCCCACAACACCTCAGGAAGGCTCAACAGTTGGTTTTGGCGTCCCAGAACAACCCCCGTTCAATACCTGCTCTCACCATCTATGCTACCAGTATCTACTAACTAAAGGAAGCTGCAACCAATTCTAAACATTTGCATCCTATCTCCAACTCATCCTAGCCCATCATTAAACTTGTAACATCACAAATATCACCCTTGCTTAAGACCGAAAGAGATTGAAATCTAGCAGGGTAATTCCCAAGAACCACGCCACTAATGCCATCCTAATATAAACCTTATAACGATTACAGCACGGAAACAGGCCCTCTCGGCCCTTCCAGTCCGTGCCGACCATTTGTTTTCCCCTAGTCCCATCTACCTGCACTCAGACCATACCCCTCCATTCCCTTCACGTCCATATACCTATCCACTTTACTTTTAAATGTTAAAATCGATCCTGCCTCCACCACTTCCTGCTGGAAGCTCCATTCCACACAGCCACCACCCTCTGAGTAAGAAGTTCCCCATCACGTTACCCCTAAACTCTGCCCATTAATTCTCATTCATGCCCTCTTGTTTGAATCTTCCCCACCCTCAATGGGAAAAACGTATCCCTCCCCGTCAACTCTGTCCTATCCCTTTCATCATTTTAAAGAACTCAACAAGTCCTCCCCTTAACCCCCTTCTGCGCTCCAAAGAATAAAGACCAACTTGTTCTAAACCTTACTCTGTAACATATTGCAGAACCCTCAACATTCTAGTAAATCTCCCGCTGTACTCTCTCGATTTTTAAATCCTTCCTATATATACACAAATTATAGTAACCACCCTACTCAAAATTGGTCTTTACCATGCCTTGTACAATTTTAAACATTACTTCCATACTATATTCAAAAGCTCTGATTTATAAGCAGCACACCAAAGGCTTTCTTTAACCCATCAACAATGCGAAAAAAAAAAAAAATTTTTCCCCAACCTTCAGGACTTGCACCGTATGCCAAGGTCCCCTGTTCCACAGCAATCCTCAATTCCCGTGTGTGGGGGGGGGGGGGGGGGGGGGGGGGGTTCCCTACCATTTACGCATGTATTCTAACGTTGTTGTCCCTGCCAAGATGTAGCCTTCTCACTTAACAGCATTAAACTCCATCTCCTGCATCTTTCAGCCCAAACTTTTTCCAAATGCCCCAAATCTTCTGGAGACTTTGAAAATCTAATTCATTATCCACAACACCACCTATCTTAGTATCAATCTGCATACTTACTATATCCAATTTTCCACCCCATCATCCCATCCATGATCATTGATGTACATCGACAAACACACAGTGGACCCAACACAGATCCCCGAGGCACCACCTGGTCACCATCCGGCTCTCCAACCTGCACAAACAGCCATCCACCATTACTCTCTGACAACTCCCATTCAGCGCACCTGTGAATTCCATCTTGCTACTCCCGTCATTAACAACCAAAGATTGAACCTTCTTAACCAACACCTTCTCATGGTGGAACACTTGGCAAGGCCATACTGAAATCCATAAAGATGACCTTGCACGGTCTTCTAACCCTCATCAATTTCCCTAGTTACCTGTGTTCAAAAAATTCAAGAAGGTTTGGTCAAACACGACCTTCCATGGCACCAAATCCCATGTTGACCCTGATTAACCAGATGCTTTATAGAAAATATCTCTAAGATCCTTTTCCATTAAATCCCTGCACTGACCGTCCAAACTAATAGTCTATAATATTGCTAGGTTTATTCTTTCGAACCCTTTTAAACAATGGAACACACATGGCAGATACGCCAAGTCCTCTCCGGCACTATTCCCGTTTCTAATGACATTTGAAAATATATTTCGAGTCATAGCTCCTGCTATTTCTACAACTAATCTTCCCTCAATGTTCCTAGGGAATATTAGCCTGTTCAGGACCTCGGAGACTTCTCCACTTTTAAAATTCTTTCAAAAATGCAGTACTTTCCTCCTCTTTGAACTTCATAGGTTTCCATGCTACTCTACTTATTCCCCTTAACTCACAGGAGTTCATATCCTTCTCCTTGGTGATACCAAAAAAAGAAATTGTTCAATATCTCTCCACCATCTCTTTTGGCTTCTGCAGATAGCTTCCATTTGGATCTCTAATGTGTCCTCAATATATCCCTCGTTATCCTTTTGCGATTAGCTAATTGCAAAAGGATTAACGATCCTGATGGAGCAGATAAATTCAAGGGTAAAAAAAGTTAACAAAAATTTTGAGAATATCACATGGGGCCTGACCAGAGTGGGAATAAAATTTAACGTTTTTTCAACTGAGGCACATCTCAAAAACAGAGTGTGTTTTCTGATTGAGGTTGTTGACTAGTGGTAGGTCTCGGAGAGAGCTCGATGCTGTGGCCCCAATTGCAATTTGTTCATCTATATCAACGCTATATGGATGAGATAACATACAGGCAATGATTTGCAGTTTTGCAGATGACACCTAAATAAAATGATTGGCTGGGCAAAAGCAGATGCAAATGAAGTTTAATTAGCATTATATATATTGGGTGTATTTAATTGTAAACTTTTTTTTTAGTTTGTTTTATTATGGTCATTCAATCGTAAGTAAGTGTGTACACACCATTTGGTCTACTGCAAGTTAGGATTTTTATCATTCCGTTGCAGAACACTATGGCATACAAACATTCTCTTGCATCTTGAACTAGAATGCTGTATGGACTCTAAACGTTTGTTATTAACCCAGTATTGAATAAAGGTGTATCAGTGAAAGAGTTGGTGCAAGTTAGGCAAGACAGCAATGTTTCTAGATGATCCATTTTGCAATGAATTAAACAAGTTGAGAAGGGGTCCCGAAACTGATTCTTTCCAGTGTTCTGATATCAGAACTTGGGAGAATTTTGTACATATCAAAATATATTTAATTCCCTTGAATGAAGTTAACAACAATTCAATAACATTCTCAGTTGATTCAATCAATTTGATTTTGAAGCAATTCATGGATATACCTCCAACCTTGTTTTATATTATGATTCATAATCTAAATATAAATAATCTATTTTTTGGCATTCATGTACAGTTATGGTGTGTCTGTCTGTTTACGTTTGTCCATGTACAAAATTGCCCGCAAGTAGGTGATTGAAGCCACTATCATGTATGATATTTTTTAGATGGCCCTTAATCCCCGCCACTATTATGTCACACGTTGTGATCTTGGATTTTCTATTTGTGACACAGATTGACTGCAGAATGCACATACATTTCCACGAGATAATTGGCGACTGAATTGAGAGAGGCACATATTCAACCTGCTACCCATTGTCCTTCCAGATGGCAGACAACATGTTTGGTGTTATAAAGTTTTGCGAGCTGCTGCAGAGACATTTTGAGCAACATTCTGCATCAATTGTCACCATCAGAGGGAATCCAAATGATCAAGGAGATGATAAAAAATGAGCTATCAAATGAGTGGGGTTCGTCATGAGAATAGCTTTGCTGAAAAATTCCGTCCCACGACTCTGTTCAGTGACCCGACAGCCCTTTCAGGTTAGGCAATTGGTTCTCTTTGTACTCTTCCTCCAACCTCATCTAAATCATGTTCAAGAGACTGTGAACTCGTACCTCGGGAACCAAAGAGTAGACCAGGCATTGTTTTTGTTGATGAACCTTCATGCATCCACCTGGACCTACCTGATCTCCCGTTGCTCAAACACGTTCATTCCCTTCCCATTCCCCACACTTTGAACCTTTCTGTCCTAGGCCTCCATAGTAGGATGAGGCTAACGACAAATTTGGGGAGATTCTACTCTTGTGTTGTCATATTTCCCATTAGTGTTGTTGGTTGGTGTTTTGTTGGTGTTTGTTATGGGCAGGGTTTTTTTTAAGCTTTAGTTGTCAGAAGTATGATTAAGATAACTGTGGGGTGGAAAATCTGCAGTAGGCCCTTATCCCTTTACGCATTTTCCTCCAAATCCAAGGCGTAGCTTGCGGGGCCACGTATGGCCCCAGCTTATGCCGGTGCTCTTTGTGGTTGGTTTGTTATCATGAAGTGGGAAGGAGGAGGGGTTTGTATTCCGAGCTTGCGAGCAGTGGCGTGGCCCGATCTGTTATTTGAAGGTTTTTTTTTTTTGTTTTTCCTTGGTTTAATTATTTTCTCTCCCCGACACTTTCTTTTCTATCACCTAGACCGATTTATTTACTTTCTGGCATTTGGTGCTACTTCCTTAAGCGCACCCATTGCAGAATAAATAATTACTCACTGACTCACCCATCCTCCCCCCCCCCCCATTTCACCCACTAAACGTCCATCCCGCACATCACAAAATTCAAGACTGATTGTGCATTTTTCGGACCAAAAATCCCCTCTACCGCCTTCTGTTTTTAGACCTCACTAGCTCCATCGACTCGCAGTAACCGACTACCTGACCGACATCTACTACAAACCCTCTGACATCTCATGGCTAATCTGAACTACACTTCTCCCACAAGGATTCTATCAACCTACTCCTAATTCACTCAATCTACGCCGCATCTGCACGCAAGATGAGCTGTTCAAATAATCCAGGGCATCGGCGATATCCCTCATTCTTTAGGGAACGGGGTTCCATCTTGACTATAGATGAGGCACTCACCTCTAGGGGTCTCCTCCTATATCTCCCGTCCACCGCTCTCACTCCCCACTCCCAATTCGGTAAAAAGGACAGAGTCCCCATTCCTCATTCCACCCCCCCACAGCCGTCAACATCAACAGATAATCCTCCGACATTCATCGCCACCTCCAACCGGGCTACCACCACTGGCGACATCTTCCACTCCTCCCCTTCCCCCCGCCAGAGTACCGCTTCCTCCGTAACCTCACCTGGTTTCAATTCGGCCTTCCATCCAACCCACCCTCCCCCATGGTACTTTCACAGGAAATGCTTCACTTGTCGCTTTAAACCTCCCCCCATGACCCCCCATCCAAGGAGCCTAAGCAGTCTTTCCATGTGAGGCTCAGCGTTCACGCACCTCCTCTCCAACCTCATCTATTGCATCCCCCCACTGCTTGCCCTAGTGTCTGCTGTACTTCTACATCGGTGTGAGGTCTGGGCGATCGCATTGCGCCCAGCACCTCTGCTGGTTCTCGCACTAACCAACCTGATCTCCCGTGGATCAGCACTCACACTTCAACTCACCCCCCTCCCATTCCAAATTCCGACCTGGGCCCTCCTCCATGGACCAGACGTGAAGTCCCTCACCGCCAAATTGGAGGAGCAAGCAACTCATATTTTCCTTGGGCATGTCTTACACCCCAGCGGTTATTGAATAACATTGACTTCTACAATTTCAAAGGTAGTCCTTGCTTTCTCCCTCCTTCCCCCTTCCCTTTCCCTTCCAGCTCTCCCACAGCCTGTCCTCCGCCTCTGACTTTCGTCTTCCTTCCGTCACCAACCTCTCACAGTGAACGTCAGGACAGGGTCTCAACCCCAAAAACTACATAATCCTTCGCTCCATTGCTGCTGCTCACCCGTTGTTTCTCCTAAACATTTTTGTCTCCCAAGGGTATGATATTTCATGTCTCTGACTTCAATAACCTGCATTTCCCTCTCCTCATCTCTCTTCCCATCTTGCCGCCGCACCAAGTCACACGTCAGATCTTCGTTTTTCACACAACAAACAGCAATAAATAGCCTGTTTCCTTTTATCATCTTGTACTTTTTCCTTCGCTATCTTTCTATTGTACTATATCTCTTTCTACATCATAGTCTATAGCTCACATTTCCCCTTGTCCGGTGACCTTACAGTCTCAAGAAGGGCCTTGACCGAAATGTGCACCCATTCCTTCCTCCTCCGTAGATGCTCCCTGGCCACGGCGAGTTACTACCACTCCAGCTATTTTGTATCTATCTTTTGAATACAGTGATAGCCTTACAAGGACAAAGTCAATTTGCAAAATAGCAATTCATGTGGTTTTAGAGGATGAAACATTCTAGTTCAACATTCTTCATTTTATGAATGATGGCACTCACCAGTTCCTTGATTCTTTTTCTTCTGCTAATTTTTTTGTTTCTCAAGGCGAGCTCGATTCAGAATTAACTTATGGATTGCAGGATAACCCAAAGTTAAAAACCTATTATTTACAAAATATGTACAGATGCCATCATTTTACCATCCAAAGAATCATAATCAATGCATGAAAATTATATTTTCACAGTTATACAGTAGGCACGGTATAAATAACGAAGGATATATTAAAATTTAACTACACCACTTTTGTTCATACATAACTTCAAAGGTAAAGACTCCATTTGGCAATATTTGCACAGAACCAATATTCTGAAAAAACCCCAGAATTAGAAGATTAAATAACACACACACCACACACACACTTAACATTTCCATGGTAGTTCTTGAATTTGTATAAAAGATAATGAATATCATTTCAGGCTTTTCAGCGTTCCAGCTTCCTGCGCGGACTTCAGAGCTGCTGGATGCTCCAGCGGCGCAGCGGCGGCTTCAAGAGCTGCGAGGGCTGCTCCAGAAACGCAAGCGCGGCTTCAGAGCTGCTGTGTTGCCTCCCAGCGGCGCAACGGCGCTATCTGAGCTGCGGTGCTCCAGCGGCGCACGGCTTCAGAGCTGCTGATGCTCCAGTGCGGACGCGACTTCAGAGCTTGCCCGGTTTCTTCCACGTAGGCGTATCAGCAGCGAAACTGTTCAGAGCTTGCGGTTGCTCCAGCGTTCCAGCGGCGGACCCTGCTTCAGTCGGCGGCGCGGCAAGTCCGTCAGAAGGCACGCCGCTGGGGCCTAGTAGACGATATCATCGGATCGCCTCAGCGCAGAGGGAGATCAGGAAGGGAAGAAGGACAATGACTCTTTTAGACTTTTGCCTTCCACCACAGTGAAGAGGGCCTGGTGAACTCACTGTGGTTGGATGTGAAATATGTGTTTATTGTGTGTTTTTATTTTTTATTATTGTTTATGACTGCAAGGTAAATGAAATTTCGTTCAGATACGAAAGAGCGGAAGTGATCAATCAAGGAAATTCAATTCAATTCAATTCAATCAATTTGTTAAAGATCTCTTGGAATGACATACTGTCAGCCAAGCCTGGATCTTGTCCTAAAATAGTACCGCCAGTTATTTTTTTAAACATAATCATAGCATTGTAAATCAAGTGTAAGAAGCACTTGCATGACATTTCCCTGACTCGGTGTCAAATTAAGACTCAACTAATCTCCTCTGCTAAATCAGAGTAATCCTCTATGACTGAACCCACCCTAATATTCCCTGGTCTAGATGGCTAGTCATTAATGTACATTAGAACACTTGACAAGAGTCAACATGCAGACACTTAAACGTAAGCCCTAGTTTTGCAGTCTACTCTGAAGAAAAATAATGGAATAACTAATTTAGTTTGGAAACGGCTCCTAAAGAAATCTTACTGCAGCTGTTGGATGTCCTCCAAAAATACAATAAAGGAAAATTAAAAAACTTAAACTTTTAAACCTAATTCAACTCATCACAGAAGATAGGGATAAAACATAAGCTTATTGTATTTCATTTGTTGATGCAAGTTTATTTAAAAAATAAAATGGGTGTTGCATGAAAGAGGGTTGTATTACAGCCTGCAAGAATTTCAGTATCACTAACAAAATATGGTCATCATGCAAGATGAGTCAAGTGATTCAGAATCTACTTTTTGGAAAAACATTCAGATAACAAGTAGTCTTATCACCCACTCTGCAACACAGTGCCTTCAAATTTGTTGCCAATCTATTTTGCTGTGATACTAAATACACATAAGCCAGAAATTCTGCCAAGTGAGGCAGAATTGTGTTTGTTTTTATTTAATGTCCCATTTTCTATTAATTTTGTCCATCATATATCCTGGAGGACAATATGTTTGAAATCTTCAAGTACATGGGTAATCATACTCACCAATTTCTATTGCACTTTTGCTTTTGATATTTCTTAGCCAAATAAAGTCTCAGACTATTTTTGATTCCCATACTCCAGCATACCTTTCCAACAATACGTCAAACCCTAGCTTCTTGTTAAATATTCCCAGTATTTAGCCATCCCAAAACAATGTGTAATGATTTTGAGTCTTTCTAATCCCTTGTTGGATCCAGACTATGCAAGAGTCCGCAAAATCTGAAAATCCATTTCAAATGGTCAACAATGCCTATAAATCTGCTTTGTCAATGTCCTTTCATCTCACAGCATAGTCCCTCTCCCAAATCCTTAACTTTTTGTCATTTTTCGTCCCCCCCCCCCTCTAACATCTTTTTTACAAATCCACACCTCCCAGAATCCATGGACCCATTCTTTTCTTATGCTATCCACATGTTCTCTCTTCCAAAACACAACTCGGTATTAAAGGAACCCTTATCATATGCCAAATCAGACATCGTTTGTCAATCCTGTTCAGCGAGGTCACTGTTTCACATCCAACAATAATTCCTAACATCCTTATTGGGGAACAAAGGTGTTATAACGAAAAGCTGACATCTACCATAAAAGACCAGTGCAACGTGGAGATCTGATACTTGGGTGTAGAAAATATATAAAATTCAATTTTAATTTGTTATATTGTTCATTGTCAACTACATATATGTTAAATAATGAAACGTTTTTCCTGCCTCCCAAGATAGAAACAAACGTATTTGACCTTCACCATGACAAAATATTAGATTTCATATTGTGGATGAAAACATATCCAGTTTTCAGAATTATTGGACAAAATGAGAGGTCAAATACAATGTAATAGAGAGATACATAGCAACAACAGGTTTTTTTATTCCCCCCTTAAGCCCACAAAGTAGTGTAGCGCACCAACTATCAAATTATTCCTGTTTTACCTCAATCCTATATAAAGTCCCGATTTTCTTTATTCACCCACATTCTCACAAAACTCTTTACATAAGCATAGGCTTCTAGAGAGAGCTAAGCTGCTGGATACATAAGATTTACTTATCAAGGAAGGAAGCTGAAAAGTTGTTTATGAGAACTAGAGGCCTGTGACTTAATGGTTGTGCCTCAGGGATTGGGTCGCTGAGCCCATTGCTGTTATTGTTTGGATTACTATTAAAGATTTAGTGGCAAATGTACACGGCATAATGAGTTTGAGATGACACTACAAAAGTAAATTGTTAGTGAAGAGGTTTGCCAAAAATAAATACAACAGGATCCTTGATTCAGCTGGGCAAGTGTGATTTTGAAGTATGGCTAATGGAGTTCAAGCAGATTGTTGCAAAGTGTTTTTGGGGAAGTCAAACCAAGGGTAAGACCCATCCAGTGAATGTTGGCTAGGCCCTCGGAAGTGTTGAGAGCAGAGGGATACTAAGAGTAACAGGTGTAAAATTTTTTCCCTGAAAGTGGTGTCCCACAGGATGATAAATGAAAGCAGTTGGTACATTGGCCTTCATCAGTCAGGATAATGAGTGTCATAGTTAGGACGATTCTGATATACTTATATACGAGGCATTTGGCGAAGGTTGCATTGGCGTATTGTAGTTAAGTTTTGGTCACCCTTGCTAACACGGGAAAAGAATGTTCATAAAGCCTGGAATAGAGTATAGAAAAAAGATTTATGAGGACGTCGCCAAGACTTACTTATGCTTGAGCTATAGGGGGAGGTTGAAGCAGGCCAGGACTTTCTTTTTGGGAGTGAAGGTCGATGAAGAGTAGAAGTGTATAAGATCACAAGAAGAAGATTGAGAGGGTGAATGTTTACATAGTCTCCTACCCAGGGTAAGGGGAATCAAGAACACAGAGGATATTGTAGGTTTATTTTTTTGTTTTTTTTTTTTTGTTTGTTTGTTTTTAGGTGCGGGTGGAGGGAAGCACACATTTTAATTAGAACCAAAAGGACATAACTATTTTCACCTCAAAAAGTGATGAGGCTTACGGAAAGGAGAACTGCTAGAGGAGGTAGTTGAGGCATGTGCAAATAACAGCAGATTTAAATTTATACGCTGACAGGTACCTATAGAAAGGTTTTAGGAAAGGAATGTTGGCGGACCAGAATATGGATAAATGGGGGCATTTTGGTCAGCATGGACATGTTTGGGCCCAAAATGACTCGTATTTCCATGCTGTTATTGATTCAATAACATGAACTCTACTGCTCACCTTCTCATTAGGGTCCAAATTACACTGTGAGTCAATTAACCTGCAAATTAACTGGTCAATTGTAGTCTTAAGTTTGGAACGTGGAAGGAAAATTGGAACATGCACAGGAAACTTTCGCACTCATAGGAAGAACATGCAAACTTCACACATTAGCACAATGGGGGATGATTGAACTCAGTTCTCTGGTGTTGTAGGCAATGGTTCTACTGGCTGTTCCTCTGTGCTGCCCTTGGTCTGAAACACTGGCCCCTAGTTCGATGGACCTCCTCTCAGCATTCACCTCAATCTCCTTCTTCTTGCATATGGCGTGCACAGCCTAAAGTTGGAGGACAACTTGTTCTACTTGATCTTATTTGATTGTGTACACCAGATTGATTGCATTCGTCAAAACAAGGGCGGGCCACATGAAGGTTGCAATCTCCCACCCCACCGCAATCCCTGAAAAATAGTATATTTTTCCATGAAATTATAATGTCTAAAATGAGTTACAATATTCTCATTCCTGGCTAAGATATTGCTGAAATACACCAAGATTCTATATAATGCAACACCTGGAAAAAAATAAAGTGTTTGTTAGTACACTGACATTTCACACAAAGGGAAAGAAACATGGGTGTGTGGCAAATCGCGATGTCCGTCTGGCATACAAAGAAATGCAATGAATAACACGCTAATCATATTGTTGGTCAGAAAATAGTGCATGCAATGCAAATCTAAAAGGAATAATGTTAAATTCGAATTAGAATTTGAAGCACAAGCATATTGGAAAAAGAGCACAACCTTCTGAGCCTGCAAAGTTTCCCTGTTTTGATTTTTACTGCTATGAGGGAAATAAAACAATTCTCAATTCATCTGAAGAAGGGTTCCAACTGAAAACATTGCCTATCCATTTTGTCCACAGATACTGCCTGAGTTACTCCAACACTTTGTATTTTACTCACAAAGTGTCCAGCATTTCCTGCCATAGGTTTACTATAGTCATGTGCACCAAGGTACCATGTAATGCTTTGTTTTGCATGTTATCCAATCATATCAGATAAATACAATAAAGTCAAACTCAAGTATTGTGGATAGAGCAAAGGAGAAGGTACAGATTTGCCAGAAATATAGTTCTCCCAATCATTTTAGTTCCTCTGACTTTGCGTCAAGTGAGGTTATTAAGAATATAGGCAAATAATTGTATTTCAGGTTACTTTTTTTTTCATTTTCATCAGGCTAGTAAGGAGATAGATAAATAAGAAGAGATATATTTGGTTGTGTTGTTTAAAAAAAAGGGGAGAAAATTTGGACTCAAACAATTCAAATGCCACATGAGAATAGACCTTCTCCTCATTGATGTGAAACATTTAATTAACAAATTCACTGATTAACTGCATGATTAAGTGAACACAGGCGTTATGTAAACTTGCCCTCACAAGTGAACAAAGGTTAAAATATCGCTTGCACACCGAAACACTGCATCCTGTTTCAAGGTTTCTTAAAAGACATGAACACATAGTCAGCGGGGACATTAGTACACTACATTTAAATATTTTTGTAGAATGATAAACATAGATCCAAAAACAGCAAAAAGCACAAGGTGTGGAGTCACATAGCTGACTCAATCTTTGTGTCCGATTTGTGGCATGTTACGCGGAGTGTTGAAAAGAAGAAGGAAAGAGGGGGAAAAAATCTAAGGGGGAGAAACACCCTACGATAAGTCTCACCCCGCGGAGTGACTCCCATACCGCACTGCCTCAAAAATTCAATATATATTCCTCTCAACAAGTGCACAAAGAGACTCCTACCACCACCAAACCACCCCAACCTCCAAGCTGCACAGCTTCCATTTACATACCTCATTCTATTTAATACAGCACATGACATATATACATACATTAGAAATATCCAGGATATACAATTCAACCACATTCACTTAAATATTTTAACATCAATTTGCTCACCAAACAAGTAATACCAGTCACTTAGTCCTGCACAGTAGAAAACACACAGCACTTTTCACCAAGAATGTGTGGACTCCTTCAGATATGAACAATCAAACGTTCTTATATTATCAGAAAATACAATGCAGATGTCCATGGATTGTTAGAATTTATACTGGAGAGCTAAAGGAGACTGCATTATAGAATTTTCAAATTTAACTCTCACTAAAAGGGCAGGAAGACTACAAAATTGATAAATAAAATATTAACGTGAAATAAAACATGTTTTTTTTAAGATAGATAATTTGATATATAACCCAAATAAAAACAAATATATAATTTAATTAATGGATTTCTTCATCCTTTAAAAGAATCACTATTCGTAAAATGTATTAGTTATGTACAAAAAGTTCAGAGACGGTGCAGACCTGAAACATATATAACTTCACGCTTTGAAAATATCGATAACATGTGCCAGATGCTGGACTGGTGTTAAGCAACAAATTGGCATTAATATATTTTCATGGCATGGCACCATAATCACTGAATAAACTAGTTCAGTTCACGTGTAGCATTACATACCTGATTAAATGCCATGACAAATTCTAAAAACAAAGATATAATATAAAACTGCCTAAAAACATCAGCGAAGAAAGGAAAGTAGGTTTTAATGATTCAGATATTTCTGACAATGGACCATGGAATAAAGAACTTTTTCACCCTGCATGTATAGAAGAGACCTAAACCTGTTTTTAAAAACGGTTTTCCCTGTGGTTTTCATATTCACCAACTGAAAATATTTGTTTTTAATGCACCTTCACCTTGAACTCAAGCTGCAAGAGAACAGTTCCCTCAGAGTTTCAGTAACTGATAAGAACATCATAGTGATTCTTGTTAGTATTTCAGTGAAGGATGTCAATTTGCATTTTATAAGCCTTTAAATGAAACCAAGACTATACCAAAAGAGTAATATTCATAGTTGTTTAATTAATAATAAGAACCCCGTTCAACCATTCAACTTTGTAATAGTCATGAGCAAATGGCTCTTGACTATTCCAATCCTACTTAACTGAAAAAGGTAAGAAACACAAGTTATGAAAATTAATAATATTCATACATTCGCATATATATATACCAATAATAAAGTTGGCTTTTTTTTTTCTTATGTCAGTGCCTTTTGCCCAATCTCTCTCTTCCACCTTATCCATCTTTGAATATAAGCATGGAATGTCAGCAAAGCTTAATTGTACGAACACATAATAATTTTTAATAGTATAAGCCTACAATGATGTAACCCAATTTCTCTGATATAGAATATTCCCGATACTGGACCTCCAGGGCAAAGAAGATGAACAAAGTACATCAGCTCAGGTATTATGTTTCGTGTAACATTTGTTTGCGTTGCAATACCGCTAATACCCACTTGACTGTTCTGCAGTTTTCAATCTCCCTAAGTTATTTAAGTTTCTTTTTTCCTCACCAACACTTCCACGCATGCCATCCTCAAATCAATATTGTTGAATGGACACACAAATAAGTGTGGTGTCTTCTTATCAGCTTAGTTGGACGATAACACACACAAACACACGTTGCACTTTCTCTTCCCAGTTTCTTTTCCTCAATAAATTAAAGTTGTTGAAATTTACCACGGTTTCCTCTGTCCAACATCTGAAAAAAAGTTGAACTTTTCATTCAAATTGCAGCAGCACATCTATAAATACCTGCAACCAATTCAATTCACAAGGCAGGCCACATCAATCTATTTCTAGATCATGGCTTAAAGTAATTCACAACCAACTATAGCAAACATTCTATCTAATCCCCTCAATCCACACACAGTCTCCCAAATAGTGCGGTTATAGACCCTTCTATTTCTGGAGTGTATATGTTTTATAGTTAGCACATTTTATCTAGTAACTACTATTTGCTCTCATGTTTTGTTTTGAAAAGATATTAGACATCAACGCAATGTGTATAGTGGTTTACCTAGGGAATTGATTAAATAGCAATGTTTCAAATTCTCTCACATGAAAATATTAATAAAATATTGTAATTTGCAAATTCAATTCATGTGACCACTGCGAGAAGTAGTATGTTCTTTACCCTATATCACCATGGAACTGTGAAGTCAATTGAGCTAGGGCAGTTCAAATTTTTAAAAAGCAGCTTTTCTTCAGGAATTCCTTAAAACAATATTATATTTTCAGTATTCACATTTCTGAACAAAAATTGCAATCACTCAAATTTGCCAGTATGCTCAATTCTTTAAACAGGAACAGAGAGTGTAAGGAAAGGAAATCTCTAGGGAGTGTTATTTAATATAAAGTAAATTCGTATTGTGTCTGGAAGTCAATGGAATGCAAATAATCCCTACAAGAATAATACATAAAATGCACTGTGCCTTTAGTTATATAAGAAAATAAAAGAATATATTGTCCAGAAATTAGATAGTGATTTTTGTGTCAACATAATTGAATTTCCATTAAAAGAATATAATAACATATTGGGAAAATACAGGTCTCATTGGCAACTGCACCACCCCACAAGCAGATGAACCCTCACTAAAGATCTTTGATTTGATTATAATTGGGAGTACCTTCCTACAAATGTAAGCTCTCCAGAATTAGTCTTCATTTTACACATGTTGCGCGCTAAATTTAGCATGCACGTCAACTAACGCAGGGGATTACATACAGTGACCAACCTCACTGACGCTTGAGTTAAAACTATTTGCCCGCATGCATTTTTTCTTCAATCATTTTTACTACAATGTTTTGATTCCCACTTTGCACCAATATCTTCGGCGCAGCAGAAGTAATAAATTATTTTGTTTCGCACAGCAACGGAGATTTGTCAAAACGAGCAGAGCAAAATACATGTCCAAAAGCCAAGGTCACCTCTCCAAAACCAAATAGGTTTAGAACCCTCTAAAAAAATGGAAGTAAGTCAAACCCTGATCCGACTTCGCCTTAAGAGTACAAAGGATGCGAACTCATCCAAATCTAAAACCATCATTGATTGTCAAGAACAAACAAACAGACAACAAAACAAAAGATAAACTAGTACCTTATCATCTGAGTCAACAGTCACAGTGGGCTAGCTGATATTACTGACTCACAGCGTCAGTGCCCTGTGTTCACATTCCTGACCTCAGGTGCCGATTTACATGTTCTTCTCTTTGTGGTGAGTCATGGGTTTCACCGGGTTGCTGCTTCCGAGCTGCATCCCCTACCCACCCAAAGACGGTGCAGATTAAATGCCTCAGTCTGTAAATTAAATTACTTATAGCAGTGCTCGAATAGTAATTAGCGGCGGTTTGCCCGGGTGCAATAATTAGCGGTTACAAACATCGGCTGTCACCCTCATTCCCACCCCCCCCCCTCTCACTCCCCCCCCCCCCCTATCATTCATCCTGTGATTCTCCCTATCCACCTCCAGTGATTCCCCTGCCACCCCATCCATTCGCCATCCTACTGGTCATTTCATTGTACCTGTTTACCTGTACTGATCACCCCCCCATCCATTCCTCCATATGACCCCATACTGACCCCCCCTCCCCTCAATTTATCCTGCACCGATCCCCCCCCTGTCCCATCCAATCCAGATTTCTTCCCAACTTTTTACTGAGACCCCATTCATCTTCGTTTACTGATCCCTCATTCATCCTGTACCCCCCATTCATTTGTAAATGATTCCCCCGCGCATCATCTTGTACGTGAAACCCCCTCCCCCCATCATCCTGTAAGATGGAATCAAACCATTCCATCCTTTGCACAGAACCCTCCGTCCACACTGTACTGACCTCCTCTCCATTCATCCTGTACTGACACCTCACCCATTCATCCTGCGCTGAAACCCCCAATCCATCCTGTACTGATCCTCCCATTCATTCAACAAAAATGGGGGGGGGGGGAATCAGTCTGAAGAAGGGTCTCCGAACCCAAAACTGTTGGCCCATATTCCTTCGCTCCTAGAGAATTGCTGCCCCCCGTTCACCCGAGATTTCACCAGCATATTTGCGTCTACCCCCATTCACCCTTATGTTACCCCCATTCTAACCCCCATTCACCCCCCCCCCCCACAATTCAATCCTGTACTGATCCTCCACTATTCCATTCCCGGCAACAGTTCCCCACCAGTCCATCCCGTACTGATCCACCCCGCGCTCTCTCCCCTCACAATTTTTGCCTACTACCCAACCACACACGCTCTATTCCCCTGCGCTCAATCCATCCATTCGGCACTCCGATTGCCTTTTCAAAAGCATTTTATCTCGATAATTGAAAACAATCTGCGTGGTGTACCAACTGGGTATCTACATTGTTGTTCCACAAACCCACATACCATCGAATTCTGAATTTTTTTAGTCCTGTGCTGGAATATCGAGTGGGTACTCAAGAAACACAAAAAGCTGGAGAAACTCAGACGGGTGCAAGCAGCCATTAGGAGAGAAGGAGGATTGATGGAAGGGTTCGACCCGAAACCGATCCTATTCTCCGTTCGCTCTTAAACCCGCTGCTGATTTACTTTTGTGTGTCGACCATCGACGAATCTGGAATGTCCGGTAAATATGGCGATGTTTTTTAAACATAAACACATTATTACAAAAGAACAGTTGGTTGAGGTGTATGTCCTTTGGCCATCTCTTGTCCTGTTAGGTAATGTTTTAACCTGTCAGAAGGTATAGTATTTCGGCTTTTAAACAGCTATTTAATCCATAAGACTTCCTTTAGAAATGTCCTTGCAAGCCATGTATAATTTTAGTGTGTGGATAAATCCCTAATGTGGGAAGCCGAGAGTGGGAGTTTCTCTTCAGTACCATATAGCAATAATGACCCATGCTATGGTCATGTCATGATAATTTTTTACTGTCCTTCCACGAGAGAAACATGCTTGCATCATCTATAATGTGCATGTTGTTAAGCATATATGGTTTCATGATGTCCAGGATTCATTTGACACAGGCTTGATCCATGACGGTGAATAATTCCAACCACATTTTTGTTTGGAAGTGGAAAGAAATAATAGAAATTGCATTAATTGTAACGTGTAAAAAGACTTGAGATATACTGTTTAACTTTGCTGCATGTCATTGTAGTATATATATCATGTCTTGATTGGTGAATATGTTTAATTTGTGACTTTATTTGAAGCAGAAATAATATGTGAATGCTTCATTAAGCATAATTCCAACTGGTAACCGCACTTCGTCCAAGCACATTATCACCCACCTCATGCAAGCCGTCTTAAATTACCACCTAAACTGTCATTTGGCAACCTAAAAAGCTGCCTAGTTTGCCCGGCTGGCAACAGGGAAAAACGTTAAATGAGAGCCCTGTCTAGTATGTTGGGACTGGATGCAATGACATAGAACTAGTCTGAATGGTCAGTGTGGACACAGTGGGCCAAAGGGCCTGTTTCCGTGATGTATCTCTCAATCAATCAAAACCACAAAAAGCCAGTGAATGGAGCAAAATAAAATGGAAATAGGAATTAAAAAATAGAAGCATGACAAAGTCACAAAATCAAGGAAAATCCAAAGATGTCATCATAAATATATAGGAAAGAACTGCAGATGTTGGTTTAAATCAAAGGTAGACACAAAATGCAGGAGTAATTCAGCGGGACAGGCAGCATCTCCAGAGAGAAGGAATGGGTGACGTTTTGGGTTGACCTTCTCTCCAAAGATGCTGCCTGTCCTGCTGAGTTACTCCAGCATTTTGTGTCTAACATCATAAATATCTAGATGGATGAGGATAAAACTAATTCAAAAATAGATGGGTCTAGTTCAGCTACACTTCTTCAGATCTTAAGATCTGATTGAACTATGTAACCTCCTGACTTTTCAAAGGCTGTTTTAAAGTCAACCAGACAGGAGTCATACAGAGTGTTAAAGACCCGCTCCAGATGCCAGATGATCTATATCGGTGAGACCAAGCTGAGGCTTGGCGATCGTTTCGCCAAACACCTCAGCTCGGTCCGCATTAACCAACCCGACCTCCCGGTGGCTCAGCACTTCAACTCCCCCTCCCATTCCGTATCCGACCTCTCGGTCCTGGGCCTCCTCCACGGCCAGAGTGAGCAACACCGCAAGTTGGAGGAACAGCACCCCATATTCCGCTTGGGGAGTCTGCATCCTTTGTGCTTGAACATTGAATTTTCTCAATTATGTTAACCCTTGCTGTCTCCTCCCCTTCCCACCTCTCCCTCAGCCCCTGGCATTTTTTTTTCTCTCTTTTTCTCTCCTCCCTCCCCCTCCTCCTCCCTCCCCCCCTCCCTCCTCTCCTCTCCCTCTCTCCCTCTCCATCTCCCCCCCCCCCCAGTCGCACCAGCTTCTCATTTTCACACCACAAACAGCTTACAATGGCTTGTTCCCTTTATCAATCGATACTTTTTTGCATATCTTTCATTAATTGTTCTTTATCTCTCCACATCACCGTCTATATCTCTCGTTTCCCTGATCAGTCTGAAGAAGGGTCTCGACCCGAAACGTCGCCTATCTCCTTCGCTCCTTAGATGCTGCTGCACCCGCTGAGTTTCTCCAGCCTTTTGTGTACCCAGGAGTCATACAGAAGTCACATATGGTTCAGACAGATCAAGGACAGCAAATCTCCTTCTAGAAAGGAATTGTGAAGGAACTGAAATGTTACAATACAGTACACCAACCATTTCTATAAGCACCAGTATTTTTTATTTTCATTTTCTTGTATAAACTTAAATTACTGCAAAACATTTTCTTCTATTTGCCTGTCAAGGAGGCCTTCAAAGTCTACACATACACTGCTTTGACAGGAAAAAATGTACAAGAGTTATTAGTGCCCCTTTCATTTCTCCTTGTCACGAAACAATGTTGAAATGATGTACCCACTGACTCATTCAATAATAATGCAAGCTGTGAAGGACAACAAACTTTAAAATATTTAATAGGTTAGGAGTTTAAAATAATAATACTTACATTCTACCAACACCTTCATACATGCGTGCTTCTTCTGGCAGTGCAGCTATTTCTCCATCTGTTAAATTTGCGTGTTTTTTGGTTCTATTTAATTGTTCAATCTGCAAATCTGCTAGTTTCGCCTTCTGTTGTGTATCAAGCACTTTGGTCTGTAATTCAGCAAAAGCCTAACGAAAGTACAAAAATAATTTTAAAATGATTAATTTGTTTTAAAGTTAATTATTTATTGGCATTAGAATTCATTATGGCATTTTATTTGCGGCATACAATTTTTTTGAGTCTATTTTCGCAGTTCTGTCAAAATATTTATTGCTTTTATATCAGACTGTACTATGACCTTTCCATTTTGCAGAAATCCAGTAAAAAGCAAGCATGATGCCAAGATAAAATTGTGTTCCAGTTATGCAGTAGTAGTCAACCCAAATTATTCTTTAAAGGGCCCGACCCTATCCATGTCCTCCAGATATGCTGCCTGACCTGCTGAGTTACTCCAGCGCTATTGTGTTCTGTCCAATATTGCAGCATCTGCAGTTGCTCGTGTCTCTGAATTATTGTTGAATTGATTTGCAAGAGAGTAATCTTATTTTATGCAAAGTACACCTTATCAATTTAATCCAGCAAAATTCCTAGTTATTATGGAAAAGCCAAAGAGTGAATCTCCTTTCAACCTATATTTAAATTAAAATTGTATAGTTCGTGAGTGACCCAAAATATTTTCACTTGTTTTATAAAACCATTGCATTGAAATAAATATTTAAATTTCCATAACTTGGATTGAAATGAAATGTATTTAATAATTGAAATAAATAGATTTACCAATATGGAGATGGATTTTTAACTTGCATTTAAATTATTTTTCTTACAAGATTCCAAAATTTACATTTACAGTGGTAATGTGAAGCCTAGCATTGTAATAAATTCTTAATATTTCTACTATGCACAATAAACGGTTAAGAAGAATTAACTTTGAGGTATTAAGTTTTGAACGGTTATTGAAGTTAATAATCCTTGATGCCTGAAAAATGTTGATTCCAATATCAACTAAAAATGTAATTTAGAATCCAATATCAATTAATAGATCAGGTTATGTGATCCAACTACTGCAGCTTCAATCATTGGTCCCGAACCGTCAACTGGCCATTTCCCCTCACAGATACTGTTAGGACCGCTGTTCTTCCACAACTGGTTTTTGCCCAGGATTCCGGCATTTACACTCACTTGTGTAACCATAACTGTTACATATGGTGCACAATTATTCAATCTTTACTCACCTAACTGAATTGCAGACATACAAGTTACAGTATGAAGTTACTCATAGAGATGTACAACACAGAAACATGGTTTTCAGCCCAACTTGCCTATGCCAACCAAGATGCCCATGTACACTCGTCCCACCTGCCCACATTTGACCTATATCCCTCTAAACCTTTCCTATCCAAGTAACTGTCCAAATGCCTCTTAAATATGGTTATAATACCTGCCTCAACTACCACCTCAGGCACTTCATTCCATATAACCAGCAGCCTTTGCATGAAAAGATCATCCATCAGACTCCTATTAAATCTTTCCCCCTTCACCTTAAACCTATGTCCTCTGGTTCTTGATTCCCCTACTCTGGGTAAAATACTCTGTACTTTAACCCTTTTTATTCCCCTCATGATTTCATACACCTGGATAAGATCACTCCTCATCCTCCTGAATTCCAAGAAACAGATGGGCGATGAATGCAACACTGCCATCTCATTCCATCCTAAGATGCATTTTGTTAAAAGTCATGTTATAGAGTCAAAGGTTTCAGTCATACAGTGGAGAAACAAACCCTTCGACCCAATTTGCCCACACCAGCCAGCATGTCACAGCTGCACTAGTCCCACCTGCCTGTGATTGGCCCATATCCCTCCAAACTGGTCCTATCCATGTATCTGTCTAACTGTTTCTTAAACGTTGCGTTCCCTCCACCTTAACCTAATCCTTGATTCTCCTGCTCTGAGCAAGAGACTCTGTGTTACTACCAGATCTATTCCTCCCATGATTTTATACACCTCTATAAGATCACCCCTCATCCTCCTGCCTATAACATGGTGTCCAGAACTGAATGCAATACTTTAAATGCAGCATCACCAATGTCTTATTTGTCATTATTACCCAATTATCCAGAAGTTTAAGTAAATTAGTTGATAAACTTTTGAAGGACAGAAGATAAACACGGAATGGCAAAAGGTCATTATGAATGCCTTTACTAGATTTAGGAAATTCAATGAAATAATGTGAATGCAAAAAAAGTCTGGAAACGTCCGAGGTCAATCGCCAGCGACATGCATAACAGACAAAATAAAGACCCGTCCTTCACTTTCAGAGACTGACGAACGTGCTACGCACTTCATAATATATTGTTTCTTAAAGAATTATTTGCATTTAAAGATAATTTGCTCTGTCAACAATTTCGATTAAGCATAAAAATGACTTGTTTTCAACGGGTATTGCCACCATCCCGTTTCCTTCCCGTTCCAACCGCCCAAACAGCTTCCCCTCTGATGAAATGCCCTAAATCTTTGCTCGAACGGGCTAAAACGTGAAAACAGAAGGCGGGGAAAGTACTTAATGATTTGTTGCGAGTTCAACGGCACTTCAAAACGACAGCGCGAGGTCTCACTGGCACAAGGCCTGAACCAACAGAATGCTTATAATATCAGCTGAAAACGAAAAATAACCCCGATTTTTAAAGCTGCCCCGCTGACACGTGCTTGTCAGTCTCAGATGCGTAGAATTGGCGATCAAATGAGCGACCGTGCAGGACGTTTTCACGATCCGCGGCCTCCCTGTACCTTCTTCAGCTCCAGGTCCACGGGGGCGGCCATGTTGGAGAGGTGAGCATGCGCAGCTCGCTTCCTCTCACAAGCGTCGTGAAGGCCCGCGGCAGACCGTTCGGCCCATCTCCCCCGTGCGTGCCCACCAAGTGGCCTCTCCGACTCGGTCCCATGTGATTGTGCCCGAACATGTTTCCTACAACATTCCATCACTCCGCACCTTTCCTATCTGTGCGCCCGACCCCCCCTATCGCTCCACCCCTTTCCAATCCATGCATCTGTCCAACTGTTTTAAATGTTGCTATAGAACCTGCCTCTTCTTTCTTCTGGTAGCTGGTTCTACACACCCTCCGCCATCTGTGTGAAAAAAGGTGCCTTCAGGTTCCTTATAAATCTTTCTGCTCTCATCTTAAACCCATGTCTTTTAGACTCCCCTCAGCCTTCTACGCTACAGAGAAAATTGTCCTAGTCTACCGAGCCTCTCTTGAAAAGTAAGTAAGTTTAAGTAAGTAAGTTTATTGGCCGAGTATTCACATACAAGGAATTTGCCTTGGTGCTCCGCCCACAAGTGACAGTTACGAATGACTCAGAAAACACTAAACATTAATAATAATAATAGGGTTTTCACAGATGACACAAACGAACAAACACATACAAAACAGCAAGGAACAGTACACCATGGCCGCCATCGTCGGCGCCAGCAGCAGCTACACTGCAAGCGTAGTGTTTATAACTCAAACCTTCCTCTCCCGGTAACATCAGTGTAAATTAGTTTAATGACATCTTTCCCATAGCAACGTGACCAGAACCATACACAGAACTCTTTACAACATAGAACAAAAAAGCACAAGACTAATAAACTTATCTCAACTTCTCTCTCTGTACGACAATACTCCACAAGACCCTAAAATTTACTGAGGGCCCTGTTTTTGTCTCGCTCTCTAGAAATTGTTTGTTGAGAGGATTTATTAGGTCTCCTGTATGTTTATGATTAGCTTTAATGTTTAATTTAATTTATTATTGTCCAGTGTACCAAGTTACAGTGAAAAGATTTTCTTTGCACGCTACCTAGTAAAAGAAAAGACTATACAATCATATACACATCACCTGCTGCTCTAGCCGAGGTTTGGAGCAATCAGCCAACAACTAGGATGCATCACCCATGGTCAGTCATGACCGAGGGGGGCCTACAATACAATCAAGCCATCCACAGTGCTCCTGATGAGAGAGGGGAGTAGAGGGATTGACTCGTCCTTGATTATACTGGTGGCCTTGCTGAGGCAGAGTGAAGTGTAGATAGAGTCAATCGAAGGGAGGCTGGTTTGTGTGATGGTCTGGGCGACACAATTTCTTGTGGTCTTCGATGGAGCTGTTCCCAAACCATGCTGTGACGCATTCCGATAAGATGTTTTCTATGGCATATCTGTAGAAGTTGGTGAGGGTTGTTGGGGACAAGCTAAACTTCCTAAGCCTTCTAAGAAACTAGAGGCATCTGTGTGCTTTCTTGACCATAGTTTTGATGTGGCTGGTCCAGGACAAATTGCTGGTGATATTTCTTCCTAGGAACTTGAAACTTTCGACCATCTACTTCAACACCATCAATGTAGACAGGGGTGTGTGTACTGCTTTGCTTTCTGAAGTCAATTACAATCTATTTGGTCTTGCTGCCATTGAGGGAGAAGTAGCAGGAAATGCTACTCTGACATTGTAGCAGGAAATGCTACACTTGGCGCTTTACCTCCCCCCTCGACTCCATCCAAGGACCCAAGCAGTCTTTCCAGGTGAGGCAGAGGTTCACCTGCACCTCCGCCAACCTCATCTATTGCATCCACTGCTCTCGGTGTCAACTGCTCTACATCGGTGAGTCCAAGCGCAGGCTTGGCGATCGCTTCGCCCAACACCACCGCACAGTTCACATTAACCAACCTGATCTCCCAGTGGCTCAGCACTTTAACTCCACCTCCCATTCCGTATCCGACCTTTCTGTCCGGGGCCTCCTCCATGGCCAGAGTGAATCCCACCATAAATTGGAAGAGCAGCACCTCATATTTCGCTTGGGTAGTTTACACCCCAACGGTATGAACATTGACCTCCAAGTCCTTGCTTTCTCCCTCCTTCCCCTCCCCTTTCCAGCTCTCCCACAGCCCACTGTCTCCGCCTCTTCCTTTCTTCTTCCCGCCTCCCCCCACCCCCACATCAGTCTGAAGAAGGGTCTCGACCCAAAACGTCACCTATTCCTTCGCTCCATAGATGCTGCCTCACCCGCTGAGTTTCTCCAGCATTTTTGTCTACCTTTGATGGAGACGTTGTTGTCTTGGCACTATATTACAAGGTTCTCAATCTCATTTCTGTACTCTTCTCGTCATTATTTGATATCCGGCCCACTACAGTGGTGTCGACTGCGAAGTTGTAGATTGAGTTGGATTGGTATTTGGCCGCACAGTCATGAGTGTATAGAACTTCCGGGTTGAACATGGGTTGAACAGCTGTGTGTGAGCGTGGCTCCCGATTACTGCTCAAGTTTACTCATTTATCTTTGCTATATTTCTGAGATAACCCGCTATTAAACGCTATGAAGGACTCAAAGCAGTATTAAGCATCTGAAACTGTAAGTAAAATGAGCCGTCGAACTAAAACCGGGGGAAAAGACAGTGAAATCTCAAGCAAGAGTACTGCAGCTTTGGCACCGCTCCCGGAAGCTGGCCTTGAACTACCAGAGGATTTGGAGAGGCTTTGTTCAGCACTCCTTGCTGATATGACACAAGCAATTAACTCTGTCCTAAAAAGAGAACTTGAAGTGGCTTTGTCGCCGGTGTGCACTAGTCTGGAGCAACTTAAATCCTATTATGAATTGCATGATGAACGCATTCGCGAGGTTGAAGATGGCCTGAATGACCACAGTGACAGACTGGTGAGTGCCGAAACTGCTATAGCTGCATTACAGAGTGAAAACACACTCCTGAAAATGAAGTTAGATGACCTCGAGAACCGGTCGCGGTGATCCAACCTAAGGGTGGTCGGGATTCCTGAAAAGATGGAAAGCTTGGACCCTGTTAAATTTATAACTGGGTTTTTTGAAGAAGTGCTGGGGGCGGATTTCTTCCCAAGACCTCTTATGCTTTTGCGTGCCCATCGAATTGGACCTACACCAACAGACGTTCCGAATATCAAGCCATCTAAGCCAAGAGTGTTCCTGGTTCTCTTTCATTACTTCCAGGATAAATATCGTATCATCACCAAACGGAAGCAGGAGCTGTTCTTCCGAGGGCACCGGGTGTTTTTCTATGAGGACTTCAGCGTGGAGCTGGGGAGAAAACGTGCAACTTTTAGGGAAATAAAATCCCTGCTTTACAATAAAGGGGTTCGGTTTGGTCTCCAGTATCCTGCCCGGCTCCAGGTCACTCATGAAGGTAAAAAGTACTATTTCAATACACCAGAGACTGCCAAAAAGTTTTACTACTCGCGCTGGGGAGGTGACAGCCGTGAAGAACAATGGCCTTTAAGGATATCCGTGCGGTATTGGCACGGCCTCCTGCGGCGGGGATCTTTGGAAGATTTGTTTATTCTTCAGTTTAATTTGTGGAATTTCACTGAGTTGAACTGCAATGCTACATATTTGGGGTAGTGAGTCGAGGACTATTAGCCAGCAAAATGTAAATGTCTATGATTACTATTTGGGATATAATTTTCACTTCCTTCTTTCTCGTAATGCTTTGCTGGTCTGGGGTTATCTTTAGCCTATATATCTTAAAAGTAGAATAAATGACTGTACGACTTTTAAAGAAGGGAGCCACCCTCAATTGGATCAAAATTTTAGTTAGGGAACACTTTGGAAGTTTATTGTTTTGTAATGCCTGCGATCATCCTCCGTCGGGGAAGAAAATCTAGGTTTTTGGGGGTAAATTGTTTTTGTTGTTATTATAAGGGGATGAGGGAAAGGTTTTGGGGTAATGGCAACTTATTCTTTGATTGTTACAAATGCACTCGATTTTCTTTTTTTTTTGTTGCTTTTTTTCTCTTCTCTTTTTGTTTTTCTCTTCCCCCCCCATTGTGGGCTCTCACATGCAGCTTTCGCATAGTTTTGGATGGCAGACGCTGTATGTATTTTTTTAATCATATTTTGAAATATGGCCAATGGAGGCAATGATGAGTTATATATTGATGGAGGCAATCCGATGAGGTTCATATCTTGGAATGTAAAATGGGTTTAATGGTCCAGTTAAAAGAGCTAAAGTTTTTTCTCACCTAAAACAACTAAAAACAGATATACTACTTTTACAAGAGACTCACTTAAGACTGCAAGATCATAACAGACTGCGTAAAACGTGGGTTAATCAGATTTTTCACTCCAGATTTAACAGTAGGTCCAGGGGAGTGGCAATATTAATCAACAAAAGAATACAGTTTACACCGTCTGACGTAGTCAGTGACCCTAATGGTTGGTTTATTATAGTCTCCGGGTGTCTTTTTCAAAAACCTGTCGTTTTAGTGAATGTTTATGCCCCTAATTGGGATGATGTTCACTTTCCAAATAAGGTTCTGTCATTAATACCCGATCTGAACACGCACCAGTTAATTTTTTCGGGAGACCTGAACTGTGCTATTAATCCACTGCTTATAGGTCTAGTTCTAAGGGGACACCTTCTGGAATGGCAAAGACCTTCTCACTGTTTATGCAACAAAATGGTTATGTGGACCCCTGGAGATTTCTGAATCCAACTGCTAGACAATTCTCTTTTTTTTCTCATGTTCACCATTCTTTTTCCAGAATAGACTTTTTTTATAGATAGCCCCTTCATTCCTAGGGTTAAGAAAATTGAATATACTGCTATAGTAATATCAGATCACTCACCTGTGATACTGGACCTAGGCTTCCCTTTAAATATTAAAGAACAACCTCCTTTGGAAACTCAACCCCCTTTTGCTTTCCAATTAAAAATTTTGCAGTTTTTGTGTCGGCTAACATAGACACATTCCTTGAAATTAATAAAACTGAGTCCGTATCCTGTTCTTTAATTTGGAAAACTTTAAAAGCCTACTTTAAGAGGTCAAATCATATCTTATACTTCATACGCCAATAAAGAACGTAAGAAGGAAATGGAAACCCTGTTAAAATCCATCTTGACCCTGGATAGGTAATATTCTGAAGCACCCACCACCCAATTATACAAAAGCCGGGCTGATTTACAACTGAAATTCAATCTTTTTATCTACTAATCAAACAGAACAACTAATTCTCCGGACTCGTGGTCTTTATTATGAATATGGTGATAAGGCGAGCCGGCTTTATGGCTCACCAACTGAAACGTCAATCCGCGTCACGGCTTATTCCTCAGATAGGAGACATACACCAAGACATAACAAGCAATCCAAAAGAAATAAACAATACTTTCACAGCCTTTTATTCTTCTCTTTACACCTCAGAATTCCCCTTGGATACTATGAATATGGAAACTTTCTTAGACGATTTGGAATACCCACTCTGGAATTAGAAGACATAGAAAATCTAGACCAACCCCTTGGCAGGAAGAGATTAATAATGCCATTATGGCAAAACAGAGTGGTAAAACCCTGGCCCTGACGGCTACCCATTAGAATTTTATAAGAAATTTAAGGATAAGCTCACACCTGTTCTTTTAGAAATGTTTGAAGAATCTTTGGAAAAAGGTTCATTACCCCCCACTCTTTCACAGGCTTCTATTTCACTTCTTCTTAAAAAAGACAAGGATCCGACTCAATGTGGATCATACCGCCCCATCTCACTTTTGAATGTGGATGTAAAAATTTTGGCGAAGGCGCTGGCTTGCCGTTTAGAATGCCAACTTCACAAAATAATCTCAGAAGATCAAACAGGTTTCATTAAAAATCGTCATTCCTTTTCTAATATCCGTCGATTGGCCAGCATGGTCTATTCGCCCAGTGCTTCTCCGCGCCCAGAGGCTGTTATCTCTTTGGACGCGGAGAAGGCATTTGATCGAGTGGAGTGGCCATATTTGTTCAGAGTCATGGAGAGATTTGGATTTGGCAAAATATTTGTAGCCTGGGTTAAGCTATTATATCATTCACCCTTAGCATGTATACAGACAAATTATTTGCGATCTGATTATTTTCAATTAACACGTGGCACTCGTCAAGGCTGCCCACTGTTTCCGCTTCTTTTTGCCATTGCAATTGAGCCTCTCTCTATTACACTTAGGTCAACTACATTATTCCAGGGCATTAGGAGAGGAAACAGGGAACATCGTGTGTCTCTATATGCTGATGACCTCCTTCTTTATGTGAGCGACCCTATAGCCAGTAGCCCTGCAATTGTGTCCTTGTTGGATCAGTTTGGGACTTTTTCTGGCTATAAACTAAACCTCCAAAAAAGCAAATGCTTTCCCATCAACTTAGCCCTACAGATCCAACAGGAAACTCTGCCCTTTCCCATATCTCAAGAAGGGTTTTGTATATTTAGGAATACACATCACCCGCGTTTTTCACATCCCTGTTTGCAGCTAACTACATGCCTCAAGTTAGCCAAATAAAGGCTGACTTTGAGAGATGGCGTAGTCTGCAACTCACTATGGCTGGGAGAGTGCAGTCAGTGAAGATGACTGTACTTCCCAGATTTCTTTACTTGTTCCAATATTTGCCGGTTTTCCTACCCAAGTCATTTTTTAACTCAGTTAACCAATCTATAACCTCCTTTATATGGGTAACAAGGTTCCAAGGGTCAAAAAGTGTACTCTCCAAAGAGATCGTGAAATAGGTGGACTGGGCCTTCCTAGCTTTATTAATTATTACTGGGACATCCAATATCCAAAAGATATTACTCTGGCTCCACCGACCAGATACAGACTGGTGTCTGCTTGAATCACAATCCTGTTACTCCTCGTCTCTCCCAGCTTTAGTATATTCCTCCCTGCCATTGAAACCCTCTAGATTTACATCCAACCCTGTCGTACAATCAACCATCAAAATTTTTAACCAATTTCGTTGCCATTATAAGCTTACATCAGCTTCAGTTCTGGGTCCCATTCACAGTAACCATTTATTCCCTCCCTCTACACTTGACTCAACCTTTCGACAGTGGGGTTTGAATGGTCTTATGTCCATTAAGGATTTATACACTAACAACATATTTGATAGTTTCGACTACCTACACAAAAAACATGGTCTCCCACATAATCATTTATTTAAATATCTTCAGGTTCGCCACTTTGTCATGAAACAATTTCCTTCTTTTCCTGATCTCCCTCCTGTCACAGTGTTGGATAAACTCACTCTTACCTTTGCAAATAAAGGACTGATCTCTGCAGTATATTCTCGATTGATGCATTTAGGAGATCAAAACCTGAACAAAGTTAAAGCTAGGTGGGAGGATGACCTTGGTATGAATCTGTCTGAGGAATGCTGGACAGAAGCGCTGAAAAAAGTCCACTCCTCGTCATCATGTGCTAGATTGGGGCTCATACAATTTAAAGTTTTACACAGGGTTCATTTAAGCAAAGCCAGGCTTGCTGACATATATCCAGAGACGGACGCTGGCTGTGACAGGTGCTCGTTCTCTCCAGCCAATCTAGCTCATGCATTCTGGTCTTGCCCCAAACTTGTTAACCAATGGGCAGTGGTTTGTAAAACCATCAGTGAAGTCCTTGGGATGACAGTGAGACCTTGCCCGCTTGTAGCTGTATTTGGTGTAGCAGATAAAACCTTGGGTTTAAATACAACCCAGTCTGATATCATTACATTTACATCACTTTTGGCCCGTAGGAGAATCTTGCTGGTCTGGAAATCTAACACTCCTCCATCTGCCGCTGCTTGGCTGGAAGACGGCATGTTTTTTTTAAGGTTAGAAAAGATTAAATTCACATTGAGGGGGTCTGTGAAAAAAGTTTTATTTGAAATGGGAACCCTTTTTATCATACTTTGAGGGTCTAAAGGAACTACCTGTTGACTAAGGCCCCTTGACATTAAGTGGGAATCTGCCTTTATTCTGTTTTGTTACTTTATTATTGTTAAAAAGTGCATTTGATTTTGTGATATATTTGGATTGTGAAAAAATAAGCTGCCAAGGGGCGTTTAGGGAGGGTGGGTTAGGATTATTTTGTTTATATTATTATTATTATTATTATTTATAAAAAACAAAATGGAGGAAAATTTAATGCTATACATCAGATGTACTGTGAATTTTTTTTTAAACTATTAATTTATGAGTGTATAAGGTGTATAGTAGGGGGCTGAGAACACATCCTTGCGGGGCTCCAGTGTTGAGAATTATCGCGGAGGATAATCGGTCACCTATCCTCACTGATTGTGGCCTGTTGGTCAGGAAGCTGAGGATTCAGTTGCAGAGATGAGTGGTGACTCCAAGTTCCACAAATTTGGAGATGAGTTTTGTTGGGATAATGGTATTGAAAGTAAAGGTATGGTTGTTGAATAGGAGTCTGATATAGGTGTCCTTCTTATCCAGGGATGAGTGTAGGTCCAGGGAGATAGCATCAACCGTGGACCTGTGGTGGGGGTAAGCAAACTGCGGTGGATCAAGTCTGCTTGGTAGGTTGGAGTTCATGTGTGTCCTAATCGGCCTCTCAAAGCACTTCATGATGGTGGATGTCAAGGCCACTGGATAGTGGTTATTAATGCATGATATTTTGCTTTTCTTTGGCGCCAGGATGAAAGTGGTCTTCCTGAAGCAAGTGAGTACCTCAGAACGGAATAGCAAGAGAGTAAAGATGTCCATGAACACTCTTGCTAGTTGTTCTGTGCAGTCCCTAAGGGCAGAGCCAAGGTCTCCATCTGAGCCAGTTGCCTTTGAGGGTTCACCCTCCAGAAGGCCGGTCTTACGTCTGCAAGGGTGACCATAGGAACAAGCATACTCGAGTTTTTTGAAATGGATGTATTGCCCTGTTGGTCTTCTGCTCAAATCAAACATAGAATGCTTTAGGTTCAACAGGCTGGGGCTGCACTGTCGCCGGTGATGCTGCCTGATATGGCTTTAGAGCCAGTTATAGTATGCAAGCCTTGCCACGGTCGCAAGGTGTCCCAGTGGTTATACTAGCATTCAAGTTTGTCCAACTATTGTCTCTTGGCATTCCTGGTGGCTTTGCGAAGATCGAGGCAAAGTTTCTTGTACCAATCAACATTGTTTGACTTGTACACAGTGGTCTTGGCCTTCACCTGAGAATGGACCTCATTGTTCATTCATGGTTTCTGGTTGAGGAACACTTGGATTCCTTTCTTTGGCACGCATTCCTCTATGAACTTACATAATTGGAAATTGGATCAAATCCAAATACCAATGTGGATTGAGTTGGATGCCACATAGAATTATATTGATTTGCGACATAGAATTGCTGCCATTTAGTCCATCATGATCATACCTACCATGAAAAGCAATTTGGGTTAATTTGAGTCTACGAGCACCAGTAGGGTATAACAGGGCTCTTCTATTTACCTTTTAAATATGATGTGAATCTCTGCTTCCACCATCTTTACTTCCATTAATTTTGTAACCCTCTCTATCACCCCATAGGTTAAAAAAAATCCCACCTAGTTCTTTGTACAATAGCGTGAAATTGATGTTTTCTAGTTTAAAAAAACCTCTATTGATTAAATAGTTCTATTATTTTCAAACTTTCTAAAAGTTTCTCATTTCTGTACATATTTTTATTCAATCTCCCCAGTTAGCAAAGAAAACAATCACATCCAATCTAACCTCGCACCACAATTAAATTCCACAATCCAGGCAACATCCTCATTAATCACCACTCTAGTTGAGCATATTGTTTCTACTTTCTGTGCTGAATTGTACACAGTATCATTGATTATGATTAGCTAATGTATTAAACAGTTTTAGCAGGATTTCCCTGCTCTGTATTTTATACCTCAGACAATTATTGGCTGAGGTATAAAATACGGAGCAGGGATATAAGTGATAGGGGCAGAATTAGGCCATTCGGCCCATCAAGCCTACTCCACCATTCAATAATGACTGATATATCTCTCCCTCCTAACCCCATTCTCCTGCCTTCTCCTCATAACCTCTGATACCAGTACTAATCAAGAATCTATCTATCTCTGCCTTAAATATATCCACTGACTTTGCCTCCACAGCCTTCTGTAGCAAAGAATTCCAGATTCACCACCCTCTGACTAAAGAAATTCATCCTCTTCTCCTTCCTATAAGAACGTCCTTTAATTTTGCGGCTATGACCTCTAGTCCTATTATCTCCCACTGGTGGAAACATCCTCTCCACATCTACTCTATCCATGCTACGTACAGAAAGCTCTACACTATTCTGTACGTTAGCTGTCTACAGTATATACTTTTTTTAACCAGCTTTCCTAATTACTCAGTAAGTTAAAACATATGAGGACATGCACTTTAAAAAACCACATTCTTCTATCCCATTTTGCCACTTAGTGTATATTGTCTTGCCTTGTTTGCATTCATCAAATTATATATCTCAAACTTCAAGATTGAATTTTCTTTACAGGAATGTTTTTAATTGACAAGCTATAATTCAACTTTACAGTACCATTTAAACTTTTTTTTTATTTTTTTTTATTTAATTTTTTTTTTGTTAGAAGTACAATAGTGTGGTACTTGAGTACCTCATACATACATACATATTTCCATTCTTGTACAACTTCGTATTTTTAATTTAATAATAAAAGAACGGTGAAAGAAAAAAGAAATAAAGAGTGTCGGAATAGATCGACAAGCGAGTAGAAACAGATAGCGAAAGAAATAAAGAACAGAGATGAAAAGCTAAAAAGATTGAAAGAAAAAGAAAAGTAGAGAAAAGAGAAATTAGGAGAGATATACCTATTTCGTATTTTTGCCCATCCGTCACCCGGTTCTGAACCATTTAATTTCTAAGGTTATGTTATGTTGCACCATATGCTTGTAAAAAGTTGATAAAAGGAGACCAAGTCTTTAAGAGGCCGTGCGCCAACTCTCGGACACCTCCTCCTACTTACCCCTGGACCATGATCACACTGACGAACACTAGGCCACCATCTCGAGCACCATAACCGACTTCATCAGCTCCGGCTCCCTAACCCCCCGAGCCTCCAACCTCATCGTTTCCCAGCCCTGCACGGCCCGATTTTACCTTCTCCCCAAAATCCACAAACCCGACTGCCCTGGCAGACCCATTGTCTCTGCCTGTTCGTGCCCCACCGAACACATTTCCACATACCTTGACGCCATCCTATCCCCCTTTGTTAAATCCCTCCCCACCTATGTTCAAGACACCTCAGACACTCTCCGTCGGCTCCGCGCATTCCATTCTCCAGGCCCCCATGCTCTCATCTTTACCATGGACGTCCAGTCACTCTACACCTCCATCCCCCACCAGGACGGTCTCAAAGCCCTCCGGTTCTTCCTCAACCAGAGGAGCAACCCATACCCGTCCACTGACACCCTCCTCCGCCTAGCGGAGTTGGTCCTTACCCTCAATAACTTCTCTTTGACTCCTCCCATTTCCTCCCAAACACAAGGCGTAGCTATGGGCACACACATGGGCCCCAGCTACGCTTGCCTCTTTGTCGGGTACGTCGAACAATCCTTGTTCTCGGCGTACCAGGGCCCCATCCCCGACCTCTACCTCCGTTACATCGACGACTGCTTTGGCGTCACCTCCTGCACCCACACACAACTGACTGACTTCATCAATTTCACCACCAACTTCCATCCGGCACTCAAATACACTTGGACCATTTCCGACATTTCCCTACCATTCCTTGACCTCACCATCTCTATTGCAGGTGATACACACCTGACCGACATCCACTACAAACCAACTGACTCCCACAGCTACCTGGACTACTCTTCCTCCCACCCTGCTTCCTGTAAGGACTCCATCCCCTATTCCCAATTCCTCCGTCTACACCGCATCTGCTCGCAGGATGAGGTGTTCCACACCAAGTCATCACAAATATCCTCATTCTCAGAGAACGGGGATTCCCCTCCCCCACTATAGATGAGGCTCACACCAGGGTCTCCTCCATACCCCACAACACTGCCCTCTCTCCCCATTTCCCCACTCGCAACAAGGGCAGAGTTCCCCTGGTCCACCAGCCGGCAAATACAACACATAGTCCTCCGCCAGTTTCGCCACTTCCAACGTGACCCCTCCACTCGCCACATCTTCCCATCTCCCCCCTGTCTGCCTTCCGCAAAGACCGCTCCCTCCGCAACTCCCTAGTCAATTCTTCCCTTCCCTCCTGCTCTAACCCCTTCCCTGGGCACTTTTCCCTTGCAACCGCAAGAAATGCTACACTTGTCCCTTCACCTCCCCCCTCCACTCCTTTCAGGGACCCAAGCAGTCCTTCCAGGTCCAACAGAGGTTCACCTGCACCTCCTCCAACCTCATCTACTGCATCCGCTGCTCCAGATGCCAGATGATCTATATCGGTGAGACCAAGCGGAGGCTTGGCGATCGTTTCGCCGAACACCTCCGTTCGGTCCGCATTAACCAACCCGACCTCCCGGTGGCTCAGCACTTCAACTCCCCCTCCCATTCCATATCCGACCTCTCAGTCCTGGGCCTCCTCCACGGCCAGAGTGAGCAACACCGCAAGCTGGAGGAACAGCACCTCATATTCCGTTTGGGGAGTCTGCACCCTCTGGGCTTGAACATTGAATTTTCTCAATTCTGTTAACCCTTGCTGTCTCCTCCCCTTCCCACCTCTCCCTCAGCCCTCGGGCCCCGGCATTCCCTCTCTCTCTATCTCTCTCCCCCACCCCAGTCGCACTAGCTTCTCATTTTCACACTACAAACTGCTTACAATGGCTTGTTCCCTTTATTATCGATACTTTTTTGCATATCTTTAAATCATTGTTCTTTATCTCTCCACATCTCTCGTTTCCCTGATCCCTGACAACTCTGAAGAAGGGTCTCGACCCGATACGTCGCCTATCTCCTTCGCTCCTTAGATGCTGCTGCACCCGCTGAGTTTCTCCAGCCTTTTGTGTACCCTCGATTCTCCAGCATCTGCAGTTCCTTCATTAACACCAAGTCTTTAAGAATTGGTCTACTTTGCCTAGTAAGAGGAATCTCATTTCTTCAAATGTAGCGTTTCCGACATATTTGAAATCCACATTTTGAAGGTTGGCGTCGTTGCGTTTTTCCAGAATTTGAGTATAAGTTTTTTTGCTGTTATTAAACCGTAATTAAGAAGAGCTTCTTGGAATATAGTTAGTTTACTTCCCTCTTCCATTGATCCAAAGATAATCAGTTCTGTATTGGGGTTCAATTTTGTGTTAAATAGTTTTGTAAATGTTCCAAAAATTTCATTCCAAAATTTATGCAGTTTTGTACAAGAGATAAAGGAATGTGCTATTGTGGCATTTTGAGTTAGACATTTGTCACATATGGGGAAAACATTTGAAAATATTTTATCCAGTCTAGTTTTCGAATAATATAATCTATGTAAAATTTGTAATTGAATTAGGTTATGTCTTACATTACTTGAACATTTATGTACATATAATAGATTTTTTTCCCATCTGTCATTCGGGAATTTTTATCAATAACTCTTGTTCCCAGTCCCTTCTAATTGCCTCTGTCGTTGGTGCTTCTATATTTAGAATTATATTATATAAGTAAGATATTAAATTGCTTGATTCTGCCTTTCTATTCATGCCTTCCTCTAATAAATCTGGGGTTAGAATTTGATATCCTTGTATATTTTTTTCAAAAAGTCTTGAATTTGAAGATATTTAAAATATTGATTACTTTTCAAATTATATTTTAGTTGTAATTGTTGGAATTATAAAAAAAATCCCATTTCATACATATCTCCCATCATTTTAATTCCTATTCTTTCCCAATGGATAAACGTTTTATCATTAATAGATGGTTTGAATGAGGGATTATTAGCTCTTGGAGAAAGAAGCGATAAATTTCTTGATTTTAAAGTTAATTTTATTTGTTTCCAAATTCGTATTATACTGTGAATAATTGGATTCTTCTTATATATTATATTGTTCAGTTTCATCGGGGAAAGAAGGATCGCTCCTATATAGTAAGGGGAACAATCCTCTTTCTCCATTCTTATCCAATCTACCTGTTGGGCAGAACTGTCCAACCAGTAGATTATATTTTTAATATTCACTGCCCAATAGTAATACAATAAGTTAGGGAGTGTCAGTCCCCCGATTCTTTAGATTTACACAAGTGTTTTCTTCAAATTCTGTGTGATTTATAGTCCCATATGAAGTTTGTAATATCAGAATCTAGTTTTTTAAATAATTTTTTTGGTGAGTATATTGGTATTGATTGAAATAGGTACAATATTTGTGGTAAGAAGATCATTTTTATTGCATTTATTCTGCCTTTTATGGACATCGGCAGTGTTTTCCAAAATTTAATCAACCCATTTAATTTAGTTAATAAAGGCATATAGTTTGCGTTGAGTAATGATTTGATATATATGCCTAATAATTTCGAAACGTATGATCTAGTAGTGCAATATATCTCCCGTCGTAATCTCCCGAAAGAGGAACAGTACTTAATCTAGAGGAAAATTTGTCTCAGCTCGGCCGGATTGCAAAATTTTAACCAAAATGGACGCGCAGTCTTCCTTCCTGCCGTTTGAATATGTTTTGCAATTTTAAAAGGGAATCAACCCCCTGTTAGATATAAAACGAAGGGAATGTCAGCTATAATTTGGATGGCCAAAATTGAGGTTTTTTTTTCTGTTTGCATGGTATTAATGAGTTATTATTTCGTCATAATTTTGCTTTTGTTCCAGTTTATTCTATATCCTGAAAAGGAACCAAATTCCTCTATTAAATTTCGTATATTTGGTATGCTAATTTGCGAATTTGTAATATATAATAATGTCGGCTGCATATAATGAGATTTTCTTATTTGAGTGTTTGGTATTATATCCATGAATATTCAAATGACTTCTTATACTTTCTGCTAAAGGCTATCACTAGTGCAAATAGCAGGGGCGATAATGCGCACCCCTGTCTATTGCCCCCTGCTAATTGGAATTTCGGGGATAATATATTAATAGTTAGTATTCTAGCCGTCGGCTTATCGTATAATTATTTTACACATGAGATAATGTTATCTCCCATATTAAATTTTTGCAATACTTTGAATAAATATTGCCAATTCTACTTGATCAAAAGCTTTTTCTGCATCCAATGAAATAATTGCTAGGTCTTCTTCTTCAGTATTATGTGAGTGCATTATATCATTTAAACTATTTAAGTGTGAGTGGCCATTTGATGAAAAAGTAGGGTGTCCACAATCAAGTATTTGATCCCTTGGTCACATCCTGAAGAATTGCAGAAGTGCTGTTGTTGGTCTCCTGAGATAGGAAATAGAAAAAGCCGTTAAAGCAGAAAAAGCTGTTAAATCCTGTCCTGGTTGATTACAAGATTCTTCCAACAAATGCTTTAGATGAAGCACAAGTTAGTTCCCATAAATAAACAAAAACAAGATTTGGAAAAGCTTGTCAAAAACTAGTAACCCACAACAATGTTAGTTGCTGCTCTGTCTTGTCATGATAGTTAGAAATCAACTCTGGCTGCCCTAAATCAGTATAGGGGATCGCTAAGAGTGTAAAGGGTGGCACAGTACCCAGTGTAGACTTCACAGTTTTAGCAACCTGGATTCAATTCAAATCTCCTGAGATGTCTGTGTACAGTTTGTATGTTCTGCCTATGATCACATAGGTTTTTTCCCATGTTTCCAGCATCTTCCAAGATTCCAAAGATGCAAGATTGCTAGGTGTTAGGTTAATTAAGTATTGCAGTTGTTTTTCTTGGTGTGATGGAGCTTGTGGGGGAAGGGGT
Organism: Okamejei kenojei; assembly: GCA_035221665.1. Classification (NCBI taxonomy): domain Eukaryota; kingdom Metazoa; phylum Chordata; class Chondrichthyes; order Rajiformes; family Rajidae; genus Okamejei; species Okamejei kenojei. Next base: position 19,005,504 of record CM069141.1, on the reverse strand, counting down.
AGGAAGAGGATAATGGGCATGTCTGAGAAAAAGGAGCAGGGAAATAAGACACAAAGTGCTGTAGTAACTCGGCAGGTCAGACCCCATCTGTGGAGAACATGGATAGGTGATGTTTCGGGTCAGGATCCTCCTTCATGCTGACAGTGGTGGTGGCAGGGGATAAGAAAGCTGAAAGAGATGAGGGGCAGGACAAAGTGCGGCAGATAATAGGTGAACATAGGCAAGGGAGGTTTTCACCTATTACCTGCCCCTCCTCTCTTCCAACTTTCCCCCTACAATCAGTTTGAAGGAGAGTTCTGAACCGAAATATCACCTATTCATGTTCTCCAGAGATCCTGCTGAGTTACTCCTGCTCTTTGTGTCATTTTTTGTAAACAAGCATCTGCAGTTCTATGGGAAAAATTGCAGGGAAATGAGCATGGAGAAGGACTGATGGCACTGTTCTGAATGCCAGCCGAGACCCAAAGGGTTGAAAGGTTGTCTTCTGTGTTATTCTTGAAAATAAACTAAAAGAAGTAGGATTAAACCTCTTTGCCAGGCTGCTCAATCTCAAATTGTAGGGTAGTCAATTTTCTACCAGGAATAAAGTTGGTGATATTTGACACACACACACACACACATCCTGTTACAAGCATATATTTTAAGGGGTGACTGATCAATACAAATATTCAAGATGGGAGTCTCACCAGGTGCATAAAACATTTCAGTACAATGTCAGATGGTGGCTGAAGGAGGAGAGGAACTTTGCCAGTGAATGGGCTGTGCGCTCATCTCTCGTGCCCTCAGAGGCGCTCTGCTTGTTCTGAGGTTATGTGGGGGACAGCAGGAGGCACCCCAGCGCATAGAGTCAGAGTCGGAGCAGTGGTTATCGAAGGGTCGTTGCGTTTGTGGGTCTACATGTCTGGGTCCATTTGTCTGTGGAATGGGCCATAGGAGGCCCTGCAGCAGTCTGGGGATCACTTGTATTGTGCGTCACTGGAAGCCCCAGAGAGGTCAGACAAGCTTGCAAATCTGACGTTGCACCAACATCATTGCCAGGACAAGCCAACCCCTGCAACTCTAACCCAGTGCCAATGGGCAATAGGCCCTGAAGGTCAAGTTAAGACTACAACAAGTTAAGACGTCAAGTGGAATTCTCTGCCTCAGAGGGCGGTGGAGGCAGGTTCTCTGGATACTTTCAAGAGAGAGCTAGATAGGGCTCTTAAAGGTAGCTGAGTCAGGGGATATGAGGAGAAGGCAGGAATGGGGTCAGGGGTATGGGGAGAAGGCAGGAATGGAGTATTGATTGGGGATGATCAGCCATGATCACATTGAATGGCGGTGCAGGCTCGAAGGGCCAAATGGCCTACTCCTGCACCTATTGTCTATTGTCTATTGTTTACATTTAAAAACAAATATGAAACTTTCTACTCTGTATTTACCAATGAGAAAGACAGGACGGAGGAACTTGGGGCAGTCAATGGAAATGTCAGAGCAGTCAGTGCTACCGTCAAAGAAGTAGTGAAGGTACTATTGTGTATGAAGTTAGACAAATCTCCAGGGTCTGATCAGATATATCCGAGGACATTGTGGGATACTAGAGACTAATAGTGGATCACTAAGAGTGTAAAGGGTGGCACAGTGGCACTGCACCCAGTGTAGACTTCACAGTTTTAGCAACCTGGATTCAATTCAAATCTCCTGAGATGTCTGTGTACAGTTAGATATTAAGGCGTTCGACAAGATTCCTCATGGAAGGTTAGATCACATGGGATCGAAGGAGAAATAGCTGAAAGGATAGCAAATTGGCTCCATGGAAGGAAGCAGAGAGTGATGGTGAAAAGTTGCTTCTTGGACTGTTGGCCTGTGACTAGTGGTGTGCCTCAGGATTTGGTGCTAGGCCCGTTACTGTATGTCATCTACATCAATGATTTGGATGAGAACATGCATGGCAAGATTAGCAAGTTTGCTGATGATACAAAAGTGAGTGGTTTTGCACATAGTGAAGATGGTTGTGAAAAATTGCAGCAGGATCATGATCAATTGACCAATTGGACTGTGGAATAGTTGATGGAATTTAATACAGAGAAATGTGAGGTGTTGCATATTGGGACGTATAACAAAGGCAGGACCTACACAGTGAATGGTAGGCCTCTGGGGAGTGTTGTAGACCAGAGGGATCTAGGAGTGCAGGTGCATGGTTCCTTGAAGGCAGAGTCACAGGTAGATAAGGTGATCAAAAAGGCTTTTGGCACATTGGCCTTTATCAATCAGAGTGTTGAGTATAGAAATTGGGAGGTCATGTTGCAGTTGTATAAGACGTCGGTGAGACCGCATTTAGAATATTGTGTTCGGTTCTGGGCACAGTGTTGTAGGAAACATATTGTCAAGCTTGAAAGGGTTCAGAGAAGATTTATGTGGATGTTGCCAGGACTAGAAGGTCTGAGCTATAGGAAGAGGTTGAGTAGGCTGGGTCTCTATTCCTTGGAGCGCAGGATGACAGGTGATCTTAAGAGAGGTGTATAAAATCATGAGAGGAATAGATCGGGTAGATGCACAGAACTCTGGCCCAGAGTTGGGGAATCAAGGACCAGAATTCAAAGTGAAGGGGAAAAGATTTAATAGGAATCTGAGGGGTAACATTTTCACACAAAGGGTGCTGGGTGTCTGGAACGAGCTGCCAGAGGAGTTAGTTGAGGCTGGGACTGTCCTGACGTTTAAGAAACAGTTAAGCAGGTGCATGGATAGGACAGGTTTGGAGGGATATGGACCAAACATAGGCAGGTGGGACTATTGTAGCTGGGACACGTTGGCCAGTGCGGGCAAGTTGGTCCGAAGGGCCTGTTTCCGCACTGTATGACTCTATTATGAAGGGTAGAAGATGGTGCCGGAGAAGTGACAACTTTTGTGTACTTCTCAGTGTAATAATCTCCTATTCTTACGATCTTATTGGGAGATACGAGTGTGCTTATGTATTGTAAGATTTTTACTGAATTATATGCAAAACAGGAATTTCACTGTACCTAGGTACATGTGACAATAAAGTACCATTGATTCATTAACCCTTGCACTTAAATCCTCTCGCAACAAAGGCCAACGTGTCGTATTTCTTGCTGTAACTCTGTACTGATTTTCATTGACTTTTAACAGTTGCAGTATTAATTCAGAATATCTGAGGAATTCTAAAATTGTATGGCAAATCCATTGTCGGAGCTGGTATTAAAAACTGCAGGGAATGTAACATCAGAAAAATTGAATTTGATCACTCGACTAATTAAACTGCCATACTGGGATGCACATTGGAATGATTAGCTGCTTTAAAAATCCCAAATAGATATAAGATTGGAAAATATATCATGGGATATCTTAATATTAGCAAAATATGATGTTGCTCCCAAATTATTCTCCGAACAATCACAGGACAAAATATTCCATACATTAGAAAGGTTTTGTTTCTTTTTTTCTTTCTTTCCTCAAACTTTTCTCTTAGTTACTTACACTAGGTCCAATATTTTGTGCAAGAGATCATTCTTCCACAGGAACTCAAAAGCTATTATTTTGCCATTCTTATGGATGAATCTTTATTTGGTACTAACAAAAAGAATTTAAATTAGAATTAATTTGCCGATAGACCAGCAGAACAACCCTTTCAAGAATTTGGGAACACAAAAGACAAACCAGCAAATCAAAAATAAATGTGAAATTAGGACTAAGCTCCTTGGACTTCTGGGAATGAGACTCTAGGACTGGAATTGTATGTGGCTACAGGCCACAATTTAGTTACCCCTGGACGAGATGGTCTGTGTTAATACATTGCTAAAGTATGAGACAACCAGATAAAATTAATACGGTCATCATTTGATGTCTTTCTGTTCCAACAGAGATCATAATGGTCAGAGTAGGACTTTAACTACTTCTTCTACTTATGAGCTCCACAGACAAAACTCAGCACTTCTTCAGGGTGTGATCACAGGATCTGATATTTAAATGTAGAAATCCAAACTTTTCAACAAATGCCCTCTCATTTTGAAAATATCAATTACTGGTTTCTAGTACCTCAAACCCCACCCCACTTTTATGTTAGTTTTTATATTGCGACATTTTCTATTGTTCGCAGAACTTGACTACCAAGGCCACCAAGATAAGTGGTCATTTATTTAACTTTCACCAATTAGTATTACTAAAGCATAAAATTGGACTCCAAACATTTCTGTGGATTTTTCCATATATGCAAATAAACTGACATTAATGCAAACTATGTATCTAATTTTCACTTCCCTCCCCCCCCCTCCCCCCCCCCCCCCCTTTCCTTTTCTATTTTAGATTCAAGTCCTCCTCTTCTGAAGATGGCAACTGATACTTGTGATGATCCTGCGGGCTCCGTGTGTAGTCTGGTATCCCTTCTTCATACCCAAGTCTAGACAGTGCTCTAAGGCTATTTGGATATGGGTAATACTGCCCAATTTTACCCATGCCCAGCATCCATGCATTTGCAGTACTAGCAGCAACCTTTGGATAGCAAACAGAATTGGAGACATGGCTCAGTTTTGCTGTATCCAATTTGTATTTCTGCAGCCCAAGAATAGCAACCACTTTAGAAGAGCCAATTTAGCACCAAACCAAAGATTAATATTTTCTGGATAAGACTAATGACATATTAAACCGAATAGTTATCAATTGAACCATCCATGAAGGTTGTCTTTCTCAGAGATAGTAGAGAATAATATTTATGTTATTATTTTATTGAAAATAACTCAAATAAAAATATTCTATGCATACAGCATTTCAATAACTAATTTCATGATTACTCATTTAACAAACCATTTGTTTATTTTCTGTGAAATTGTATTAATAATGTCTTTGTGTTTAAATAAATGAATCCAATGGATCAGACAAGTACATATAAAAAAAACATTTATTTTACACCAATTCATAATGAGCTATTTATTTACTGTTAGGGGTGGGCATTTTTCTTCAGAAACTATTCAAATATGTCCTATGAACACATGTACACATTTTAAACAGGCAGCAGCAGAAATCACATGCTTTAAATAGTAAGTTGCAAATAACCTAAATAAGTTAAGATATAAAATAGTAAAATAAATATGTACTGAGAATTTAAGAACCAGATATAAATAAATTGCTTTAAATATTAACAGTATAATCAGAAAATGCAAAAGGTCGGTACACCTGTAATTTACAGTCTCCCAGCTACTGGGCAATACATATGCATCCAATGGATGCAGTCACTTTACTCATTCAATACATGAACAAATTGACTGTTTACATCACTCCTTTTCTTTCATGATTTCTTCCATCAATGAGGTAGATTTTTATAGGCATCTTGTACCTGTAATTAGAAATTATGTTAAAACTTAGACAAGTTTTTGAGGAGGCGACAAAGCGATCAATGAGTGTAGGATGGTGGTTGTTGGCTCATGGATTTTAGTAAGGCATTTGATCAAGAAGATTAAAATGCATGGGATTAACAGTGACTTGGTCCTATTCAGAATGACTTAATTAATAGAAGACATTGTGGTGGAAGGACAATTTTCAAGCTGGAGATATATATATATATATTCCCTATGGTAGGCTGATCAAAAAGATTCAAACATTGTGTGTGTGTGTGTGTGTGTATATATATATATAAATAAAATAAAAACTTGGACATAAATGTAGAAAAGTTAATAAAAACGTTTGTGGATGACACCAAGATTGTTAGGGTCACAGACTGTGAAGAAGGTTGTTAAAATACACAGTAGGATATAGATCAGCTGCAGAAATGGGCAGAAAAATCACAGATTAAGTTCAATCCAGGCAAGTGTGAGGTGTTGCACTTTGGGAGGTCAAATGTAAGGGGAACATGTACAATTAATGGCATGACCCTTAAATACATTGATGTATCTTAAAATCCCTGAAAGTGTGATGCAAGTAGAAGTGGTAAAGAAAGCATATGGCATGCACGCTTTCATAGTTCAGAGCATTGAATATAAGAGCCAGGAAGCCACGATGCAGCTTCATAGGAGTTTGGAGTATTGCATGCAGTTTTGGTCACCCCATTACTTTTAAGCATGTGGAGGCTTCTGGAAGGGTTTTTAAGAGTGATTACTGGATTAAGGCGTATTAGCTGCGGGGACAGATTGTTCTTCTCTAGATTTTAGGGAGGCCTGAAAGATATATGTAAAATTATTGAGAGGAATATTAGTGTAGACTGTCAAACCTTTTTCCAGGAAAGAAAAATACTAGGGGCATAGTTTTAAATGAGGGACAAAAACAAGTTTATTTTTTACAGAGGGCGGTGAGTGCTTTGGAACCACTCGGTGGTTGTGGCAGCAAAAAGGGGCATTTAAGAGACTTTTGGATATATTAATGAATGAAGGATGTGGATTATGTGAAGAGAGATAAGAAATGGTCTTGGCATTATTTGAATGGCACAGACATTGTAGGGCCCGTACTTGTGCTGTACTGTTCTAGTGTTCTATGTTCAATGATGATTCTAAAACTAATTGTACTTATATTTGAGTGCAACACATTTCCTGTGAATCTTGTATTCAAGCTGATAAAATAATTTACTCATCTCATATTACTATAATTCCTACCCTGGCAATATCAAACATCTGTACCCTGCAGTGGATCAACTGGATTTATTTTTCAGGAGTTTATTACTAAAATTCCACTATCTCTTGGCACAGTTGTTGACATTAATTATTTTTTTGAACCTGACGCTATATTTCTCTACACATAACTTTAAAATAACTTTGTTATGAACAAATGTCTTCAAAAGATTTCCTGTGTTGTGCGTCCTTCCTCTCTAAAAACACTTTATCAAGCTGTTTTCCACTCTTAAGACCAGCTGCTAAGAGTCTAGCCACACTAAATGGTTGTAAGGACTCTGGGTGCGAGTAATCATACTTCATTGTTGCATAGAAACTTAATATTTCCAAAAAGGTATATGGAGTTCATGCTATTATGTGTGGTGTGACTGCAGTGTTTTTGTTGGGGGCCAGAAATGTTATCTTTGTTGTGTACTCTAAACTCATGATACAGTAATATATGGGTTCTGACGGCAAGCCAAATTTTAGAAGCACAGTTCAAGGCAGTTATTTCACAATTAGAGCAGACAGCATACTATTATATGTGCAGAAGCACATGTTAAAGAGGGTAATGGGCATGAAGCCATATAGTATTTTTGTTTAAATTCTTTGGCACAACATGCTGAGGCCATGGTACTTTACACCACACATATTTATGTGGGTATTTTTAAACTATTTTTCTATGATGAATATTAAATTTCAGAGTAATTCATGAATCTTACCATTTTTAAAAATCAGTGACTGTTATTATTTCCAAGTTTAATCTTCTCTTCATTTTTTACATCATAGCTGGCAACTCGCCTGTGATACCTATCAAGAAGCAAACTAAAAGTTGATAATGCAATAACAGTAACTTGTTAAAATGCGGATTATTTCACAAATGATGGAAAGTCCAGTGTAAGCGCAGCTGTTGAGTATGGATGTTATAAAGAACTATTTTCAAATGATCAATTATATGTTTTAATCAGGAATGTTAATTTCCCTTGTTTTAAGCAGTCCATTTGTTACAGAGTTTACGATACGATACATTGCATTCATCCCCGGTGGGAAATTAGTCTGCCGATAGTCACAACACACGAGGTGCACAAAAACTTGAAATTAAAAGTGAAAACAAAAAGAAAAACACAAGCGACTGTTGGTTGGCTGTTGTGTGCCCGGCGCCTACAGCGGAACAAACGAACAAACAAACATACAGACTTATCCCCTGGGCAGAGGCTCCCTCACGCCGGCTCCCCTTAGTTCCCCCCCACGCCGGGTTCCCACTGTTATTCACGGCGGCCCCCCACGCCCCCGGGTCCCCATTGCCTTCCCCTCCCCCCTCACGCCCCACCGCCACCGAGGCTCCCGGTCGTTTGGATGTTTTACAATTCAAATCGAGAACTCACCCAAGAACTAGAAGAACAAGGATTACAGTCAGACTGAGTGACGAGAGGACCACGGCCACAATCGCTAGAGTAGTTGTGTTCTCATTTGGATCTTTTGGATGTTCCACGGCTAAAATGTAACTATGGCATCTGATGCCGTCATATCCGGGGAAACACCTGGAGAGAAATCCATAAGTTTGTTTTACTTTGTTTATCGTTTATCAAAACCAAACATCGATAAATACCCTAACATAGGTACTGCTTCCACTGATCTTATTAACTGTGGCGTGTATTTAAGCATAGTTTAAAAAAATCTCATAAATTATTGAATCCTGTGTCGGTGCACTAAAAACCATTACATCTCTAACATTTATCCTGTATAATGTAAAACCATCTAATATTGTAAACTAATTGTAATCAAAATGCACTAATAATTGTTTCTGTACTTTCCCCAACACGAATGAGAAAGTAAGATATTAAATCCCATGTTCTAAATATGTATTTGTATCTTTTCTATTACAGGCACGAAATAATTAAGCAGCCCGTTTCATTTTACAAACGATGAAACGTTTTTCTTTCTCTCCAGTTTTCTGAAATTTGATTTCCTAAGGCGCAGGATTCATTTGTAGCTTCTGTCTTCGGTTGTAAATGGAAACGTAATTTTCAGAAATCAAGACTTCAAGGTGTGTGCGCTGATTTCCGAAAGAGGCACGGCTCTGATAGATTCGATGGCAGCAATGCAAATGCAACTAAACTGGGGTTGTTTAAATTTCAAATGGTTATCCGTTTCCTCGTTTGCTTGGGAACTGTGAAGGTATCCGCTTTGTCTAGAGCATGTCCGGTACACAGGTATCGATAAAGGTCGCTGTCTCCTGTTGTTCCTGGTTTTGCCACATGAACCGGGACACTCTTCAGCTTTGACCACACATAATCAACATTTTGTTTATACATTCAATATCTGTTCTATGAAAAGGTAAATACCTGCATGCTACCTCGTTAATGTGGTGTAAGTACCGGCATTCCCCATGGAAGCAGTAATCCTTGTACTTTCTGTAGCATGGATTTCTTTTACCCTTTTTCTTGCCACGTTTGTTTTTTCTCTCACGTTTCCCTTTGCGCTTCTTCCCCTCTTCAGTCACAGTCGAATTTTCCGCAGATTTATACACGGCCACTGGTTTAAAATAAACAAAACATTGATGTCTACATAATTATCCCTTTAACAAAAAATGCATAATACGAAAAAAAAATACGACTCGTGTTTCCCGGAGCTTTTAATAGGTGGCTTGGAGATTATCCCCCTCCCCCAACAACACATGAGCGCGCTTTGTTCAAGTGTGAGAGAAACTACCGCTGGGGGAAAGTTTAGCCGTAATTCCTGACACTTTCTTAACTTTACCTTGCGACGTTTCGACTGCTCGCTCAGCCGGTGGGCGCTCGACTGTCTCCGCAGTCGGCGCTTGCTCAAGCACCCCTCCCAGGATGGACAGAATATCCTTCTCTCCCCTCCTGCGGCTTCGAGTGACTTCACTCTCGTAGCCATCGATCGCCGCTCCCAACGCACGGTTGTATGAAACTGCATGAAAACAACGCGATCCGTGAAAACACCAGCAATAATGGGAACTCGTTTATTTACTTTTTCCAATCTTTACAAATAAAAACAGGTTGGAAAGTGCGCGCAGGGAGAAGAGGGAAACTGACAATTGCACTCGGTGTAACGTGAAACTATAAATGCTGAGAACGTGAAAAAAACCACGGAACACTCTCACTCCACTGGCCAACAAGCCGACGTTTATACATCTGATAAGATATCCTCTTTTCCCCACTGACCACATTAGGTTGGAATTTCAAACAATACAACAATACAAATTGCCCCGTGTAATCTCTCCTTGGTTTGGGTGAAATTCACTTACTTGCGGCGAGAACAAGGAGCGTTGTTGCCAACGAAATCCTCATGTTTGGGCTGCGGGAACTTGAAAAGCGAAAAACCGTTCGCGACCTCCGGTGCTGTCCACTTCTCAATGAACAAACGCCGCCCGCTTTGTATTTTGATGGCGTTGTCCTCAGAAGTTGCCGAAAGCAGTCCCACTCCCGAATAACCAGTTCGGTTCTGGCACCTTAATTTTAAATAAATTTATGACGGCAGTAAGGGGCCGGGGCAAATCCAGACAGGAGATATGTTAAATGTCTCGAGTACTATTCATATTCCTTGCAGGCTGGCGGCGAGTTAAGAATAACTGCAGTCAGCGACCTCTAGATATATATACAGCCAGCCGAACAGGGATGACGCCCAGCTGACGTGCCTCTTAAAGAGTGCAATACACTATTAAGCTTTGTTGAAGCTGCCTGGCAGTTCCCGTCAGCCAATCTCTCTGCGCAGCAAACCTGTAAAAAGTATTTGAATAAATAAGTATTTGAAAAGCACTGTAAAAAGTATTTGAATAAAAAACTACTTGGCACGGGGAAACCAAATCAACCTGAATAAATATTGCAATCGAAAGCACTATTTTTGCTAAATCATAAATACTGGCAGTTTCGTAGCTGGTTATTATTCACCCAGTTTATACGCATAGCACTGGCCTTCCAGACTTTGTGTAGCCACTGCTGCCGAGTGGGTGGACTGTGTGCACTGAGCTCAGACTTGTAGTTGGGGACAGGCCATGTGTTGATCCTCTGCACAGCAAAGTTTAACTAGGGTTTTCCTGTGCGTTTCTGTGGTATCTGGCATAAGCTTGCCACAGTTTATCTAAGATTTTTTTGTTAATTATAGCTCAGTTATTTATTTATTTAGATACAGCATAACCTCCGATTTACTGTGAGAATTTGGCAAAAAAATACTGGGCACAAGCTTTCTGCACCACTGCGCAGCACCGCTGGCTTGAAGGTCTCAATTGACCTAGCTGCCAAGGCCATTTGGGGATGAGAGAGTTAGTTCTCTGGGACAAAATGTGTGGAAAACAAAGTTGCATTTTTTTCCACTGGTGAAGGGACAAACCACATCAAAGATTGTTCTCTAGAGAGACAGTTTTGCTCACACTCTTTTCCTGGCATTCTCCTCCCCTCCAACGAGACTGAGCCTTCTCAACTATCTCCAGTAACAAATTCCAAATGTCCATCGCCCTCTAGTTGAAGAAGTTTCTTCCCATGTCAGTCTTGAATGGCCAACCCCCTATTTTGAGACTGTGACTCTTGGCTCTGGACATCCCACTCAGGGGAAACATCATTTCTAAACCTACTCTGTGAAGCATTGAAATAATTTTGCATGCCCCTGTCAATGAACTCTGGACAATATAGAGCAGTTAATCTTGTTAATCTTGGTTATCATAAAGTTCCACGTGGAAGACTACTCTGGAAGGTAAAAGCACAGAGTCTTTTTCCCAGGAAATTAAAATCAAGAACTAGAGGGCAAAGGTTTAAGGTGAGATCATAAGATCAAGTGATATGAGCAGAATTAGGCCAGCCGGCCCATTAAGTCTACTTCGCTGATCTATCTCTCCCTCCTAACCCCATTCTCCTGGCTTCTCCCCATAACCTCTGACACCCGTACTAATCAAGACAGGAAAGATTTAATAGGAAACTGATGTGCAAGTCTTTACACACAGAGGATGATAGGTTTATGGAATAATCTGCCAGAGGAAATGTGGGCAAATGTGACTCTCTTAGGTGGAACAACTTGGTAAGGATGGACAAGTTGGGGAAAAGAACCTGCTTCCATGCTGTATGACTCTATACCTCTCCTCAGCTCTCTTGGGGCTTCTGATTCTGAGCTTTCTCTGCTTTCTAAAACTCTGTCATGATGCAGTTTTCCTTGTATGAAGTGGAGCACACAATGACAAAGTCAAATGCTGGCTCAAGAACCTCGGTTCTTAGTTTTGGAATGTACCCATGAACAAAGTGGTCCTAGGTCCACTGGGCAATTATGGTAAAATGTGCCATAATTTCTCGCCACATCTTCAATTCATATCTTGTGTGTAGTTTCACAAGTAATTACTTTGTATTGGAATGATGAGTTGTGGGAAGTGGTAATTTTCACTATTTTAAATAGCAATATAAAATATGATACAAAGTCAAAGACAATTTTATTCATCACATGCACTTGAAGGTGCAGTGAAATGAATTTGCCAGCAGCGATACACTTAAAAAGAACACACAATACACAATAGAATTTAACACAAACATCCACCACAGCATTCTTCACTGTGGTGGAAGGCAACAAAGTTCAGCCATTCCTCCTCCTTTTTTCACCTGTGGTCGGGGCCATAAACCCTCCGTAGTCGCCGCTATGTTCGGCCCGATGTACAGGCCCTCCTGTCGGGTTGATCAAAACTCCGACGTCGGGACAGTCAAATACACTTCGCAGCTTGGAGGTCCCAAATCCGCACTTTCCTACCGGAGACTGTGGCTTCAGGATTTTATAGGCTGCGGGCCGGCAGTCGGAGGTCTTCTCCGGAATCCCCTGCGAGGGATCCCAGGCTCCGGATGGTAAGTCCACGCCCCGCCCGTGGCTGGAAGCTCCGCAGACCACAGCTTCAGGACGTTCTAGGCCGCAGGCCGGCGGTTGGAGCACTTCCCCGGCTATCCCTGGCAAGGGATCCCAGGCTCCAGATGGTAAGTCCACACCACACCTGCGGCTAGAAGCTCCACGGACCACAGACCCATGATGCCAAAGTCACCAGGCCAGCAATCAGAGCTCTCTTCTCTGGTGACCCCCGGCAAGGGTTCGCTCCCGCTCCGCGATGGAAATGTCCACGCTGCGCCTGCTACCGATGCTCCGGCCCGACTCCTGGAAAGGCCGCTGCAATCCATACTGTTTGGCCCCAAAGAAACAAAAAAAAGTCGAAATGACAAACACGATGCTGGCAGGGCAGCCGACCCACAGAGCCCCCACCGACCTATTGCCTCATGTTAAGGCACGTAGCTTTAGAGATGCCATTTTCTACACATAATCTAATCACTTTTCAGTTTCATAGAAACATAGACAGGAGTCAGGCATTCAGCCTTCGAGCCTGCACCGCCATTCAATATGATCATGGCTGATCATCCAACTCAGTATTAATCCCCTTAGCCACAAGGGCCACACCAATGAACTGGCCTCAACTACCCTCTGTGGCAGAGTTCCAGAGACTGTGTGAAGAAAGTCTTTCTCAAAAGGATGCTGTGAACATCTAGCCTGTCCAATCTGAGAGTATAAAACTAACAGTCTCAGTCTGGTGAACCTTCTCTGCACTCCCTCTATGGCAATAATGTCCTTCCTCAGATTTGGAGACCAAAACTGTACGCAATACTCCAGGTGTGGTCTCACCAAGACCCTGTACAACTGAAGTAGAACCTCCCTGCTCCTGTACTCAAATCCTTTTGCTATGAAAATTTCACGTCATTAGGATGATAAGTAGCTGAACTACAATGGAACTGAAAGAGAAATAGAGCTAAAGTTTTGGATCAAAGACCTTTCTTCAATAATCTGGTGAAGGGTCCTCAGACTGAACTGTTTAGATTAGTTCAGAGATTCAGCATAGAAAGAGGATTTTTGACCCACCGAGTCTGCACTGCCCAGTGGTCACCTGTATACCAGTTCTACCTTACACACTAGGGACAATTTACAGAAGCCAATTAACCTACAAACCTACACGTCTGTGGAATATAGGAAACTGGAGAAACCCTGCTGCTGTAAGGCAGTAACTCTATCGCTGCGCCATTTTGTTAGCACTGTTTCTCTTTCCACAAATGCTTACTGATCTGCTGAATATTACTGGTATTTTCTATTTCCAGCAACTGCAATTTTCTGATTTTCAATAAAAAACACTGTGCCTTGCTTGAGCACAAAATCCTAATTGGCGCATCAGTGCAGGACTGAGAGCTGGCTGAAATTCCAATGGTGTCATCTTAAATATCCAATGGGTTAAACCAGGACTGTCAGGCAGGTATAAAATGTCCCTTGGCAACATTTTTTTAAAAAGAGTTTTCCATGAGTTCTGGTCACTAATTGAACTTCAGTCACTATCACTGATAAAGACAATCTATTCATTGTCTCAAAGATAGACACAGATTGCTGGAGTAACTCAGCGGATCAGACAACATCTCTGTCGAAAATGGAAAGATAATGTTTCGGGTTGGGGACGGTCCCAATCTGAAACGTCAACTATCCATTTTCTCCAAAGATGTTGCCTGACCAATGAGTTACTCCAACATTTTTGTCTATTTTTGATAGGAAGGGATAGAAGCGTGAGCACTGCGCAGCCATGCTAGAATGGACCTGGACACCGGCGTGGAGCTGATCTAGACAGGACTCGGCCAGTGGCCGCCACAAGCAAGGATGGACCTGGCGGCCGAAATGACCACCAAAATCGAGGACAAGTAAGGCAGCCGGCGGTGAGTGATGAGGGTTGTTGGGGAGCCATCGGTGAGGAGGGCCAGCGAGCCGTTGCCCGCGTGAGTACCAGCAGTTGGACGAGGACGGGCCTGAGGTGGGAGCTGGTGGGTGGATGGGCCGCATGAGTGCCCAGAGGTCAGACAGGCCAGGTAACTGGCGGGTGATCGAGGATGCGCCACCGAGAGAACTGAGGGACCTGGTGTGGAGGGGCCGCCAAGAACAGAGGGACCCAGAGTGGGTGGGTGGGAGGCACCGAGAACTAAAGGGCCTGTCCCACTTAGGCGACTTTACATGACTGCCACGGACTAGTTTAAATTGAATTCACCTACGACACCTGTCGACAACCTACATCAGCACCAACAACAGCCTACGACAACCTACGACAGCAAAAATTGTCACCGCTGTTGCCCAAAAATTTTCAAACATGTTGAAAACTTTGTGGCAGTCGCCTGTAGTCGCCCAAAAAAATCGCCTAAGTGGGACAGGCCCTTAAGAGGGGCCTGGAGTGGGGGGGTGAACAAGAACAAAGGGGGACCCGGCATGTGTGAGGGGGGGGGGGGTGCCGAGAACAAAGGGGGAATCCGGCGTGGGGCTGGTCGCCGAGAATGAAGAGGGACCATTGGGACTACATTGAACACTTTGTAACTTTGTCTGTGCCCTATAATGTTTGCATACTTTGCGTATGGTGTGCAAAACAAAGAATTTCACTGTGACATGTCACATATGATAATAAAGTATCATAAGGTATCATATTAACCAACATCTGTAGTTCCTTTTTATTACAATTAATTGTCTCAATGCATTCTGTGGGAGCATGCTGTGTGCAAATTGATCATCACTTTACCGGGACAAAGCAGTGCTAACGGTGCAAAAATGCTTAATTGGCTGATAAAGCACTATGGCAAATTTAGGACATCCAAACCAGGGCATCAGAGATGTCCTAATTCTTCAGGGAACAGGGGATCCCCTCTTCTACTATAGATGAGGCTCTCACCAGGGTCTCTGCTATACCTCGTAACTCGGCTCTCACTCCCCATCCCCCCCACTCATAACAAGGGCAGAGTCCCCCTCGTCCTCACCAGCCGTCTAATACAAAAAATAATTCTCCAACATTTCGCCACCTCCAACGGGATCCCACCACTGGACACATCTTCCCATCTCCTTTCCGCAGAGACTGCTCCCTCCACATCTCCCTGGTCAATTCGTCCCTTCCCACCCAAACCAACCCCTCCCTTGGCACTTTCCCTTGTAACCGCAGTAAATGCTACACTTGTCGCTTTACCTCCCCCCTTGACTCCATTCGAGGACCCAGGCAGTCTTTCCAGGCAGAGGTTCACCTGCACCTCCTCCAACCTCATCGATTGCATCCGCTGCTCTCGGTGTCTGCTGCTCTACATCAGTGAGACCAAGCGTAGGCTTGGCGATCGCTTCGCCCAACACCTCCGTTCGGTTCACAATAACCAACTTGATCTCCCGGTGGCTCAGCACTTCAACTCTCCCCCCCATTTCCGAATCCAACCTTTCTGTCCTAGGCCTCCTCCATGGCCAGAGCGAGCTCCACTGTAAATTGGAAGAGCAGCACCTCATATTTTGCTTGGGCAGTTTACACCCCAGCGGTATGAACATTGACTTCTCCAATTTCAGGGAGTCCCTGCTTTCTCCTCCCCTTCCCAGCTCTCCCTCAGCCCACGTCTCCGCTTCTTCCTTTCTTCTTCCAGCCACCCCCCCCCCCCACCCTCACATCAGTGAGGGCCGAATGGCTCAAAGGGCCGAATAGCCTCCTCCTCACATCAGACTGAAGAAGGGTCTCGATCCGAAACGTCGCCTATTTCTTCGCTCCATAGAAGCTGCCTCACCCACTGAGTTTCTCCAGCATTTTTGTCTAACATGGAAAATTCTTCGATCGTAAAAGGAATTGCATAATTGAAAGTCTTTGTTTACCTGTAAAATTGAACCTTATTTCAAGCACTGCAATGATACTACAACAACCATTTGCTTCTTGCGTCAATCATGAGTACATGGTTTCTGCTCTCAGGTCAGTATAACATAAAAAGGAGCTCATGAAAAGGACATCAGATAACTTGGACATATATCACTACTCAACAATGAAAACTAAAGAATCTAATCCTACTTGAAGCCAGATGAAAATACTATGGGATTTCCCCAGGTTGACTAATCCAGTTTCACATTGAAAGAATTATCATTAAAGGGATAAAATGATTAATGCATGTAATTACTTTTTGGCGCACATATGCTGGACTTACAACTAGAAATTACACTTATCAGCATTATCAACTGAAACAATGTCATTTCACATTCAATTAACAAGAGGTCAGCAAAGTATTATAACATCTGCAGTCATTTCTTCTGCAGTTGTATAGGGCTCTGGTGAGACCACATCTGGAGTATTGTGTCTTTTGGTCTCCTAATTTGAGGAAGGACATCCTTGTGATTGAGGCAGTGCAGTGTAGGTTCACGAGATTGATCCCTGGGATGGCGGGACTGTCATATGAGGAAAGATTGAAAAGATTAGGCTTGTATCCACTGGAGTTTAGAAGGATGAGGGTGGATCTTATAGAAACATATAAAATTATAAAGCGCTTAGATAGAGCTCTAGGGGCTAGCGGAATCAAGGGATATGGGGAGAAGGCAGGCACAGGTTATTGATTGGGGACAATCAGCCATGATCACAATGAATGGCGGTGCTGGCTCGAAGGGCCAAATGGCCTCCTCCTGCACCTATTTTCTATGTTTCTATGTTTCTACGTAACATTGAATCTAAGATTTGTTTTTTTTTAGGTTTGACTTTAATCAGCAAAATAAGATTATAGAAACATAGAAAATAGGTGCAGGAGTAGGCCATTTGGCCATTCGAGCCAGCTGATCATCCAAAATCAGTACCCTGTTCCTGCTTTCTCCCCATTATGGTTGTGAAAGATATATTGTTGCTAATTAGCCTGATATTTCATGCAGTGAATGAATTGGAATACAGTAAATAAATGTTGTACTCGGATCATAGCGTCCAGGAACAGACATTGAATTGAGATTTTCACATTTTATGTGATAATCATTACCAGGCCCTATTTGTGGAGGGTAGCTGTAATAGTGCTTTTCAGTACTAATTACTTAGTTTGTGCACCGTATCCCAACAAGAGTTTAAGATAAAATTAATTTTATTGGTTTATGTGCGAACTATCTTAGTTATTCAGTTTTGTAATTATTTGTAGTGGTGTGACTGATGAAGAAGGGCTTTATTGGCTGTACTTTATTGGTTGGCAAAGGAAGAAGGAGGATTATGTATTGGTATGCACAACAGCTGTGTCCAGACTATCTTGACCTTTGGAGAATGAAAATGTTTGGTAGCAAGCAGCATAGAAGATAAGAGAAGTAACTGTGACTAAGTTTAAAATGTTGATTATTCGTAGAATGCAAACTTATCAGAGCCGCAACTTGAAGATTTATTCTTAGCCTTGTTCAAACTGGACTGATTTCTTTTATAAGAAATGGAAATGACAATTGTCTTGAATGAAGTTACATTGGCATGCCAATAATGAAATTGTTAGCAAAGAATTCTTCAGGTAATCAGACCCTTCAGGTAATCATAACAGGGAAGTTGAGAACTGAGGAAATTACACTAAATGTCATTAATTTAGGTCAGGGGTGGGGATCCTTTTCATGTTGGAATGCCGCATTAAGTTAGCTGTAATCTAATGAGGCCGCATCCAAGAAACTTCAATTAGATATACTTCAAAATGTACATTATTTTGTTAAAACAGCCCTCATGGCTTACTGATGTTTTAATTGTGGCCGTCAGCCCGGGAGGATTATTTCATTGAATCTTCTTTTACTCTGGTATTTTAAATACGTTCATTTTAAGATTAAAATTAAAATAATACAAGACGAACAAAAGCATATTAATAAAGGATTTGTTCTACAAAATTTGGATTCATTCAAAAGGCCGCACTTAATGGTCTAGAAGGCCACATGTGGCCTTAAGGCCGCAGGGTCCCCACCCCTGATTTAGGTCCTTCGTTATTTACTATGTTAAAATAAAATTCTTCAACAACCAAATATGTATATCTAGATATGAAAATGTATTGTCAATGAAATGTTATCATGTAGCACAAATTTATATGTACGATGCAATTGAATTTTATTGACCACCTGTTCTTAGTGCAACATCAACATCTGTGTTCTTTTTGTAATCCCTGAGAGTGCAAAATTAAATGAATGTAGGCCTGGTCAATGAATGGATGGACAACCTCCTGGGAATATCAAGATTTGCAGTCAAGGGAAACAAACGATATAACCAGCAATTTGAATTCAACAAGATCTCTGTTACATTTTATTATGCAAGCTAAACAGAATTTATATTTTTTTCTGTAACTGTAATGCTATAATCCTGTAACTCTGGTATCTTTCCTATTGTGCTATCTGTATGGTTTGATTGTACTCATGTAAAGTACAGTATGATTTGACTGGCTATAACCAAACAATGTTTTTCATTTTATCTCAGTGCACATGGCAAAAATAAACCAAAACCAGTTGCACGGTTTGGTTTCCAAAATTAAAATGCACAGTGCATATAAAATTGTGCTTCATGATAACATTTCTTGACCATAAATGTTCATATCCAGACATATGCATTTGGTTGTTGAGTAATTTTGTTTTAACAGAGTAAATAGTGAAGGACATAAATTAATCCTCCATACATATGACTAATGAACAAAGAGATTGGGCATGTGTTATGCATCTAATGTCATGCAAATGACCAAGTTAATGGACCTGCTGGACATCAGACATTCAATTTAGCTGTCCTGTTGCAGAATTTCTAAAGGACATTTTCAATTTAAATTTCAATTTTTCATTTAGAATGACAATAATAGTTCTTCAGTGGATACAGGTCAAATCTTTTTCACTTGTTGCATGAATACATATATTCAGATGCTCAAAAGGGTTTCTGAAGCATTGTTGGAGCTAGAGGATATTGTCAAGGTGTAGTAGGAAGTCTTTGTGAAGGATAAAGTAGAAGATCAGAAGCTCATATTGGGATCATAAAAAAATCAGTGCCGCTCAAGACTGTGGCGGTAGAGAGATTGAGATATTGTTGACTGCAAAGTATTAAATAATTGCTTAGACATTGTTGAATTATAGAAATATTTTATATTTAATCTTATCAAAAATCATGTTTTTGAATAGCACAGTGGTGGAAGCAGAGGGTGTAGTGGAAGTGATGTGAAGAGGAGATGCTGGATTTCAGCAGTGTAATTATGGAAGTTGATCTTATTTACATAATAGTTTTGTAAAGTAAAGTGATAATGATAAATTAGTTTTTACTAACTGTGATTCTCACAAATCATTCACCAAGAAAACAAGTGTGTTCTATGATACATTAACTGAAGCATTAACAGACAAGATGGGATATTTGGGCTGTGTTTAGTATAGCCATCATTATTGATCTTGATCTCAGCTATATTGCATGGATAGATGACAGGAGTTCAGACATATATTCACATAGAAGATGAGACAATAAGAAACCTAAACCTAAGAGGACAACAATTTTTTGGGAGAATAAATGCTGGGCTTCTCTTATACAGCTTTTAATGAACAGATTAAAGTGACAAAGGCTTCTCGGGCACATTTGATAAGTACACGGGAGAGCAGTAAAAATAGGATTATAACTTGCATTAAAAATGTTTCATATGTAACATTGTAAAGTGTATTATTTCTACTTAGATCATTGTAATACAAAAATACATCATATTTTGTAATGAATATTTACTATGTTTTTAAAAAATATTTTCAAATGCTATGCTTGGATTGAATCCTGAATATAGCACAACCACACCCAGAAAGCATGGTTTTACGCGCTGCTGGTTTTGTTGACTCATCCAGGTTTCACTTGTTGCTCCAAGTGCCACAGTTTTCCGCAACATTGCCTCAATAAATGCGAAAGCTTAAGGAAAGCCAAGGATTAATAGATGACCAATAAGTAAATTTAAAATCTCTGAGGTCAAATTAATTACAATAGATGACAAATTATTCACACTTGGTCATTACCCAGACATACATCAATCAATGCAACATCAGTATGCTTTTGAATTGGTATTATGCTTAATCTATTTATTTGTTTTAAAAAAAAAATGGTATGTGGGCGTCACTGGCAAGGCCAGTATTTACCCATCACTAATTGCCATTGAGAGGATGGTGGTGAGCCTTTTTTTTAAAACCACTGCAGCCCTTGAGGTGAAGATACTCCAACAGTGCAGTTTATTTAGCTGACTCCTAGTTGATAAAAGTTCTCATATCTGTATATGTAACACATTCAAGGAGTTTTAATTAGGGTGGCTACCAAAAGAAAAAAATAAATAAATAAACAAGAAAACGGATAAATAAATAAATAAACAGACAAATAAATAAACAAACAAATAAACAGATGGATAAATCTATCTATCTATCTATCTATCTATCTATCTATCTATCTATCTATCTATCTATCTATCTATCTATCTATCCTTAAAAGTCTGATCTTAGATGTGTGTGTGTTTATTTGTCTGTGTATAATCACATCTTCTCTCGAAAACGACGTGGTAACAGTAACATTTTTACATATTCCGGTAGAGTGCAAAATCATATTATCTAACAATTTCATGCTTTACTTCTCGTGTTATTACTGAAAATGTTCAAACATCTGACAAAACTTTGAATTTAAAAACGACTGTCTTTCGCTGATGACGTCACAATGTCTTGCCCGACCCCTCTGCCCTCCCCCCTCCCTTTCTGCCCATCTCTCTGCCTCTGCCCTCTCTCTGTCTCTGCCCTCTCTCTGTCTCTGCCCTCTCTCTCTGCCCCCTCTGTCTCTGCCGTCTCTCTGTCTCTGCCCTCTCTCTATACCCCCCTCCCTCTCCCTCTCTGCTACGCCTGCAAGTTGGGGACTATGCGTGAATGGATAGGGCAGGGGATGGGGTAAAAGGAGCGAATGAATAATATTAATATAATATCAATGGGGGTGGTTAGTGTGTGTGTGTGTGGGGGTGGTTAGTGTGTGTGTGGTGGTTTGTGTGTGTGTGTGTGTGTGGGGGAGGGGGATGGTTAGTGTGTGTGTGACACCGCAGGCCGCCCCCCTGCAACCATGCGTTGAAGGGACGGGACCCAACGGGACCCACTTGGTCTAGTACATAACTAAAACTCTGGTCTTGTGCTCTTCCGGTTTGAGTGTTTTTTCTATTTGCGCAAAAACGGTATTTGATAGCGATACGATTTTTCGCCAGCATACTCACCGTTCTCCTGTGCTGCGAGTGCACAAGTTTTGTTCCAGTCGATGGTATATTGTCAAAGTTATTAAGGTTTAAAAATCGTAAAAAACACGCATGTGCAGATTGCTGTCAGTCGCCGCCACGCAGATTGGTCTCATCTCCTGTCAGTCAAGAAGGAGACTGGGACTGGGACTGGGCTGCAACCAAGGATGGGCCTGGGTCTGGCGTCAGGGACGAGCCTGGAGATGAAGTCGGGGCCTGGACTGGTTCCCAGGTGGCGGTCGAGCTGAGGGCTGGAGTCGTGCCCAATGGGTCTCACTTAGTCTAGTTTCAACTATAATCATGTTCTGTTGTTATGCATCACAGATAAAGGATTTACAAGATGAATAATAGGAAAAAAAAAATCAAATAATATTTTCAAACTCTTTTATTTGCCTTGATCAACTTAACAGAAGACACTGAACGGGTAACACATGGCAGAATTTGCACCAAGACAAATTCCTTGTATGTAAATACTTGGCCAATAAACGTATGCATTCATTCATTCAAGGGTGATCTGGCATCTGCACCCATCCCTGATTATCCCTTGAACTGAGACGCCAGATCATTTCAGAGGGCAGTTAAAAGTAAACCAGTTTTCCTCTGACTATTAGTAACTCTTGGAAATTGCATTGAAAACTAGAAGTAATACCAGCTACATTCGGATTCTTTCCAATAACCAACAATATATTCATTAACCACCTGCATTGAGCAGTTTTTTACCCTAAAAGGATAAGTTTCATTATTTGAGTCATAATAATATTATTAATATTATTTGTGTTATCAAAATGATATTATTGGTTAGAGAGGTGTCAAAATGAGAGGACTTAGAATATGGGAAGTGGCAAAAGAACAAAGAAACAAGAATAAAATATGTTCTTTTCATAGGGAGTAGTCAGGACAGTAGTCTGAATGCATTGCTAGGGGCAGTAATGGGACAATTCATCTGGAGTGTTCAAAAGAGAGCTGGATAAGTAAATGAAAATAAAGAATTTGCAAGGCTACAGCAAGAGGATGTGGAGTGGGCTTGGCTTGATTGATCCAAAATATAACAAGTACAGAAGATAGACACAGTCACAGGAGTAACTCAGCGGGACAGGCAGCATCTCTAGAGAGAAGGAATGGGTGACATTTCTGGTGGAGACCCTTCTTCAGACTGGTTAGGGATAAGGGAAATGAGAGATATAGACGGTGATGTGGAGAGATAAAGAACAATAAATGAAAGATATGCAAAAAAGTGACTATCTATCTATCTATCTATCTATCTATCTATCTATCTATCTTCTTTCTTCCATCTATACATAATGAAACTCTAATCTTGTGCTCTTTCGGTTTGCGGGGTTATTCTAGACCAAGTGCAGACCTGCTCCCCCAACGCACCCATTCCCTACCCATAGCCCCCAATTCCACATGCCCTGCGTGTTGCAATAGCAATTCGCCCTCCCCCTCCTGTGAGGTGAAACGATTTTTTGCCAGGTGTTCTCCTGTGCTGCGAGGGCAACAAGTTTCGTTCTGATTGGTGGTATATTGTAAAAGTTATCAAGGTTTAAAAATCTTAAAAACCACGGGTGCGCAGATTCCTTCAGTCAGCGCCACGCAGTTTGGTCTCGTCTCCTGTCAATCAATGCCATGGCCGGGATGGCGACGCCCCTTCCTGCCCCACCAGTATTCAGTATTCACCCCTCTCCCCCACCCACCATTTGCTGCAATGACGGTCCCGTCTACCTTTCCCCCTCCCAGAGACAGACAGACAGACACATACACACACACACACACACACACACACACCACGCCACCCCCCCTCCCCCACCTCTCCCGGACACACACGATGCAAACTGGTCCAATCATCAAGTCAACAGGATTTAAACCACAGCTAATATTGAATTACATGTGGAGGAAGGAACTGCAGATTCCGCTTTTTATGGATGGATGGAAGGGAGTTACTGAGGGTAGGGGAAATGAGAGGGAGGGAGACGTGAGGGGGCGATTGGGGAGGGGAAGAGGAGAAGGGAAAGATCCTGGGGAAGTGAGGAGGGAGAGTGGGGGGATTGAAGGAGAGGAACGGGTAGGGAGGGAGAGGGGGAAAATGGGGGAGGAGGGAGAATAGAGGGAGGAGGAGGGAGTAGTGGAGATAGGGAGTGGGGAATAAAGGGAGAGGAGGGCAGTGGGGGTGGTCAGGAGGGATAGTGGTGGGGATAGAGGGAGGTGAGAAGTGAGGGATAGGAGGGGAGAGGAGTTATGGAGGGAGGCAGTGGAAGGGAAAGGAGAGAAAGGGAGAGATGAGGGAGGGATTGGGGAGGGGAGGAGGAGAGGGGAAAAAAAAGGGAGGGTGAAGAAGAAGGGGAGGGAGTGCTGGGGGATGAGGGGAAATGAGCCATGCCTGGGGAGTTGGGGGGTATGCGTGAGTGGTGCAATATTGCAATGGGGAACAGGTTGCGTTGGAGGACCAGGCCTCCCATGTGACAGGGACCCAATGGGTCCCACTTAGTCTAGTAGACAATAGATAATAGGTGCAAGAGTAGGCCAATATGGCCCTTCAAGCCAGCACTGCCATTCACAGTGTTCATGGCTGATCATCCACAATCAGTACCCCGTTCCTACCTTTTGATATTGTGTCTTGCTGTCATTGTGCATGGTTGTAATATGAGTGGCGTTAGATGTAGGCCATGGTGCCTAGTACAAGTTAGAAAGTATTCAGCAAAGTTGGAAACACTGCAGTTCGCTTACCGCCACAACAGATCAACGGTGGATGCGATCTCGCTGGCTCTCCACTCTGCTCTGGACCACTTGGACAGCAAAAACTCGTATGTCAGGCTGTTATTCATTGATTACAGCTCGGCATTTAATACAATCATCCCCTCCAAGCTGGTTACCAAACTCTCAGAACTGGGTCTCTGCGCATCCCTCTGCAATTGGATCCTCGACTTCCTCATTCACAGACCACAGTCTGTTCGTATTGGTGGAAATGTGTCAGTCTCGATAACAATCAGCACTGGAGCACCTCAAGGCTGCGTGCTCAGCCCCCTGCTGTACTCATTCTATACTCATGACTGCTTAGCCGGTCATAGTGCGAACTCCATCATCAAATTCGCTGACGACACCATTGTTGTGGGACGTATCACTGATGGGGATGAGTCAGAGAAAAGAAGAGAGTTTCAGGTAGAAGGTACAGGAACCTGAAGACTTAACGACCAGGTTCAGGAATAGCTACTTCCCCACAGCCATCAGGCTATTAAACTTGGCTCAGACAAAACTCTGAACATTAATAGCCCATTATCTGTTTATTTGCACTTTATCAGTTTATTTATTCACATGTGTATATATTTATATAATGGTATATGGACACACTGAACTGTTCTGTAGTCATGCCTACTATGTTCTGTTGTGCTGAAGCAAAACAAGAATTTCATTGTCCTATCAGGGACACATGACAATAAACTCTCTTGAATCTTGAATCTATTTCCGTCTTAGTTGTGAATTGCTGGTCTCTTATTTTGAGATTGTAACCCCTGATTCTAAACACCCCAGCAGAGAAAACATCAATCAACTTATGCTCTATTTCTGTTTCAGTGGAATCACTTCTCATTCTTCAAAATTCTAGAGATTATTGGTTCTTGTTTCTTTTTATGGGATAAGAAATTAAGATAAAACTCAAAATTTTACTTGAAGGAACTCCTACTTATAAATGAAAACAAATTTGAGCAGCGGATACAATGTTCAGCACCCTCTTGTGGCTAACGTTAGACTGACAGATGGACCCTACAACATCCATCTTAATATAAGAAAACCAAGCTGAATGCCGTTGGAAACGTCAAATAAGGTATTAGACAAAATGGTTAATCTGCAGCACAATCAGGATATCATGAGAGATACTGATTAAAAGTAAATTTGCATTTTGAAATCAAACACTGCTTCGACTTTTCATCTGATTATAATGTTTGTTGTTCTTCAGTCCATCTGATAGCCAATACATTCTAATGCAGGCAGCATTCTGGTAATCATCTTCTGTACCTTCTCCAAAGCTGCCACATCTTTCCAATGATGAGGCAAGCAGAACTGCACACAATATTTCAAATGTAGACTAACCAAAGTTTAATAAAGCTACATTGGCTTCATGGAAGGAGGCAGAGGGTGATGGTGGAAGGTTGCTTCTCGGACTGGGGGCCTGTGACAAGTGGTGTAACTCAGGGTTCGGTACTGAGCCCGTTACTTTTTGTCATCTATATCAATGATTTGGATGAGAACATACACGACAAGATTAGCAAGATTGCAGATGAAACAATAGTGGATGGTTTTGCAGATAGTGAAGATGGTTGTGAACATACACAACAAGATTAGCAAGATTGCAGATGAAACAATAGTGGATGGTTTTGCAGATAGTGAAGATGGTTGTGAAAAATTATAGCAGGATTTTGATCAGTTGACCAAGTGGGCTGAGGAATGGATGATGGAATTTAATGCAGAAAAATGTGAGGTGTTGCATTTTGGGAAGTTTAACATGGGCAGGACCTACACAGTGAATGGTCGGGCTCTGGGTAGTGTTGTAGAGCAGAGCGATGTAGGAGTGCAGGTGCATAGCTCCCTGAAGTTGGAGTTGCAGGTAGATCGGGTAGTCAAAAAGGCTTTTGACACATTGGCCTTCATCAGCTTTTGACACATAGGCCTTTATCAGCCAGAGTATTGAGTATAGATGTTGGGATCATGTTGCAGTTGTATAAGACGTTGGTGAGGCCACATTTAGAGTATTGTGTTCAGTTCTGGGCACTGTGTTATAGGAAAGATTTTCTCAAGCTGGAAAGGGTAAAGAGAAGATTTACAAGGATGTTGCCAGGACTGAAGGGTCTGAGTTATAGGCAGAGGTTGAGTAGGCAGGGACTCTCTTCCTTGGAGCACAGGAGGGTGAGGGGTGATCTCATAGAGGTGTATAAGATCATGAGAGGAATATATCGGGTAGATGCACAGAGTCTCTTGCCCAGAGTAGGTGAATCAAGGACCAAAGGACACAGGTTTAAGGTGAAGGGGAAAAGATTTAATAGGAATCTGAGGTTATCTTTTTCACACAAAGGGTGGTGGATGAATGGAACAAGCTGCCAGCAGAGGTAGTTAAGGCAGGCACTATCGCAATATACAATATAAGAAGCAGTTAAACAGGTACATAGATTGGACGGGTTTGGAGTGATATGAACCAAATGTTGGCAGGTGGGACAAAGTTGTTCGGCTGAAGGGCCTGTTTCCACACTGTATCTCTCTACGACTACATAGGTTCCTGGCTGTTATTCTCAATGCCCCAATGATAAAGGCAAGCATAAAGCCTTCTCTAACCCTTTATAGATTCATACAGCATGGAAACAGGCCCTTTGGCCCAATTTTCCCATGCCAAGATGCCCATTCTACACTTGTCTCACGTGACCATGTTTGGCCCATATCCCACTAAACCATGCATCGGAACAAATGTATTTTAAATGTTGTTATAGTACCTGCCCCAACCACTACCACTGGCAGCTCGTTCAATGTTCCCACCACCCTCTTTGTGGAAAAGTTTGCCCCGCAGGTTCCCATAAGCCTTTCCCCTCTCACCTTAAACCTAAGTTCTCTAGTTTTTAATTCTCCTACTCTGTGTAAAAGACTCTGTGCATTGACTCTATCTATTCCCCTCATGATCATATGCACCTCTACAAGATCACCTCCCATCCTCATGTGCTCCAAGGAATAATGTCCCAGCCAGCCCAACCTCTTCCTACAGCTCAGGCTCTCAGTCCTGGCAATATCCTCATAAATCTTCTCTGTACGCTTTCCAGTAGCAAGGTGACCAAAAATGAACACAATACTCCAGGGCCTCACCAATGTGTTGTACAACTGTAACATAATATCCCAACTTCTATACCCAATACCCTGACTGATGAAGGCAAAATGTGCTGAAAGCCGGTTCATATATATCGCAGAGTGGTCCCAGCGGAGATCCCTGTGGAACTCCACTGCTCACAGATGTCCAGCTAGAATGACACCCCTCCACCACTACCCTCTGTCTCTATAAATAAGCCAGTTCTGAATACAGATGATCAAGTCACTGTGGATCCCATGCAGCTTAACCTTTTGTATCAGCCTACCATTAATGACTGTCAAATCTTTAGTTAAAATCTATGCAGACATCCACTGTCTTACCCTCATCAATCACCTTCGCCACCTCCTCAAAAAATGCAATCAAGTTACTAAACATAACCTGCCACAAACAACGCCACACTAATTGGCTCTAATAATATCATTTTCTTCCAAATGCAAAGCATTCGTATCCTGAAGAATCCTTTCCAATTGCTTCCCAGCCACTGATATGAGGTGTATAATTTCTTTGATGATCTCCACTTCCTTTTTTAAAGAAAGGAACAATGTTAGCTGTTCTCCAGCTCTCTGGGACCTTGCCTGTGGCTAGAAACAATACAAAGATCTTTGTCAAAGCCCCTGCCATCTCCTCTTTTGCCCCTCTCAATAACGTGATAGATCCCATCAGGCACTGGGGATTTATCTACCTTAATGCTTTTCAAGAGACCCACCATCTTGACCTTAAACTGCCCTAGCATATTAGTATACCCACACTGATCTCACTATCCCTTATAATCAAGAGATTCTCTTGATTCCAGGTACCGTTACCTGACATTTCTCCATCCTTTTCTGAGAAGAACGTCAATGTCCCTCATTAATCAGGAATTGTTAATGCTGCCAACCTTGCTCTTCACTCTAGCAGATGCAAATTGGCCCTGAGGTTTTCATATTTCACTTTTAAAAACCACAACTTGCCAGACTTCTCTTCACCTGCTATCAGACTATCCAATCAATCTTTGCAAGTTCCTGCCTATCTCTCCATGTTACAGGACCCTGATACCAGGATCAAGGAGGTCTCCAAATGGTTGTAGAACATTCTCAAGGTGGATGGCAATAAGCCAGATTCTGATGTACACATTGATACTGATGCATTGGAAGAGAAATGGATGAGGTCCCGCAAAGTGAATATAGGGAGTTAGGCAGAAGGTTAAAAAGTCTGGATTGGGACCAGTCTACAGGAGGGTCCCAAGCCAAAACATCACATATCAATGTTCTAGAGATGCTGCCTGACATGCAGAGTAACTCCAGCACTTTGTGTCTTTTCTTAGGTTAAAAATCAGGATCTCTCAGATTGTACTCTCCAGAATACTCTTTATGCATGCATCGATAAGGAATGGGAGGATGGGGGAAATGTATCCGTGGCTGAAGAGCTGGTGCAATTGAAAGGGACTCAGTTTCTTGGACATTGGAATCTCTTCCAGGGCAAAGGTGACCTGTGCCCAAGGGCGGAACTCGCTATTAAAACATGGAGGGGACCGGGGGACAAGGGGGGACACACTTTTTTGGCGGCCGCGTGCGCATGCGCACACACACACACACACACACACACACACACACACACATGCGCGAGGCTTCAGAGGCTCAATCCAGCACTAAATGCAGCTCCACTCTGCCTGTCTTGCCGGGTTAACTCCAGCCCTGACTGGACTGACGGGACACCAGCGCTGCTTCTCCGCACTGCCCATATTTCCCACAAGCCCAGGCAGGTTAACCAGGCAGAGTTGAGCTGGGTTTAGCGCTGCTTCTCTGCACTGGCTGTGGGCCTGGAGGTACAGCTTGCGTCTGACTGCCGACCACTCTGGCCACCCGTGGGGGGGGAGGCCCTTGGGTGGAGACGGGACAGCGCCGGAGAGCTGGCCGGGATCGATCCTGGCTGCGGATGAGGTGCAGGTCTGTGCCATGTCTCCCTCCTCCAATCATCGCGCTGAATCATCAAGTCCCGCCCCCATTACCTGCTGACCGACGTCTCTCTCATCCAATCGGCGCCCTCGATCAGCAGTCCCACCTCCACTGTCTCGCAGAAAGCGGAGATTTTAAAATCCGGATGACAAACACTTGGGGGGGATGTCCCCTGCCTCTCAAAACATGGGGGGGACGTCTTCCCTCTGCCCCCTCCATGTTTTCCGCCTCTGCCTGTGCCAGAAGGACGGGTTGCATCTGAACTGGAGGGGGACCAATAACCTAGATGGGAGATTTGCTAGAGCTACTTGAGAGCGTTTAAGCTTGTGTGGCAGGAAGGTGCACCAATGAAGTGCATCAGATGAGAAACATGAAGCAAATATAAGGATTAAAGTGAGCAAGCCCTGTAAACAAGCCGGCAGGGATAGGATAGACAGCAAGGACGATCTGAAAGGCTAAACTGCATTTATTTTAATGCAAGAAGCCCAATGGAGGCAAAAGTGCTGACAACCTAAGTCATTGCTAAGATCAATCCATTGTTTATAATTGAATGGGTGCAGGGCCGGATTTACGTATAAGCTAGACAAGCTTAAGCTTAGGGCCTCGAGATCTAGGGGGGCCTACTCACCTCGCTGCCTCACCAGGCCCGTCCAACCTCGCCGCCCCACCGATCATCCACTCACCGGGACCTCCTACTCTTTGCCCGCTGACCCTGGCCACTCCACCGCCCTCCAGCAGCCCGCAACCATCGCCGTCGCCTTATCTGCAGCCTGGACAGCACCGGGCCTGAAGCTTCCACGCTGCAGAATCCCACTCCCCCGGGTTTGACAGCGCTGGGTCCTAGTGCTAGTCAGCCAACCCTGGTAATCTCAGTGGCTATTCCACTGGGTCCTCCCCATTCCCCTCAAACCATGTGACCCCAGCTCTTCCCCACCCAAAGTAATTTAAGTAATTTAATTAAATAGATCCTGGAAAACCAATAACAATTGGTGAAAAACCAGTCCAGGCATTACATTTTCGGCTTCAGCCCCATCCTACCCTTTGGGCTTCTACCCCATCCTAAGTGTGTGTTAGTTGTCAGTGCATGATGTGAGTGTGGGAGGGAGGGATAGAAGGGAGGGAGGGAGGGATGGAGAGAAGGGAGGGAAGGAGAGAAAGAAGGGATGGAGCGAATGAGAGAAGGGAAAGAGAGAGGAAGGAGGGAGGGAAGGAGAGAAGGGAAGGAGGGAAGGACAGAAGGGAGGGAGAGGGCCGGCGGCAGGAGCGGATGCCGGGGCGGATGGGTGTGAGCTGCAGCCAAGGTTTGTAAACGTTGCTCCAATCCCCAGCCCGGCCCTCCCTGTATTGTTTATCTCGTCTCCCCGGGGAGAGAGATGGGTGGAGCAGGGGCTGTGTGCGTGAAGCACGGGCGACTGGATGGGCGGAAGCACTGCCCCGGGACTGTGAGGGAACGACCCACCTCCCCCTCTCCATTCCCCCTCACACCCCCCTCCCCATCTACCCCTTTCTTCCCCCTCCACCCCTCTACTCTCTGCCCCTCTCTCCCCCCTCCACATGGGATACATCTACCCGAGTCGAGAGTAGATTACTCTGGCGCGGGGCCCCCTTACTCGTGGGGCCCAATTGGGAGCAATCGGCCTCACCTATGTCCCCCTCTGTCCCCACCTCAATGAGTTATGCGCCCGCTGCGATTTGGAGCTCTTCTTCTGTCGCCTCCGCCTCACACCGTTCTTCCATGTGAAGGAATCCTCGCCCCCATTGATGATTCCTTTTCCCGTCTCCAACGGACCCCCTCCTCTTGGACCCCTCCCTCATGGCCATTGGTACAATGAAATTTGGGGGTCACCATCCGACGTCGGAATGGGAGAACATTCTCAGCGGTTGGACTTCCGAAGTCCACAGGCTGAGCTGGGTGGAGATTCACGCTGGCGGCCCTCGGCAAAGGGATCCCAGGGCTTCGCGATGTTGAAATCAGCGTGGCCCGAGGCTGGGAGCTCCGCAAACTACAGCTCCATGTTGTTGAAACAGCAGGTTCAACACTCCGGAGCTTCAAACGGCGATTCAGGTAAAGCATTGCAAGCTCCACGGTGAATCCAATATGTATTTTAAAACCAACTGTTTAATGACAACATACAGCAGGATCTAAAAGTGTCACACTGTCACTGTCGGGTAGTCATGGTCCTCTAGTCGTGGGGGTGGGGGATTGGGATGGGGGGGGGGGGGGGGCTCACAAGTGAAATAGCTTAGGGCCTCTCTTCATCTAAATCCGGCCCTGAATGGGTGGATGGGCAAATTTCTCATTGCAGTTTTCCCAGTTAACATTCAAACCTTGAAGATGAGAAACTGAATCAGTTTCTAAGTGATGGCATGAGAGCATATTGAGTATCCATTTGCCATAATCTGGCTAATGATTTCTGATATATTTGGTGAAGAAGTAATTTATTTTTCCGATATCCTGGATCCTCAGAGACAAATTTTCTTGCCATTAGATCTTGAGTACCAGACACATATAAAATTCACAGAAGGAAAATTAAATTTGTATTTCCTGAGGGAATTGCTCTCTTCCTGAGGTATGAAGAGGAGGCGGAAGAGGATATAGGATACAATACATCAGAGGAACTCAGAGCAAGACGTCAAAATACATTGTTTCATATGTGGAGCCAATGAAGCCAATGCAGCTGTAATCTTTGAAAACAAGCACTAGTCATAAGGCAACTTGTGGAATCTATTAGGAAATATATATTTAAGTGTGTTGGGAGGTTTCCGATTATGGGAAATTAGTTGACATGTATTGACCATGACATACATGCTTCCCAGAGCCACAAGGTATGCAGATGCTGGAATCTTGAGCAAAACACAAAGTGCTGGAGGAACTCCATGCTGTTAGGCAGCATGACAGGCAATGTTTCGGTTTGGGGCCCTTCAACAGATGGATTCATTCTGACTGGAAATGGGTCTCAACCCAAAACGTTGTCTGTTCATTCCCTCCACAGATGCAACCTGATCTGCTGAGTTCCTCAAGTATTTTCTGCCTTGCTTGTCTCCCAGGAATTCACTTTTGAAGTGACAAACTTCTTATTGCTTGTAGAGGTTATAGTGTGTTTGTTGTGTGGATAATTTTGGGAAGGATGTTAATGTGTAGAATGTGAATGATTGCTGGATGTTTGTGGAGTAGGCACATTACAATGTCAATCAGCAAACAACATTGATTTAGTTTCAGCATTGAAATCCCTATGAAAAATAGGAATGCCATATATATTCAAACATGAATTGGGCAGCAACTAGCAATACCGTTTGCAGTTGCTGAATGATTTTTTTCTTTAATTCAACCAGAATGTGATGTTTCCACGGTTTTTCAAAATTGCTGAGCTCCAGAAGAATTGCTGAGCTGGAAACTGTTTTTTTTGTAACTTCAAAGCAATAACTGGTAGCTCCCAAACACATGGTTTTTAGTAGCCAAGCTTCATATCAATCTTCCTTGCCAACAAACATTTGGCAGAATGAGCATACAGCTTTGCAAGCTTCCCCATGATGCAGAGTGCAACTGATTAAAGCCATGTTACATGATAAATTGTACGTCAAAAAGGCAACACAGATATAATGAAAGCTGCACTGTCACTCAAAGTTTGACACAAACAATGATTCTAATAGGGTATTTATCAAGACATTACCTTTGTTTCTCTCTCCACACTTGCTGCCTGAAGAAGGCAATCTTGTTTGTGGAGAAAGGGTTATCAAAACACATGGAGAGGTATATGTTTGGGAACTGCAATCAGACATCAGAGGAATTAACTAGTGACCATCTATCTATTACATTATAACTTTGATGCATCTTTGAATTGACTTCTGGACCTACAGAGGAACATTTGTAAATTTGAAGAGAGCACAAACAAGGGTCTTGTGAGCCCAAATTGACCTGAGAAACATCTGTTGTGTAAGTCTTGTTCCCATTGTCATCAAAACCACTTTTATAAACCTGTCAATTGAGAGCTGAAAAATGCTTTCATTGTTGCAGCCAAGGATATTTTGACTCTGAATGCAAGCAA
Source organism: Okamejei kenojei (assembly GCA_035221665.1). Lineage (NCBI taxonomy): Eukaryota > Metazoa > Chordata > Chondrichthyes > Rajiformes > Rajidae > Okamejei > Okamejei kenojei. Next base: position 18,972,084 of record CM069141.1, on the reverse strand, counting down.
GACAGATCACTACAGAAAACTGGCAGTCACATAAGAAGGAGTGAAGGGATATAATTACTATAGATAACACAGGATGGTCGTTTACATAACATTTTAAGGCTTGCGCAATCTGAGAATGCAGTTCGAATGTTGTCTATGTATTTGTGCTGATAAAGAAAGTGATTTCAAAAATATGTTCGGAATCAATAACCATCATATTTTGCTTTCAAAAGTAAACATCCTAGAATTTTCATCAGGTGGCATTGTGTAGAAGCATTTTAAAACTGAGCTCATATTCTTGGAAGACCTTGAGAACATCAGGGCACATGGAATATGTGGTCCTTTCTAATGGGCAGCAGACAACGCCATTCACTATAGTGGCTAGTTGCGTTAACCTGCTAGAAAGAAATTGATGAAAATTGTCACGTTCATGTCATAGGAGCAGAATTGGGCCATTCGGCCCATCAAGTCTACTCATGACTGATAGATCTTTCCCTCTCAATCCTATTCTCCTGTCTTATCCCCATAACCTATGACACCCTTACTAATCAAGAAGCTGTCAATCTCTGCTTTAAAATATCTTATGACTTGGCATCCACTGCCATCTGTGGCAATGACAGATTCACCCTCTGTCTAAAGAAATTCCTCCTCATCGCCTTTATAAATGTATGTCCTTTTATTCCAAGAGTTAATGATGGATTGGCAATGGCACTTTGAATGTATATAGACCATAACCTGCCAGTATGAGTCTTTTGCAACAATTTAATCTATTTAATGATTCATGAAGCATGAAGGAGCAGAACCACCTTGTGTGGGGTCTTCAAAGCTTGATAAGTCAGTTAGTTTCTTGATTTGAATATTGGTAAAATGTTACCATTGGGGAGAATAGAATGCAGAGTTGAGATTACAATCAAATTAACCAATGATCTTATTAAAGATCAAGAATGAGATGCAAGTGATTTGTTCTTGCTCTTAATTCATATTTTTGAATAATATCAGACTAATCTATTATAAATGTTTACCCTTGTTCTACACATCAAAATCAAGGTAGTACAAGAGCTAAGCAAATGCGAGTAGAACGCAGAATTGTGGGAATGATATTTGTCATTGTCATTCTCAGGGTGCTCTACAGTGACCCTCAATATACCAGTTGATACTGGCCATATTTGCTGCCTATGTCTTAAATTGTGTATGCTGAAATGGAGCAGGTTTTTACAAAGCTCTTATGCCTATGTCCAATCTGATGCTAATGAAGAAAACAAGCACATTTTAACAATTAATTCTCCTAGATTGTGGGCGCCGAAGTAGAGATGGTTGATAGCTCCATGTTCTTAGGAATAAATATCACCAACAATTTGTCCTGGACTAGCCACATCGAAGCAATGGCCAAGAAAGCACACCAATAACTGTACTTCTTCAGAAGGCTTCGGAGGTTTGGCATGTCCCCAACAACCCTCACCAACTTCTATTGATTCGCTGTAGAAAGCATTTATTTGGAATGCATCGCAGCATGGTATGGGAACAGCTCCATCCAAGACCGTAAAAAATTGCAGAGAGCTGTGGACGCAGCCCAGACCATCACGCAAACCAACCTCCCTTCCATTGTCTCCATCTACACCACATTGCCTCGGCAAGGCCACCAGCAGAATCAAGGACCAGTCTCACCCTGGTTACTCCCTCTTCTCCCCTCTCCCATCAGACAAAAGGTATAGAAATTTGAAAACACATATCCCCAGATTCATGGACAAATTCTTACCAGCTGTTATCAAGCAATGGAATCGTCCTCTCACCAACTGGAGAGCGGTCCTGACCTCTCATATACCCCATTGGAGACCTTCTAACTATCTTTAATTATATTTTATTGGACTACCTTGTACTAAACGATACACCCTTTATCCTGTGAACAGCTTGATTGTAATGGAGTAATGAGGAAGGGGTAGTTAGCCGTCTTGTTGTACGTGCCCCCTTGGGCAATAGTGACCATAATATGGTTGAGTTCTTCATTAGGATGGAGAGTGACATTGTTAATTCAGAAACAATGGTTCTGAACTTAAAGAAAGGTAACTTTGAGGGTATGAGACGTGAATTGGCCAAGATTGACTGGCAATTAATTCTAAAAGGGTTGACGGTGGATATACAATGGAAGACATTTAAAGACTGCATGGATGAACTACAAAAATTGTTCATCCCAGTTTGGAAAAGAACAAATCGGGGTAGGTAGTGCATCCGTGGATAACAAGGGAAATCAAGGATAGTATCAAAGCAAAGGATGATGCGTACAACGTAGCCAGAAAAAGCAGCATACCAGAGGACTGGGAGAAATTCAGAGACCAGCAGAGGAGGACAAAGGGAAAGGAAAAATAGATTATGAAAGAAAACTGGCAGGGAACATAAAAACTGACTGCAAAAGTTTTTATAGATATGTGAAGAGAAAGAGATTAGTTAAAACAAATGTAGGTCCCTTGCAGTCACAAACAGGTGAGTTGATCATGGGGAACAAGGATATGGCGGACCAATTGAATAACTACTTTGGTTCTGTCTTCACTAAGGAAGACATAAATAATCTGCCGGAAATAGCAGGGGTCCGGGGGGGTCAAATAAGGTGGAGGAACTGAGTGAAATACAGGTTAGTCGGGAAGTGGTGTTGAGTAAACATAGAAATTAGGTGCAGGAGTAGGCCATTCAGCCCTTCGAGCCTGCACCGCCATTCAATATGATCATGGCTGATCATCCAACTCAGTATCCCGTACCTGCCTTCTCTCCATACCCTCTGATCCCCTTAGCCACAAGGGCCACATCCAACTCACTCTTAAATATAGCCAATGAACTGACCTCAACTACCCTCTGTGGCAGAGAGTTCCAGAGACTCACCACTCTCTGTGTGAAAAACGTCTTTCTCATCTCGGTCTTAAAGGATTTCCCCCTTATCCTTAAGCTGTGACCCCTTGTCCTCGACTTCCCCAACATCGGGAACAATCTTCCTGCATCTAGCCTGTCCAACCCCTTAAGAATTTTGTAAGTTTACATTGTGAAAAGGACCCGTTTACTCCTACTCTTTGCTTCCTGTTTGCCAGCCAGTTCTCTATCCACATCAATACTGAACCCCTAATACCGTATGCTTTAAGTTTGTATACTAATCTCTTATGTGGGACCTTGTCGAAAGCCTTCTGGAAGTCCAGATATACCACATCCACTGGTTCTCCCTTATCCACGCTACTAGTTACATCCTCGAAAAATTCCACAAGATTCGTCAGACATGATTTACCTTTCGTAAATCCATGCTGACTTTGTCCAATGATTTCACCACTTTCCAAATGTGCTGCTATCCCATCTTTAATAACTGACTCTAGCAGTTTCCCCACTACCGATGTTAGACTAACTGGTCTGTAATTCCCCGTTTTCTCTCTCCCTCCCTTCTTAAAAAGAGGGGTTACATTTGCTACCCGCCAATCCTCAGGAACTACTCCAGAATCTAAAGAGTTTTGAAAGATTATCACTAATGCATCCACTATTTCCTGAGCTACTTCCTTAAGTACTCTGGGATGCAGCCTATCTGGCCCTGGGGATTTATCGGCCTTTAATCTATTAAATTTACCCAACACCACTTCCCGACTGACCTGGATTTCACTCAATTCCTCCTTTGACCCACGGTCCCCTGCTATTTCCGGCAGATTATTTATGTCTTCCTTAGTGAAGACGGAACCAAAGTAGTTATTCAATTGGTCCGCCATATCCTTGTTCCCCATGATCAACTCACCTGTTTCTGACTGCAAGGGACCTACATTTGTTTTAACTAACCTCTTTCTCTTCACATATCTATAAAAACTTTTGCAGTCAGTTTTTATGTTCCCTGCCAGTTTTCTTTCATAATCTATTTTTCCTTTCCTAATTAAGCCCTTTGTCCTCCTCTGCTGGTCTCTGAATTTCTCCCAGTCCTCTGGTATGCTGTTTTTTCTGGCTACTTTGTACGCATCATCCTTTGCTTTGATACTATCCCTGATTTCCCTTGTTATCCACGGATGCACTACCTTCCCCGATTTATTCTTTTGCCAAACTGGGATGAACAATTTTTGTAGTGCATCCATGCAGTCTTTAAATGTCTTCCATTGTATATCCACCGTCAACCCTTTTAGAATTAATTGCCAGTCAATCTTGGCCAATTCACGTCTCATACCCTCAAAGTTACCTTTCTTTAAGTTCAGAACCATTGTTTCTGAATTAACAATGTCACTCTCCATCCTAATGAAGAACTCAACCATATTATGGTCACTCTTGCCCAAGGGGGCATGTACAACAAGACGGCTAACTACCCCTTCCTCATTACTCAAAACCCAGTCTAAATAGCCTGCTCTCTCGTTGGTTCCTCTACATGTTGATTTAGATAACTATCCCGCATACATTCCAAAAAATCCTCTTCCTCAGCACCCCTGCCAATTTGATTCACCCAATCAATATGTAGATTGAAGTCACCCATTATAACTGTTTTGCCTTTGTCGCACGCATTTCTAATTTCCTGTTTGATACCATCCCCAACTTCACTGCTACTGTTAGGTGGCCTGTACACAACACCCACCAGCGTTTTCTGCCCCTTAGTGTTTTGTAGCTCTACCCATACCGATTCCACATCCTCCAAGCTAATGTCCTTCCTTTCCATTGCGTTAATCTCCTCTCTAACCAGCAACGCTACCCCACCTCCTTTTCCTTTCTCTCTATCCCTCCTGAATATTGAATATCCCTGGATGTTCAGCTCCCAGCCTACGTCACCCTGGAGCCATGTCTCCGTGATCCCAACTATATCATAATCATTAATATCTATCTGCACGTTCAACTCGTCCACCTTATTACGAATACTCCTTGCATTGAGACACAAAGCCTTCAGGCTTGTCTTTACAACGCACTTACCCCTTATACAATTTTGCTGAAAAGTGGCCCTTTTTGATTTTTGCCCTGGTTTTGTCTGCCTGCCACTTTTACTTTTCACCTTGCTACCTATTGCTTCTACCCTCATTTTACACCCACCTGCCTCTCTGCTCTTGTACCCATCCCCCTGCCACATTAGTTTAAATCCTCCCTGACAGCACTAGCAAACACTCCCCCAAGAACATTGGTTCCATTCCATTCCAGGTGCAAACCGTCCTGTTTGTACCGGTCCCACCTCCCCCAGAACTGGTCCCAGTGCCCTAAAAATTTGAATCCCTCCCCCTTGCACCACTTTTCAAGCCACGTATTCATTTGCAATATCCTCCTATTTCTACTCTGACTGGCCCGTGGTACTGGTAGTAATCCGGAGATTACTACCTTTGAGGTCCTACTTTTAAGTTTATCTCCTAGCTCCCTAAATTCACCTTGTAGGACCTCATCCCTTTTTTTACCTATATCGTTGGTGCCAACATGTACCACGACAACTGGCTGTTCACCCTCCCCCTCCAGAATGTTCTGCAGCCGTTCAGTGATATCCCTGACCTTTGCACCAGGGAGGCAACATACCATCCTGGAGTCTCGTTTGCGGCCGCAGAAACGCCTATCTATTCCCCTGACAATTGAATCCCTATTACTATTGCCCCTGCAGAGCCACCCATGGTGCCATGAACTTGGCTGCTGCTGCATTCCCCTGATGAGCCATCTCCCTCAACAGTATCCAAAATGGTATACCTGTTTAGGACAACCATGGCAGGCTGAACAAACCACGGGGCCAATCTCCACTGCCATACCTTACTCCCAAATTACTCTGTATTAAATATTAAAAAAACACAAAAACTTATCCTTTAAACTTTACTACTAAATACTGAATCCTTAACTCCCAGAATCCCTAACTCCCAGAATCCCTAACTCCCAGAAGGCAGAAATGTAAAATTGTAAACCCGGGGTTGCACCCAATCAGCTGCTTCCTCGGGTCCTCTTCCACCAATCAGAGGCTTCACCAGATTCCTTCTCTGGAAGTGAGATGGAACGTTGCCGATTTGGTTGTACTCACAGCTCCAGGTACTCCCCCCTCTCACCAACGGCTCCCTGGGCCTCTGTGAAAGCAAGCCCCGCGATGTGTTTTATACTCACAGCTCCAGGTACTCCCCCCTCTCACCAACGGCTCCCTGGGCCTCTGTGAAAGCAAGCCCCGCGATGTGTTTTATACTCACAGCTCCAGGTACTCCCCCCTCTCACCAACGAGTACATTGAATAGATTAAAGGCCGATAAATCCCCAGGGCCAGATAGGCTGCATCCCAGAGTACTTAAGGAAGTAGCTCAGGAAATAGTGTATGCATTAGTGATAATCTTTCAAAACTCTTTAGATTCCGGAGTAGTTCCTGAGGATTGGCGAGTAGCCAATCTTTTTCTCTCTCCCTTCTTTTTAAGAAGGGAGGGAGAGAGAAAACGGGAAATTACAGACCAGTTAGTCTAACATCGGTAGTGGGGGAACTGCCAGTCAGTTATTAAAGATGGGATAGCAGCACATGTGGAAAGTGGTGACAAAGTCAGCATGAATTTACGAAAGGTAAATCATGTCTGACAAATCTTGTGGAATTTTTCGAGAATGTAATTAGTAGCGTGGATAAGGGAGAACCTGTGGATGTGGTATATCTGGACTTCCAGAAGGCTTTCTACAAGGTCCCACATAAGAGATTAGTATACAAACTTAAAGCATACGGCATTAGGGGTTCAGTATTGATGTGGATAGAGAGCTGGCTGGCAAACAGGAAGCAAAGAGTAGGAGTAAAGGGGTCCCTTTCACAATGGCAGGCAGTGACTAGTGGGGTACCGCAGGGCTCAGTGCTGGGACCCCAGCTATTTACAATATATATTAATGATCTGGGTGAGGGAATTGAAGGCAATATCTCCAAGTTTGCGGATGACACTAAGCTGGGGGGCAGTGTTAGCTGTGAGGAGGATGCTAGGAGGCTGCAAGGTGACTTGGATAGGCTGGGTGAGTGGGCAAATGTTTGGCAGATGCAGTATAATGTGGATAAATGTGAGGTTATCCACTTTGGTGGCAAAAACAGGAAAGCCGACTATTATCTGAATGGTGGCCGATTAGGAAAAGGGGAGATGCAGCGAGACCTGGGTGTCATGGTACACCAATCATTGAAAGTAGGCATGCAGGTGCAACAAGCAGTGAAAAAAGCGAATGGTATGTTAGCATTCATAGCAAAAGGATTTGAGTATAGGAGCAGGGAGGTTCTACTTCAGTTGTACAGGGTCTTGGTAAGACCACGCCTGGAGTATTGCGTACAGTTTTGGTCTCCAAATCTGAGGAAGGACATTATTGCCATAGAGGGAGTGCAGAGAAGGTTCACCAGACTGATTCCTGGGATGTCAGGACTGTCTTATGAAGAAATACTGGATAGACTCGGTTTATACTCTCTAGAATTTAGGAGATTGAGAGGGGATCTTATAGAAACTTACAAAATTCTGAAGGGGTTGGACAGGCTAGATGCAGGAAGATTGTTCCCGATGTTGGGGAAGTCCAGGACAAGGGGTCGCAGCTTAAGGATATGGGGGAAATCCTTTAAGACCGAGATGAGGAAGACTTTTTTCACACAGAGAGTGGTGAGTCTCTGGAACTCTCTGCCACAGAGGGTAGTTGAGGCCAGTTCATTGGCTATATTTAAGAGGGAGTTAGATGTGGCCCTTGTGGCTAAGGGGATCAGAGGGTATGGAGAGAAGGCAGGTACGGGATACTAAGTTGGATGATCAGCCATGATCATATTGAATGGTGTTGCAGGCTCGAAGGGCCGAATGGCCTACTCTTGCATCTAATTTCTATGTTTCTAATCATGGATAGTCTTTTCGCTGACTGGATACCATGCAAAAAAAAAGCTTTTCACTGTACTTCAGTACATGTGACAATAGTAACCCAAACTAAACTAAACACAACTTAAAAACCAAACTAGTATATTGGGTAAAGGCAGCACCAAAAATAGTGTATAATATGCTGCAGGGGACCCAGCAATATTTGAGAAAACAGGATGATATTCAAATTGCATGAGTGATATGGGAGACGAACCATCATGACTCAAGGGAGTGTACAGAAGACTGCATTGGCAGTATATCAAGCTTAAACAAAGCAGATGTCCTTTAATCCAGAGAAAGATGATTTGTTTGATCTGCGAGTCAATAAAATGGACTGCAGCCAATAAAAGTGAACAATGAGGATGTCATCAAACCCAGGAGACTAAAAGTCTCATGACTGCACTCATGAAAATGTTTGTTTTTATTTTTTTGTATCTTGTGTGTTTCTGTGTACATTTTACATAAAGATTTTATTGGACCTTAGGAATCCACATGGTGGAATACCAAACTATGAAGTGCTCTGATAAGATCACCTGTACCAGTTATTATGACACTGATAAACTGACTAAAGGCTGTTTCCTTAGGCATTGTAATCCAAAACAATGCTGCGCTGGATTTGTGCCAATGCATCATGTGTTACACTGAGCTATGTTCATAGGCTCCCCTCGGTCATGACTGACCATGGGTGATGCATCCTAGTTGTTGGCTGCTTGCTACAAACCTCAGCTGGAGCAGCGTTGCTTGTGGCTGAAGAGACCAATGCTGGAGTGCCTGTCTCTGTGGCAAAGGTCACATTTGTTTGTGGTCTCAGGTTTGTTGAAGTTGCTGCACTCCTTTCTGCATGCCCGCTTGTCTGCTGTTGCGTTCAACAGTTTCTCTTCCCCCATTTTGAGATGTTGGTTCAGGGTACCTCTCCACCTCGTGCGGTCCGCTCACTGCAAGGCTCTCCCAGGACTCCACATCGATGTTGAGCGCCTTCATATCTCCCTTGCAGACATCCTTGTAACGTACCTGGGGGCGGCCGATGGTTCTCCTCCCAGATGTCAACTCTCCATAGAGGACGTCTTTTGACAGGCGAGAGGATTTCAAGGTTTTTTAAACACTCATAACTTTTTTATTTTTCATCGATGGGAAATATCCTCGGGGCCTGCTCAGCGGAGGAGGACTGCGAGTAAGATGGCCAAAATTCATAGCGATATATGGTAGCGTTTTTTCTAAAATCAATATTGCGTTGGGGGACCAGGCCTCCCGTGTGACAATGGGACCCAACGGGTCCCACTTAGTCTAGAATACTTTAATTTCAGGTCATCCATGTAAGATGTATCATATTTGTTTCAGAATGCTTCAATCTATAATAACTGAACATTTCATTCAGTTCTCTTAATTTTTAAGAAAGTTTTGGGCTTTTATGTCAATCACAGTTTTTGTGTTAAGTTAATGGAAAAGCAATAGGGAACACAATGCTAATTTCTGAGTATGAAAATGACCATAACGTTTTTAATACTGAAGATATGAAAGAGAATTAGGTTTTAAATTAAAGTTCTTTTTATGTTTTATCTGATGGGATAAATTACAGGCTTGATTTTTAAAATCTCAAAATGTTGTAATATTCCTAGCTTTTGCCATTACTTGGGATAAAAGTCTCCTAGCTTAAATACTTTAAAACATCGACAACTTATAATTTGGACCTTCAGTACGAATGGTTCTTCACACAAGTGTTGTAATGAGAGTTGAAACAAGATTTTTAACTAATTGAAAACGATAAACTTGGAAAGTACTTTACAATGAATCACAATAGTAGATTGGATGAAGAGTTATCCATCTTCCTCTTTCCACAGACGCTGCCCGACTGGTGAGTGTTTCCAGCATTTTCTATTTTTGTTTCAGAATTATAATACCCTATAAAGAGATCCATTTCAAAACCCTCTAACATTTCAGATATAACAGTTTTCAGTCGTAAAATAATAAAACGATTAGGACGTGATTGGTAGGGAAATGTACAAAATAAATTCAAACAGACCGCAGCCTCGCTCGCGACCCTTTAACGGACGGCCGATAGGCGGGGCCTAATCCTTGGGCAGGGCTGGTCTTGCGCCTGCGCACGCGCGACGTCTCCCGGGTTGTCCCGCTCGATGTCTCGGGGACGGATTGCGTGGATCATCTGTGTCACGGGTGAAGATGGCGGACGATGCCGAGGGGTTGAGCGGCGCTGTCGGGGCGACGGATCCTGAGCCGGAGCCGGAGCCCCGGGTGCCGTCGGCAAGCGACAGGGGAGCGGAGGAGGGCGGCTGGTCCACGCCAATCCTGTCGCTGGCCAAGAGAGCGTCGGAAACGCTTTCGGCGAACTACGGAAATGCTTTGAAGTCGGCGGCCATCGGGCTCGCTGTCAAGGCGAGCGGCGACGGCAGCAACGCCATCAGCAAAAGTAGGACGAGTGGGCAGGGCAGGGCAGGGCAAGAGGGGATGTGGGGTTCCCATCCTGGAAGTAGGGCGGGTTGGGCATCCGACGCTGGAAGTAGGGCGGATTTGGCGTGTCCGAGGTCCATTACGATGTTACCAGGGATGTGGTGAGGGGAAGGGAGTGGTCCGAGATTAGGGGGGTCCCGGACTACGGTCTGACCACTCCACCCGGCAGGGAGACCACAGGTATCTTGGGCAATCAAGATAGACGCAAACATGCTGGAGTAACTCAGTGGGACAGGCAACATCTCTGGACAGAAAGAATGGGTGACGTTTCGTGTCGAGACCCTTCTTCAGACCTTCAGAACTTCTGAAGAAGGGTCTCGACCCGAAACGTCACCCCTTCCTTCTCTCCAGTACAGAGCTGCCTGTCCGGCTGAGTTACTCCGGCATTGTGTGTCTACGGTGTAAGCCAGCAACTGTAGATACTTCCTGCACAATCAACCGCTCTCTCTCTGTCCTGGGATAGCTGTCTCAGAAAATGTTTCATTTAATGCTTTGATTTTAAATTAATTGGGTTTTCGAAATATGAACTGTCCAATCTTTTATTTTAATTAATAGTATAAAATGTTATGTAAGCAACTTGAATTTGAGTTGGGATTGACTTTATTTGAAATATTAGAAGTGGAAGAGATTTGCATTTATAAATCCCATTATATTGCCTCCAGGATCTGCCGGTCAAATTCGTCAAAAGAGCACTAAAACTAAAAGTTATAAGGTGGAAAATGTCACTCAATTGGGCACAGCTGAGAAGGTATAATTGCAACGTGACGATGTTTCAATATTCAGCGTTCTTTTAAAATTCTGCTTTGGGAAATAAATATTGCCTGGGATACAGCAATATCTCACCTGGTGTGAAGGAGTGCAATGCCATTCACTTTGTAGTCTAATCAAATGTCACTCTGGCTTTTTGTGCTCCAAATGCATTTTAGAAAATATTTATTTAGTTAAAACGTGTACTTGTGCTCCATGGAAAATTTGAAATACATTTAATGTCTACAGTTGCATTTCATCTATCATAAAAACCATGGTGATTGAGACTGGGGAGGAGGGAAAGGAGCTCACTATTCTGTGTGTATGGATACAATTGTAATACATTTTAACAATTTATGCAAAACTACCACTGTATAATCCATTTATGCTATTTTAACTGGTGTATGAGGGTATGAGACGTGAATTGGCCAAGATAGACTGGCAATTGATTCTTAAAGGGTTGACGGTGGATATGCAATGGAAGGCATTTAAAGACTGCATAGATGAACTATAACAATTGTTCATCCCAGTTTGGCAATAGAATAAATCAGGGAAGTTAGTGCATCCGTGGATAACAAGGCAAATCAGGGATAGTATCAAAACAAAAGATGAAGCATACAAATTAGCCAGAAAAAGCAGCCTACCAGAGGACTGGGAGAAATTCAGAGTCCAGCAGAGGAGGACAAAGGGCTTAAATAGGAAAGGGAAAATAGATTATGAAAGAAAACTGGCAGGGAACATAAAAACTGACTGCAAACGTTTTTATAGATATGTGAAGAGAAAAAGATTAGTTAAAACAAAGGTAGGTCCCTTGCAGTCAGAAACAGGTGAATTGATCATGAGGAACAAGGAGGACATGGCAGACCAATTGAATAACTACTTTGGTTCTGTCTTCACTAAGGAAGACATAAATAATCTGCCGGAAATAGCAGGGGACCGGGGGTCAGATGAGATGGAGGAACTGCGTGAAATCCAGGTTAGATGGGAAGTGTTAGGTAAAGTGAATGAATTAAAGGTCGATAAATCCCCAGGGTCAGATAGGCTGCATCCCAGAGTGCTTAAGGAAGTAGCCCCAGAAATATTGGATGCATTAGTGATAATTTTTCAAAACTCTTTAGATTCTGGGGTAGTTCCTGAGAATTGCAGGGAAGCTAATGTAACCCCACTTTTTAAAAAGGATGGGAGAGAGAAAACGGGGAATTACAGACCAGTTAGTTTTAACATCAGTAGTGGGGAAACTGCTAGTCAGTTATTAAAGATGGGATAGCAGCACATTTGGAAAGTGGTGAAATCATTGAACAAAGTCTGCATGGATTTATGAAAGGTAAATCATGTCTGATGAATCTTATAGAATTTTTCGAGGATGTAACTAGTAGAGTGGATAAGGGAGAACCATTGGATGTGTTATATCTGGACTTTCAGAAGGCTTTCGACAAGGTCCCACATAAGAGATTAGTATACAAACTTAAAGCACACGGTATTGGGGGTTCAGTATTCATGTGTATAGAGAACTGGCTGGCAGACAGGAAGCAAAGAGTATGCAGGCAGAATTGCAGGCAGTGACTAGTGGGGTACCGCAAGGCTTAGTGCTCGGACCCCAGCTATTTACAATATATATTAATGTTTTGGACGAGGGAATTGAATGCAACATCTCCAAGTTTGCGGATGACACTAAGCTGGGGGGCAGTGTTAGCTGTGAGGAGGATGCTAGGAGGCTACAAGGTGACTTGGATAGGTTGGGTGAGTGGGCAAATGCAGTATAATGTGGATAAATGTGAGGTTATCCACTTTGGTGGCAAGAACAGGAAAGTAGACTATTATCTGAATGGTGGCCGAGGAAAAGGGGAGATGCAACGAGACCTGGGTGTCATGGTACACCAGTCATTGAAAGTAGGCATGCAGGTGCAGCAGGCAGTGAAGAGAGCGAATGGTATGTTAGCATTCATAGCAAAAGGATTTGAGTATAGGAGCAGGGAGGTTCTACTGCAGTTGTACAGGGCCTTGGTGAGACCACACCTGGAGTATTGTGTACAGTTTTGGTCTCCTAATCTGAGGAAAGTCATTCTTGCCATAGAGGGAGTACAGAGAAGGTTCATCAGACCGATTCCTGGGATGGCAGGACTTTCATATGAAGAAAGACTGGATAGACTCGGCTTGTACTCGCTAGAATTTAGAAGATTGAGGGGGGATCTTATCGAAACTTACAAAATTCTTAAGGGGTTGGACAGTCTAGATGCAAGAAGATTGTTCCCGATGTTGGGGAAGTCCAGAACAAGGGGGAAGTCTTTTAGGACCGAGATGAGAAAAACATTTTTCACACAGAGAGTGGTGAATCTGTGGAATTCTCAGCCACATAAGGTAGTTGAGGCCAGTTCATTGGCTATATTTAAGAGGGAGTTAGATGTGGCCCTTGTTGCTAAAGGGATCAGGGGTTATGGAGAGAAGGCAGGTACAAGATACTGAGTTGGATGATCAGCCATGATCATATTGAATGGCGGTGCAGGCTCGAAGGGCCTAATGGCCTACTCCTGCACCTATTTTCTATGTTTCTATGTATCTCTATATTTATTAACTATAATGTTCTAATATGCTCATTCAGAGCAAGTTAATCATAGAGTGATACAGTGTGGAAACAGGCCCTTCGGCCCAACTTGCCCACACCGACCAACATGTCCCAGCTACACTAGCCCCATCTGCCTGTGTCTGATCCATAACTCTCCAAACCTGTCCAACTGCTTCTTAAACGATCGGATAGTCCCAGCCTCAATTACCTCCCCTGGCAGCTTGTTCCATACACCCACCACTCTCTGTGTGAAAAAGTTACCCCTTGGATGCCTACTAAATCTTTTTCCCTTCACCTTGATCCTATGTCCTCTGGTCCTCGCATCCCCTACTCTGGGCACGAGATCTATTCCTCTCATAATTTTACACCTCTATAAGATCACCCCTCAACCTCCTACACTCCAAGGAATAGAGACGCAGCTTACTCAAACTCTCCCTATAGCCTACACCCTCTAGTCCTGGCAAGATTCTCGTAAATCTTTTCAAGCTTGACAATATCTTTCCTATAACATGGTGCCCAGAACTGAACACAATATTCTAAATTAGGTCAAAGTCAAAAGAGTTTATTGTCATGTGTCCCTGACAGGACAATGAAATTCTTTCTTTGCATAGCACAACATAACATAGTAGGCATTGACTACAATTATATACTTAAATACACACATTAACTAATAAATTAATAAAGTGCAAATAACAGATGGAGGGGTATTAATGTTCAGAGTTTTGTCCGAGCCAGGTTTAATAGCCTGATGGCTGTGGGGAAGTAGCTATTCCTAAACCGGGTCGTTGCAGTTCTCAGGCTCCTGTACCTTCTACCCGAAGGTAGCAGGGAGATGAGTGTGTGGCCAGGGTGGTGTGGGTCCTTGATGATGCTGCCAGCCTTTTTGAGGCAGCGACTGTGGTAGATCCCCTCGATGGAAGGAAGGTCAGAGCCAATGATGGACTGGGCAGTGTTTACTACTTTTTGTAGTCTTTTCCTCTCCAGGGCACTCAAGTTGCCGAACCAAGCCACGATGCAACCGGTCAGCAAGCTCTCTACTGTGCACCTGTAGAAGTTAGAGAGCGTCCTCCTTGACAGACCGGCACTCCGTAATCTTCTCAGGAAGTAGAGGCGCTGATGAGCTTTCTTAATAATTGCATCTGTGTTCTCGGACCAGGAAAGATCTTCACAGATGTGCATGCCCAGGAATTTGAAGCTCTTGACCCTTTCAGCCATTGACCGGTTTATATAAACAGGACTGTGGGTCCCCATCCTACTCCTTCCAAAGTCCACAATTAGTTCCTTGGTTTTGCTGGTGTTGAGGGCCAGGTTATTGTGCTGGCACCATATGGACAGTCGCTCGATCTCTCTTCTGTGTTCCGACTCATCCCCATCAGTGATACGTCCCACTACAGTAGTGTCGTCTGCGAACTTGATGACGGGTCTAAATGGGGTCTCACCAACGTCTTATACAACTGCAACTTGACCTCCCAATTTCTATACTCAGTACTTTGACTGATGAAGGCCAATGTGTCAAAAGCCATTTTGACCAACCAAACTACCTGCGACTTCACCTTAAGGGAGCTATGCACCTGCACTCCTAGATCCCTCTGCTGGGGTGGAAGATTGCAACCTTCACGTGGTCCGCCCTGTTTCGACTAATGCAATCAACTCGACGTGCACAAACAGAAGATCAAATAGAACAAGTTGTCCTACACGAAAGAAGAAGAAGAAGATCCCTCTGCTCTACAACACTCCCCAGAGGCCTTCCATTTACTGTGTAGGTCCTGCCCTTGTTGGACGTCCCAAAATGCACCTCACATTTCTCTGTATTAAATTCCATCAACCATTCCTCAGCCCATTCCTGGCTAATCGATTCAGATCCTGCTGCAATCTATCACAACCATCTTCACTATCTGAGGTTCTGTATTTATAATTAATTATTAAAAATGTATTAATTGTTGAAAGTAACTAAATATATATTGTGCCAGAGAAAGTGAGTAGCCTAGCAACGAAGGAAACAGAAGTGAACTGTCTCAGCAAGAAGTGGCAGTGCAAACTGGAGGGAGAATTTTTTTAATTAAAAGAAACATTTTCAAGTAATGCGGGAAGTCTGAAATATAAAAGGAAAATATTGAACGTAGCAGATATGGCGTTGACTAGAGCAGAGGAGTTGATGTTTCAAATTAAAATGTCTTTGAAACTAATTCTGTTTGTCTTTCCTTGGCAGGCCCTTTAATTTGTTTAAGCATTTGTTTTATTTTTAAGATTATTGTACCTTTAAGTATGCGAAATGCCATATTACAACAATAGAGAGAACCTAGTCATGTGAGGTCAGTGTTCATTTTAAGATGATGCCGCCCGCAATTTGAAACGCATGGTAAATGGGTTCATTTCAACATTGTGTTTGGATGACTGGTGCAGTAAACAATTCAAATGAATTGCTATTTTTGATCAGTTAACATATTAATTTAATTAGATCTGAGTGAACATATGAAAAATGAAAGAGTCAACCTCATGAATATGATGAAACTTAGCATTAAAGTGCTCATACAGTCTGCATTAAGTTTGGGAAGAACTTTGGATGCTGATTACCCACCTCTTCAGCAGTTTTTTGTGGTAATGGAGCAGTGTCTCAAACATGGACTGAAAGGTACGTTATTCCTTTTTCATTAACTAAAAAATAATTAACAAATTCTCCCTTAATTGGCACTAATACATAAGACTGATAAAACATTGTATTACTTTTAATCTCTTGCAGTAAAGAAGACTTTTCTTGGACCAAACAAGTCATTTTGGGGTCCCCTAGAATTAGTGGAAAAATTGTGTCCTGAGGCTGCTGAAATAGCAACAAGTGCCAGAAACCTACCAGGGCTTAAGTGAGTTTGTAAATAACTTTCTGTGATGTAATGCTTTCTTAGAATGGACTCATTTACATTTTATATTTGTATATTACAGAACTGCAATTGGAAAAGGGAGAGCGTGGCTTAATCTTGCTTTAATGCAAAAGAAAATGGCTGATTATTTGAAGGCTTTGATTGATAGGAAAGATCTACTAAGGTAATTGTTGGTATTCTTGTAAGAAGTCGGCATTTGGTGGGATTGAGCTGGCAGCTGGCAAATCTATTGAAGATGGTATGATTTTTGCGACAACTGGATTTAAAAAATATTACAGCCATCCCCTAACAATTTTGCACTCTATATTTTCTCTTTTAAAAACATTTTGAAGTAACTAATTGTTTTTTGAACAATTTATGAACTTTGTTTCAACAGGTTATTAGATACTAGTTTTTGAACCAGCACTTCTGAATGGTTGTTTTCATATTGTATTTGCCCATGTTTATCTTGCCACAATTTAAACAAACTTAAGAATGTCAGTTTGTGTACATTAACAATTAAAGAGTTTACAATTCTTTATCCAACCATAACATAATGGCACTGAACTGGTTAAAGAATATGTTTTTCTATATACTATCCCATATACTGACTTGGATTTAATTTATTTCCTTTTAATAATTTGTACTTAGCTAATCATTCCCCTCATCATGATATTTACTGTGTATTTCTGAAATCGCCAGCTGTAATATTTAGTTTCAGATGTTGGAACCCCCCCCCCCCAAAAAAATCTGAGAACTTCAGTTCTTGCGTTGAATGTTAGCCTCTCCTTTCTGTGCTATCTGATCTGAGCAGTGTACACTTTGCTCATGATGTAAATAGATTTCTTGTTTTTTTGTGTGGAATAGTTTATTGTCTCTTTCCTAAAGAAGTTTATTGTTATTTGATAATGACACCCAGCTATGAAACTGTTAAATTAATGCAGTGTATGCTGCATTCAGCAATATTTCTCTCCATCATAAGCCATTGTTCTTTCTATTTTGGTATATTATTAACAGAGAGATCCAGTTAGATATTGGGAATTGGGTGAGTGGGATGTGGTTCAGACACCTACTTTGCCTGCTGCTGCCTGGTTCACTTTTGCTTGCTTTGTTGATAAAATCTTTGTTGTGCCTTTTGAATTTCTTTTTGAAATTGTATCTAAATGTGGAGGAAATAGTTAAATGAGATCTAATCAGCTGCCTTTTAAATATTTGTGCATGCTTCCCTATCAATATACTTAGCTTTAAAATTGAACAATGACCACTTTAATCACTCACACTGTTAGTCCTTGACTTTTGTTCTATTGGGCCCTATGTTGCTGCGGTCGCTATTTTGGAAGAGCCATAGCTGAGAATGACATGTGGGCAGTTTCATCAGGATTATTTATTTTGATATTGCATAGTTGATACGTTGATTAGACCATCAAAATCCTTCCTTGGTTTAGGTTTATTATTGTCACATGTACTGAGGTACAGTGAAAAGCTTTGTTTTTCATGCTGTCCAATCAAATCAGATAATACTATACATTTATACAATCAATCCAAATTCAAGTACAATAGGTAGAGCAAGGAGACAGAATACAGGATAGTTCTCAGCATTGTAGTGCACCAGTTCCAGAGACAAAGTCCTTTGATATAATCATACAGCATGCAAAAACGGGCCTTCTAACCCACTGAAATCTGAACTGACCATCAAATATCGCTACTAATTTCATTTCATTCCTCCCCCTGCCACCATCAATTTCCACTCCCCATCCACACCAAAATTCTACTACTTGGCTACACATATAGTGTAATTTATAGTGACCAATTGACCTATAAACCCACATGTATTTTGGATATTGAAACCAGAGCAGCCGAGGAAGCCCAAATGCAAACTCCACATGGCACTGGAGATCAGGATTGAACCTGGATCGCTGGAAATATGAGGTAGCAGCTCTTACTCCCTCTTCACCTACGACTGCAGATCTGAACATGGTTCTAACACAATCATCAAGTATGCAGATGATACAACGGTGATTGGCCTTATCAGCGACAACGATGAGTTGGCCTATAGGGAGGAGGTTCAGCTCCTAGCAGCATGGTGCACCAACAACAACCTGGTCCTTAACTCCAAGAAGACCAAGGAGCTCATTGTGGACTATAGAAGGTCCAGGGGCTGCACGCACATTCCCATCCATATTAATGGGACGAAGGTGGAACGTGTTTCCAGCTTCAGGCTTCTGGGGGTCAACATCTCTGATGACCTCTCTTGGACCCACAATACCTCTACACTCGTCAAGAAGGCTCACGAGCGTCTTTTCTTCCTGAGGAGACTAAAGAAGGTCCATCTGTCTCCTCAGATTCTGGTGACCTTCTACCGCTACACCATCGAGAGCATCCTTACCAACTATATCACTGTATGGTATGGCAACTGCTCTGTCTCTGACCGGAAAGCACTGCAGAGGGTGGTGAAAACTGCCCAACGCATCACCGGTTCCTCACTCCCCTCCATTGAGTCTGTCCATAGCAAGCGATGTCTGCGAAGGGCGCGCAGCATCGTCAAGGACTGGTCTCACCCCAGCCACGGACTGTTTACCTCCTCCCATCCGGGAGGCGCTACAGGTCCCTCCGTTGCCGGACCAGCAGGTTCAGGAACAGCTTCTTCCCTGTGGCTGTTACAATACTTAACTCTGCACCTCGGTGATTCCCAGTCACCCCCCCCGGACACTCCTTCCCCCAGTATAATTGCACTACTACTACTGTTTGTACATATATTTTTTACCGTTCATTATTCTAAGTCCGCTCTTCTAGGGAGATGCTAACTGCATTTCGTTGTCTCTACTGTACACTGCACAATGACAATTAAAAATTGAATTGAATTACTAGCCATGCTTTAGGTCACCTTTAAGAATATGTGAATTATGCTAAAGAATTGCCAGCTTTGTTATTTGGTATTGAAACACTTGATTTTTTTAAAATTACTGTTGTTCTCAAGATAGATGGTGACAATTTTGCTTGTTTTTAATAGCAGTATATTTTCTTATTGAAGTAGAAACTCTAAGCTTACAGCAAAGCTTTTTTATATGAACAAACAGTGCCTCTTAATTTTATTAATGTACTTAGTAATACAATGGCTGTTGGTTAAATAAAGTATTCAACTTTTGATGTGCATCATGAAATAATACAAACATTCTTTTAATATAGTGAATTCTATGATACAAATGCACTAATTATGCATGATGAGGGAGCAGTTATTGTTGGTCTACTGGTTGGCCTTACAGTTATCGATGCAAATCTTTGTTTAAAAGGAGAAGATTTGGATTCACAGGTAATATTTAGTAAATAATTTTCAAGAGGAATGTGAATGTTCCAGATGTATTAAATTGAGTTCTTCTTTCAGACAGTTCATGAATGTTTGCTTTGACTAGTTGTATCCATGTGACCATGCTGAAAGATTATGTGGCACAAAGCCTTGCTTAATTATTAATCCAGGGCAGGAAAAGATCATTATGCACAAGTACTTATAAGCCTAAAATGTGGTCAATAGCAGTGTTCAGTATTGTTTTATCATTGGCTCCTTAACTTGTATCTTTTTAAATAATATTGTGTGTTTTGAAAACTAAAGGATTTAAAAGAGAGTGGATTGTATAGCTGTTTGTAGTAATCATAAATGTCTTGTGATCCACCAACCAATATAAATGGGTCTAGTTTAGGTTAAGGATAATCGCCTGGAACCAAGCCCTTTGGCCCAACGAGTCCATATCGACAATTGATCACCCATTCATACCAATTCTACATTATTCCACTTTCTTGTCTGATCCTGACAAATCAGGGGCAATTCCTAAAGGCCAATTAACCTACGACTCGCACGTCTTTGGGATGTGGGAGGAAATCCACGTAGTCATGGAAAATGTGCAAATGTCACATAGAAAACACCTGTGTTCAGAATCGAACCCAGGTCTCTGGCATTGTGAGGCAGCAGCTCAACCAATTTAATTGTTTCGAAACAAAATAGGATTTTCAAATTGGGGATTTCATTGATTAATTTTATATTTCAATTAAAATTAATTTCAGAAGAACATTCTGGTTTAAGAAATGTGTATATGTGCAATAATAACTGGTTTGTGGACTACAAAACGCCTTGTGATTAAGTATGATATCAATTTTCATTGTCACTTTTTACATAATGAGACAATGTAGAAATGTTGACGGATGGTGATGTAATGTGCACAATGGTTTAGTCACCAACTGCAGAGGGGGCATTTAGTGAAGGAGATATTCTGAGCAGCAAATTGGTTTAAATTAATTTCTGCCACTTGATTTCACGTTACATTTTGTTTTGAAGCACAGTGAGAATTTAATTTGAGTCTGGTCTCTTGAATTTTAATATTGGCAATTCCCCTTCATTCATCTTGCTGGGACAATACATCGAAAATCAGCAAGAGCTGGGAAAAATCTGGCAGGGATATTCATGTTTAAGAACCATCATGTTTAAATTGGTCATTTGTCTGGTACATCGAAATAAGAGAGAGTTTTCAGAAATTTTGTTAATGCTTGTTCATACAAGGACATAGAAAATAGGTGCAGGAGGAGGCCATGAACTGGAGACTTTATCATTTTCAGTCTGTGCCATAAAATATGTCTATTGTGGATTTAACCGAATGTTGTAAATAAACATCTTGCATTCCAATACGTTCACAGGTTAGGCTATTCGGCTCACCGAGTCAACTCCGCCATTCAATCGTGGTTGATCTCTGCTTCCAAATCCCATTTTCCTACCTTCTTCCCATAACCCTTGACACCCATTCAAATCAAGAACTTGCCTATCTCTGCCTTAAAAATATCCACTTATGGCACCCTGCAAGTTTTGAGAAAAAAAGCAATGAATATTTATGTTTGTTATAAAAACAATATCGTTTGACATTTTCTGGCATTTCAGGTTGGTGTGATAGACTTCTCGCTGTACTTGAAAGATGGAGCTCAGGACCGTACTGACAATAAACAGTGAGTAAATGTAGCAACATGATTATATAAACGCTTACATTTTGGGTGTTATTACAAAACGTAAAAATGTTTTTGAATGTTAACTTATTCCTTGCAAAAGAGCTACAATTTGAAATTCAGACCACCGAAGCTGATCTGAAATAAAAACAGCAGGCAGGCGATATGTTGTGGGGAGAGTTCGTTTCAGGTCAATGACTGTTCTGCAAAGTGGTCACCCAGTTTGCACTTACTTTGAGCAATGTATTGGAGACCATATGGTGAGAACTAAATGCTATACACTGGATTGGAAGAAATCAAAGTGAATAGGTGCTTCACCTAGAATGCCTCCATTCAGTTGTAAGGGTGATCATGATCTCCAAGTTGCCTGTATCTTTAATTTTCTATTGCACTCTGACCACTGTTTTGTCTCTTACATTGTTTCTACGTAGCCCAACAAAAGCTTGAGGAATGGAGACATGCTTTCCATCATGTTTGCCAGAACTGACTCATTTTGATCCAAGACCATCCACTTTAACATGTTTTTTTCTTTCTCCACAGATGATACTTGATCTGCTGGGTATTTCCAGCACTCTTTCTATCAGATTTCCAACGTGCTATATTCTACATCTCATGGCTTTTGTTTTCGTTTCTTCTTTCATCTATCGAATAATGGCACTGATAGCATTATATCCTGTGAATGAGTTTGGTCTCCACCTTATCTTAGATGTTCTCTTCGCAGTTTCCCCTCTGCAACTTGAAGCATGCCTGTTTTCTTATTTCTCCAGCTCTGATGAAGGGTAATTGCCCCAAAACATTAACTGTTTTCTCTCTCCACAAAATGCTGCCCGTGTTGTTAGGTATTTCCAATACCAGTATTCTGTTTTTAGGTTTATGAGCTAGTTTACTTTAGATATTAAAGTTATTTTTCAAGTGATAAGTAGAATATTTGAAGCCTTTCCAAAAGCTATGGTTATATTTACTCAATGATGGTTCAGATCATGTTCCAAGTAACCAGCCACCCCCATTTGGGCACCCAATACTTTACAAGCCAGTTGCTCTATTAAAGTTTTCCAGCCATATGGCTGCCAATAATCTTAAATCCTCCATTCTGTGGCCCTCCCACAAATAAAACGGGCCCTAGATATGTGACCAGCCTTCTAGAAGGCATTTCTTGAGGCCTTGGAGACATGACTAGCCTCGTGAACCTTTCAAGTTGAGTTCCAAATCAGATATTGGTCATGTTAAGATTATATGTTCAAAATCCATAATTTGTTCTCTTTTGCTTTCAGGAGTACTGAAATCACCAACATTCTTGACCAGAAACATTATGTGGAAGAGCTCAACAGACACTTAAGGTAAAAGACCAACAGCCTTCAGACTTTGTGTAAATATTAAAAATTTGATCTCACATATTTGTAAATGTGGTTTTTTTTTTGCATTAACATTACTAACATTATTAAGCATCTATAGTTTAATGTGCTAATTTGTTCTGTGATCATCTTTTGTATTGGTATTTAATTAAGTATTTATTTTTCAAGTGGTACAGTCTCTGACCTGCAAACAAAACTAGATTCATTGGAAAAGATTAATGCAAAACTATTGGAAGAGGTAAATAATGCTGATAGACTTTCCACATATTTTCTTGAAATTTCATTTGAGAATAGCTTTGTCTTGAAAATTATCTGTCCTTGTACTTTATATTCTGCAGCTTACAGCAGCAAATGACCGAATTCAGTCACTTCAGGAGGAACAGGATCAATTAAAACAAGAAAATTCATCAATCCTTGAAAGCAATGAACGTCGAGTAGCAGTTGAGTTATGAGTACTAATTTAATATTCTGAACTGACCTGCTAATCTTTATCAGCTTTAGAGGGTTATATGTGATTTTTTTAAAAGTTACTTGCAAAATGAATACAGGCAACTCCCACATTACAGCCATTTGGGTGACGGAATTTTCACATTGCAAATATTGCATAGTAACTACCCAAACATTTGAGATATGGAATATAATTTGGTCTCGTGAATTTGCGTGCGGGTGCTGGTAGTAAATAAATAAGCACAATGCAATCGTTCAATAAAATGATTGGTGGGGTACCATGATTGGTCTAGGCAGCACCTGTAAAGTAATTTGATTGCCACCTTGTGAAAGTGCTAAAAAACTGGAGATTGCATGGTGTGTGAGAGCAGAGTTGGGCTCAGTCATGAGAGAGGTTACAGCCACTAATTTCCCCAAAACTTTTTTCACTTATGCCACACATTCAATGAGTTTGGAATTAGAATCGTATTCATTATAAGTTGCCACTCAGAAAGAGAGGAGGGGAAAATAGATCTAAAAATATGTTTGCAGTCAGGATTAGTTTAAAGGAAAGCGTGAAGCTAAGTGCAGCCACCACAAACACTCTGTGAGGAAATGCAACTTAAACGTCCATCGAAAACTGAAGGGTTGGGACGTTTGTAATAACCCCTCGAAAGTTTCATGGATGTGGTATTTAAGGAGGAAACATGAGTGGCATTAATGCATTGTAAGAGAAGTATCGAATGGACTACACAATGAGTGTAGAGAGACGTGTACCAATTTGTGTTTATTGTATATCTTGTGAATATTTTTTAACAGCAAAGAATGAGGTCGTGGATAAACAAATACCCTTTGTGAACAGTTCTTTACTAGCCCTATTCCAGCACCTCTTACTATCTAAAACTGGTCTTGTAGAAGTATGTGATACATTATTATTGGTAGGACAGGTGGCTTTACAAAGGATGGTGGATGACAGGGAGAGATTGCAATATTCATTTTTTAAAAGCAGTCGGGTTGTTACTGTAATTGGATATTATTTAGTAAAACTGTCATGAGATTATAATCACTTGCACTGATATTTAACAGGTGACTAGACAAGATTCTGAAGTAGAGCTGGAAACTTATAGACAGACTCGCCAAGGTCTAGATGAAATGTATAATGATGTCTGGAAGCAACTGAAAGAAGAAAAACAGCTTAGAATGGTAAAGCCTGCATATCCTTAACATTTATCTTGAACAGGCAAATAGCTAGTGTAAGACTATTGATATTAAACTTATTTTTAACTGTGAAATTGCTTTTAATTTTGCTTTTAGAACTGGCTTGAAAAGGTAGTTTCTAAAAATGGATTTAGCACTGAATATTTTTTACATGAATATGAACATTCTTTGTTTTGTATTTAGTACACACATTCCCATCAACAAAGGAAAAGTAATGTCAGAATGCAGGTTTGAAAGCCGTTTGCATATTCTGGTTCTATCTTGGTGATCTGAAGAGGTTTGTTATTCCAGGAACTGGAGAAAGAATTGGAATTACAAGTGAGCTTGAAGCAAGAAATGGAAATGGCCATGAAGTTGCTAGAGAAGGACACTCATGAGAAGCAAGACACGCTGGCTGCTCTGCGACAACAATTGGAAGAAGTGAAGGCGATAAATTTGCAGATGTTTCACAAAGCTAAGGTAGACATGAAGGGTGATGGGGCAGGTTGACAATGCATAATAAACATGTTACTTCTAAGGGTGTACAGGGTAGAATAATGTGGGATACGATAGATTATCTTTCTACGTGTTTCCGATATTTAGAATATGTCAGGATAAAACAATAAGAATACCTTTCCTGCTTATGCTGGACTTCACAAAATAAACCAGATGTCCTCGGGATCTGAAGAACCTGCTCTTTCTGCGCCTTTTAAAGAACGGGGGGGTGCCTTAACTCGTGTAAAACAGCAGATGTTTAATCCAGAGCCGGGCTGGGGGAGGGACAAGGAGAGGGACACGGACACAGAGACACAATAAAATTCAATGCTATGGAAAAAAAAACAATGCTATAGTCCACAGCGGGGGGGTCCCAGGAGGCAGGTGGGCCTCGATTGGTGGGCATGTGGGCATTGTGACGTCAGCAGCTGGCAAGCGGCGATTATTTTTTTTAATTGAGTTTTGTGAACAATTTTAAAATCTGGGGAAATAATTGACCAAGGAGTGGATTTCTGAACCCATAAGTTAAATCCCTACCGAAATATGTAAAAATCTCTGCGTTTTTGCGTCGAGGAAATACGTTTCAAAGGCAAAATGACACACGCAGACAGTTTTAAAAGTATATAGATAGATAGATTTCTGGTTCGTTATCCACTAGAGATGCATTGAAGACAGCCTCTGCCTCCAGTCTGTCGTTTTTTTTCTATCTTTTATTTTAGTTTGTCTAAACAATTTGTTTTGGGGATTCTTTAGTTTTTCTATGTGGCGGAGGGGGGGTAGGGTAAGGGGGAAACCGCTTCCCAGTCGCTTCCTGGCGAGGATGCAACTATTCTCAGAGTTGCGTCTTCGCCCCCCTCCTCGCGGCCTTCGACCTGGATTTGAGCAGCCTTTCCTGCCGGGGACCGGACCAGAGCTTCAGCAGCTGCGGAGAAGAGAGGCGATGCCTACCTGGATGCCGTTTGAAGCTCCGGAGCGTTGGGCCTGCAGCATCGACATCGCAGAGCTGTGGTTGCGGAGCTCGCAGCGCGAGCGGCGCTGACCAACAACGTGGAATCCTGGGACCCTTTGCCGAGGGCCGCCAGCGTGAATCTCCCGCCCAGCGCGGCCTGTGGACTTCGGGAGCAGCGGCCGATTCGGAGGTCCAAGTCACTGAGGTTGTCCTTCCGTTCCGACGTCGGAGTTCCAACATCCCGGCGAGCGGGCCTGAACATCGGGCCACCCATAGCGGCGACTGGAGGGCTCGGGAAGCACTGGCCATGGTTGAACATCAGAGGAAGATGAGTGACTTTGGTGCCTTCCCTCACAGTGGGAAACTTTTGATTCTGCTGTGTGGGGATGTTTTATGTTGGACTCTATCATGTGTTGTGTTCTTTATTTTATTGTATGGTGACCACACATTTCACTGTAGCTGGTACATGTGACAAATAAATGTAACTTGTATCTTGTATTATCTTAATGCATTTTGCTCTGATAACATTTCAAAAGATAGTAATTCAGTTAATAAATATATGTATTAGTCTGGTCAAATCACTGATCAGTTGCCATAATCCCAAATTTCTTGATAGAATTTCTACTTCTTGATTGGAGGTGGTGGTGCTTAATGTCATCGTTTTGAGAACTGACAGCAACCAATTTAGTGAATTAAGAAATCAAAGTATCAACTCCAACAATACACAAATACTGAAATGCTCGATTCTTTCTCCTCAACTGACCAAATAGTGTAATTAAAAACTTTGAAATGTTTTGATAAGGTATTGGGGAGAAAATTGAAACAAAGAAAAAATGGATATTAGTGCACCATTCAGTAATGTGTTGTCTCAATTTTCTACAAGTAGATGATGTAAATGATTACAAACCTCTTATGGTTGATTTTAAAGTATTATAAGTCCAACAGGTGATAATTTGTTCTTTTTCATAAATTTTATAGAACTCTGATGGGACAATGCAGCAGAAGACTGATGTGATAAACTCTATTGAACATAAAACAAACCAGATGATTGTTGCCACAAAGCAAATGGAGGAAAGGTACAGTAAATATGGAACATTTGGTATTAACTATAATTTTATTTGCATTAATATTGGAGTACTTATACTTGGTAAAGTTCCTGTGATATTTCTATGTTTGTCTATGCAGAATTATCTGACATAGAAACATAGAAAATAGGTGCACGAGTAGGCCATTCGGCCCTTCGAGCCTGCACCGCCATTCAATATGATCATGACTGATCATCCAACTCAGTACCCTGTACCTGCCTTCTCTCCATACCTCCGATCCCTTTAGCCACAAGGGCCACATCTAACTCCCTCTTAAATATAGCCAATGAACTGCCTCAACTACCTTCTGTGGCAGATAATTCCAGAGACTCACCACTCTCTGTGTGAAAAATGTTTTCCTCATCTCAGTCCTAAAGGAATTCCCCCTTATCCTTAGACTGTGACCCCTTGTTCTGGACCTCCCCAACATCGGGACAATCTTCCTGCATTTAGCCTATCCAACCCCTTAAGAATTTTGTAACTTTCTATAAGATCCCCCCTCAGTCTTCTAAATTCTAGTGAGTACAAGCCAAGTCTATCCAGTCTTTCCTCATATGAAAGTCCTGACATCCCAGGAATCAGTCTGGTGAACCTTCTCTGTACCCCCTCTATGCAAAGAGTGTCTTTTCTCAGATTTAGAGACCAAAACTGTACGCAATATTCCAGGTATGGTCTCACCAAAACCCTGTACAACAGCAGTAGAACCTCCCTGCTCCTATACTCAAATCCTTTCGCTATGAATGCGAACATACCATTTGCTTCCTTCACTGCCTGCTGCACCTGCATGCTTACTTTCAATGATTGGTGTACCATGACACCCAGGTCTCGTTGCATCTCCCCTTTTCCTAATTTGCAGAGATGCCAAGTGTCCCGGATTCGCCGTATTTTGTCCCGGCGAAATAACCTTTTTACGGTGTTCCGGCAGCCAAACATGCTGTTACGGAACACCGCCGCGCCGGTGTTCCTCCCGCGGTGAACGCCGGCGCCATGTGTCCCCGGTTTGCCGGCCCGCGCGATCAGCGGCACTTTGCCGGGCCCTAGTGTCCGCGCCTGCGCAGTGGGGGAGGGTTGCCGGGCCCCAGTGGCCGCGCGTGCGCAGTGGGGGAGGGTTGCCGGGCCCCGGCGCCATTTCGAGCCACGCCACGCCCGGCCCAGAGCCCGGGCGGCGCCGGCCCGCGCGATCAGCCGCACTTTCTTGCCGCCAGCCGGCCGCTCGCGGCAGCCCCATCACCGGGCCTCCCCCCCACCCCCACCCAGTGCGCAGGCGCAGACCGCTGGCAACCTTGCCAAGTGCGCATGTGCCGCACCCGCCCACCGGCAGCCCGCTGATCTGCACCAGTGCGCAGGCGCAGACCCGCCGGCAACAACCCCAAGTGAGTGCGGAGAGAAATGCATTTAACCCCATTTGTTACGGACAAATGGGTTGAATGTTACTGTGAACTAAATTTAGGGTTGGCATCTCTGAATTTGCCACCATTAAGATAATAGTCTACCCTCCTGTTTTTGCCACCAAAGTGGATAACCTCACATTTATCCACATTATACTGCATCTGCCATGCATTTGCCCACTCACCCAGCCTATCCAAGCCATCCTGCAGCCTCCTAACATCCTCCTCCCACCTAACACTACCCCCCAGCTTAGTGTCATCCGCAAACCTGGAGATGTTGCATTCAATTCCCTCGTTCAAATCATTAATATATATTGTAAATAGCTGGGATCCCAGCACTGAGCCTTGCGGTACCCCACTAGTCACTGCCTGCCATTCTGAAAAGGACCCGTTTACTCCTACCCTTTGCTTCCTGTCTGCCAACCAGTTCACTATCCACATCAATACTGAACCCCCAATACTGTGTGCTTTAAGTTTGTACTCTAATCTCTTATGTGGGACCTTGTCGAAGGCCTTCTGAAAGTCTAGATACAACACATCCACTGGTTCTCCCTTATCCACTCTACTAGTTACATCCTCGAAAAATTCTATAAGTTTCGTCAGACATGATTTACCTTTCATAAATCCATGCTGACTTTGTCTAATTTTCACCACTTTCCAAATGTACTGCTATCCCATCTTTAATAACTGACTCTAGCAGTTTCCCCACTACCGATGTTAGACTAACTGGTCTGTAATTCCCCGTTTTCTCTCCCTCCTTTTTTAAAAAGTGGGGTTACATTAGCTACCCTCCAATCCTCAGGAACTACTCCAGAATCTTAGGAGTTTTGAAAAATTATCACTATTGCATCGACTATTTCTGTGGCTACTTCCTTGAGTACTCTGGGATGCAGACTATCTGGCCCTGGGGATTTATCAGCCTTTAATCCGTTCAATTTACCCAACACCACTTCTCGGCTAACCTGGATTTCACTCAGTTCCTCCACCTTATTTGACCTCCCCGGACCCCTGCTATTTCCGGCAGATTATTTATGTCTTCCTTAGTGAAGACAGAACCAAAGTAGTTATTCAAATGGTCTGCCATGTCCTTGTTCCCCAGATCAATTCACCAGTTTCTGACTGCAAGGGACCTACATTTGTTTTAACTAATCTCTTTCTCTTCACATATCTATAAAAACTTTTGCAGTCAGTTTTTATGTTCCCTGCCAGTTTTCTTTCATAATCTATTTTCCCTTTCCTAATTAAGCCCTTTGTCCTCCTCTGCTGAACTCTGAATTTCTCCCAGTCCTCTGGTAGGCTGCTTTTTCTGGCTAATTTGTATGCTTCATCTTTTGTTTTTATACTATCCCTGATTTCCCTTGTTATGCATGGATGCACTATCTGTCCGGATTTATTCTTTTGCCAAACTGGGATGAACAATTGTTGTAGTTCATCCATGCAGTCTTTAAATGCCTTCCATTGCACATCCACTGTCAACTCTTTAAGAATCACTTGCCAGTCTATCTTGGCCAATTCACTTCTCATACCTTCAAAGTTACCTTTGTTTAAGTTCAGAACCCTTGTTTCTGACTTAATTATGTCACTCTCCATCCTAATGAAGAACTCAACCATATTATGGTCACTCTTGCCCAAGGGGCCCCGTACAACAAGACTGCTAACTAACCCTTCCTCATTACTCAATACCCAGTCTAGAATAGCCTGCTCTCTCGTTGGTTCCTCTACATGTTGGTTTAGAAAACTATCCCGCATACATTCCAAGAAATCCTCTTCCTCAGCACCCCTGCCCATTTGATTCATCCAATCTATATGTAGATTGAAGTCACCCATTATAACTGTTTTACCCTTGTTGCACGCATTTCTAATTTCCTGTTTGATGCCATCCCCAACTCCATTATTACTGTTAGGTGGCCTGTACACAACTCCCACTAGCGTTTTCTGCCCCTTAGAGGTTCGCAGCTCTACCCATATCGATTCCACATGTTAACTGGTAGATAACAATTTGGGGTATGACTGTTTGATGCACTTGTAATTTTTGCAAACCATTAGAGATTACACATTGATATATTTTTTTTATAGCTATCTCTGAAAATCTATTTTGCCTCATGGTTCTGTAGAATAGTTTGATTCTTTCTTTCTACCCGTTCCCTTGCATTTTCATTGTCTGTCCTACTATCCACTGAGTTCTTAATTGTAGTCTTGTGAAAGGTTTGTACAGCGGTAGTGGGTAATATATTGAAGGAAAGGATGCTACATACTCAGTGCATCCTCATAGCTCTGTTAGTGGGTGACTAGTTACAAGAGGCTGAAGTTGATAATGCTGAAGGAGCTATCAACTATTGCAGTACCTGAAAGTGGTAAGAGTTAAGTTAGTTGGTGGGAAATCAAAACACCATTATTGCTTTGAACGGAGCTAAATGTTGCATTGCTAGCTAATTATTACTTTTTTTTTCTAATTCGGTGCAAGAAGAATGTAATTGTTTTAAAGCTTCTAACCCATGTACCTTTTGGCATTGCCTTTGTTAAAACTTAGATTGCAGCAGTCTGAAAGAGCCAGAAAGCTGGCAGAAGAAAGAAATGGAAAGATTAGACAGGAATTTGTCAATAAGATTGAGAGCCTCCAACAGCAGCTAGGTGAACTGGACAAACAACGGTAAGTAATAAGAATAGTTGATTTTTCTTTTTAACAAAAACACAACTGCACTAACAACTAAAACATAACCTCTGTAATGATAACAAATGGAATTCTTGAGATTGAAGCATGAAATTTTAGGTGACTTTCTAGTTTTGAATGCATAATAGAAGCAACAAATGGATGAGTGGGCACTGTATCCCCATGTACTTAAAATGCTATCAAGAAAACCATTTCAATACCTAGTCGTATGAAGGGGTATATGAAAGAGAACTGTGCAAATTGAATCTGTTTCTTGTTGTAGGAAGTGTTTGGCATTACAAAGCTTTTATGCACTTTGACCAATCCCGCACTTGTCTGAAACATAATATATCCCAATAATCAATTACACTGATATCTGTGGGTTAATTAGTGTATAATTTGCTGTTTGTCCTCTGTGTGATATAAAACTGCTTAATGATTTGCAAGTCTTGTTTTGCTAATGTTTTTCCAGTCATTCAATGAAGGAAGGTCTGAAAGGCACAGTGTTCATTTGGGATGTACAGATCCAATTGTGCAGCTGAATTGACTAATAATTATTTGATTGTACAAGCTCTAAAAAGTTATGGAGGAGGGATGCACTTGGCAAGAAGCAAGCATGTTCTTCGGAGTGAAATCTGAACAATACATCACTTTTTAAAGTATTTGGGCTTACACCAAAGAGGAAGGGAGGGAGGTAAAGGGAGTCCTACTTTGCATTGGTCTAATGAATGGGTTTCCTATGCCAATGAAAGAAAAATATATCTTTTTTGGGTGTCCAGTGGAAGAGTAATACAAAAGCATTACGTTCTTAAATAAAAGAAAATTAATTTATAGACAAAACATTAGTTCTTTCTTGCACTCCATATGCTGACTGAATCATTTTTTTTTCATCATTTCCATGATTTAATTTCCTTTAATGATAGGTTTAAAAAAATTTCAAGTTGTGTTTATAGGAAAGCAAGCTGGGTTGAAAGGCCTTTTATGTATAGCTAAAATAAAACATAAAACACTTAAAGTCAGGTAGCACTGATGAGAGTTAACATTTGGACTAATGATCTTTCATCAGAACTGAGAAGTGATAGTAAAAAATGAAGTTTTAACTTCCAGATAAAGGGGAGCAATGGAGATGACTGGTTCTCCACAGTCCTGATGAAAAGGTCCAAAGATTCACCCCACTCGGTTAAAGTGCATTCTTATCATTGGAATTCAAATAGCTGGCCGTTTAACTTGTGGCTAGTGCTAGACTCAACTAGGTAAACCTCTGCACCTACTCTCCGCTATCAAGACCTGTAAGGATGTTGTCTGTTTAAATGAGATCATCACTTGTTCCTGTAAACTCGTAAACCTGAGTACAGGCTCAGTCTGTTTAATCTATTTTTGTATTACAACTGACCCCCTCCCCCTATCCAAAATCATTCTGGCTTTCTTCACTGCACTCCCTGTATTGAAAGAAACATGTTCTTACTTGGAGAGACCAGAACTGTACATATTTCACCACCAGGGGGCGCCTCACGATGACTGCCTTGCCAACGGTCTGTCTTCGTCTTTTACGTTCTTTGTGTTTTAAGTTTGTTGTAAAATGTATGTGGGGGGGTGGGGAAACTTTGTTTTCTTTCCTCGACGGAGATGCGACTTTTTCCGTGTCGTATCTCTGTCCACGCTGCGGTCTAACATCATGGAGTTGGTGGCCTCTTGTTTGGGACTTCTAGAGCTCAAAAACCGCAGAACCTGCGGACTTTAACATCTTGGAGCAGGCGATCCCTTTGCCAAGGGTCGGCCATTGGTGCTCCAACCTGCGGGAGCTGCCGACTTTAATATCATGAAGCTCGTGGTTCCTGGTTAGCTCCAAGAGCTTCGACCGTCCCGATGCGGGAGCGTAGACCGCCCTGATGTGGGAGCTTGATTGCCGGCTGCGGATGGTTTGACTCCCCCGATAGGAGGAAAGAAGATAATACTTCATTGCTTTCCATCGCAATTGGGAATGTAGAGTAGCCGCTATGATGGATGTTTATGTCAAATTTTTATGTAGTTGTGTGTTTTGTTGCATTTTTGGTATGACTGTATGGCAAACCAAATTCCTCGTATGTTGCAAAACATACTTGGCTAATAAATTATATTTATCATGATTAAAAATATTTAATGTAACCTCTAATTAGGGCCACACATAATTGCAATAAGGCTCCTCTTGCAATAAAAGCCAACATCCTGTCTGCCTTCCTAATTGCACATTAACTTTTAGGATTTGTGTACAAGAACTCCCAGATCCCCGTGAACATCAAGCCTTTCAATCTTTCACCATTTAAAAATAAAAATAAATACTGCACTTTTTTGTCCAACAAAATGAATTACCATTTTCCACATTTGTATTTCATCTGAGTGTCTTTTCCCACACACCTAACTTCTCAACCCTAATAATTCACATTGGCCTTCCTATTTTGGATATATTCTGGAGACACAAGAGACTACAGATGCTGGAATCTTCCACAAAAAGCAGTGTTGGGTGAGTGCCGCAAGTCAGGCAGCTTTTGTGGAGAGAATGGGCAGATTATATTTCGGGTCGGGACCCTTCTTCAGATGATTTCCTCATTTGAATCTCTAATGCAGAATGGCACTAGTGCCCGCAGCTATTCACAATCTGCTATACCCCACTAATCATAGCCTCCCAAAACAATTATTCCAATTCTGTTTACCATCTATTAACCAGTCCTCAATTCATATCTCAATCTGCATTCTCACACTAGAATGTGCCCCTCATTCTGGTAATCCTCATGACTTTTTAAAAACTCAAAATATTTTTTCTAAAATGTGATACTAAATGTAATGTCCATATTGTTCAAACAACCAGTAATATGTTTATGTATAGCATATCGTTATATTTTAAGGCTTAGTATATAAATTAATGTAACTCAAGTACTTTTTAAAAATGCTGTGGTCTTTTTCTTGCAAGAAGTTTGTTCATTTACACCCATTTAATATTTTGGCTTGGGATCAAATTTTACATAACTTTCTAAATTGATGTTATTTTGGATTATTGTGTGTCAGAAGAAACCAAGGTAAGCAACCTCCGAACAATTCATTCAACCTTCAGCACTATATGGAGTGATTTCAAGCATTATTTCAGATGACATGCCTCATAATGAATATCAATGTTTCTATTGATGAATTGCTTGTTTAAGTTTGGTATCCGATTGGCTGTTTTCTGATTGATGTGAAGTTATAAATTGTGGACTATCAACAGCTTGTACTTTTAAAAATTGCAAGGGAGCTCAACAAACTCGTGTATTTTGTTTTTAAAACAAGATCTATTTTGGATTCTGAACTTAAAGCTGAGAAGGAACAGAGGCAAAGTCTTCAGCTGCAACTGCAACAAGAGGGAGATGCAACATCCCAATTAAAAACTCAACTCCAGCAAAGATCAGGGCTAGAAAAGGTAAATGTTCAATTTCCCGTTTTAAGATGGCAATTAATAATTGTTTTGGAAAATACAGTTTATAGTAAAAATCAGAACTGCACAAAACATTGAAGACTAAAAAACTGGGTCATACATCTCCGAAATGTGACTTTCAGAGCATTAAATCCCCATGTGCAGTAATACTTTGCTTAATTATTTGTGCTTTATTGGAGGGACGTGGAATGTTTATTAGTTGTTTGATTGAATTGTTTTAGCTAATTAAGTCATAATTCAGTAAATGTATATCTGGATCTTGAGTTGTTGAAACTTAAAAACAGAAAATAGGTGCAGGGGTAGGCCATTCGGCCCTTTGAGCCAGCACCGCCATTAAAAATGATCATGGCTGATCGTCCAAAATCAGTCCCCCGTTCTAGCTTTTTCCCCATTTCACTTGATTCTCTTAACCCTAAGAGCTAAATCCAAATCTTTCTTGAAAAATTCAGTGAATTTGCCTCCACTGCCTTCTGTGGCAGAGAATTCCATATATTCACAACTCTCTGGGTGAAAAAGTTTTTCCTCATCTCAGTCCTAAATGGCCTACCCCTTATTCTTAAACTGTGACCCCTGGCTGGACTCCCCCAACATCAAGAACATTTTTTCTGCATCTGCCATGTCCAAACCTCTTAAGAATTTTATGTGTTTCTATAAGAAATGGTATACATATTTAATGAAAAATTGTATACATATTTAATACACACACACGGTCTCACCAATGAAGGATGACTGATAATAACATTAGAACACAGAACAGTACAGCACGGCAATGGGCCCTTCAGCCCACAATGTTTGTGCCAAACATGATGCCAAGTTAAACTAATCTCATCGACCTCTACATGATCCTTATTCCTCTGTTCCCTGCACTTCCAAGTTTAAATCCAAAAGACTCTAAAATGCCACTATCATTATTGGCTCCACCACCACCCCTGGCAGGGCTTACTGGGTCCACACCACTCTCTGCAAGGTTTTCTAATTACGAAGATATATGAAGTGCAAGTTGGACCATCCTTTTTTCCATAGATGCTACCTGACCCGCTGAGAATGCAACACTTTGTGTCTATTTTTGGTATATACTGGTATCTGCAGTTCCTTTCTACTGATAAATGAGGTTAATTTGTACAAGTAGAATTGTACCCACTATTGAATTTGTAACAGGAAATGCAAAGATTACAGGATGAAAAAAAAGAACTACAAAAGATCTGTGAAGAACAAGAACAGGCCTTGCAAGAAATGGGACTTCATCTCAGTCAGTAAGTCATTATTCTTGTTTTCAATGTTAATTTACTATAAATGCAGAACAGAAAATGCCACAGCTAGTTAAGTTCTGTTCACAGGTACTTCACTGAAACGGGCTCTTTGGCCACCGAGGCCACGCTGACCATCAACCACCCATTTACACACATTCTATGTTATCCCACTTAAAACATCCACTGCCTGCACACTAGGGGTAATTTACAGAGCCCATTTAACCTGGAGGAAATGCACACAGCCATAGGGAGTACGAGCAAAAGCCACACAGTCCGGATCAAACCTGGTTTTCTGGCGCTGTGAGCAGCAGCTCTATGCCACTTAATTTTGCTAATATTTTTCAATTCATGTCTAAGGAGAACATAAGAACTTAAATAGGAGCAGTAAAAAGCTCCATACAACCTTTTGAGTTTTCTCCACCATTAATAGAGCGTTTGTCGGCACTGGGCCTGTACTCGCTGGAGTTTAGAAAAATGAGAGGGGGCCTCATTGAAACATACAGAATAGTGAAAGGCTTGGCAGGGCTCTCACTTAATTTTTTTTCCCCTGCTGCCAGCCGGGCAACCTAGGCAAGTTTTTAGGTTGCCAAATGACAGTTTAGGTGGTCATTTAAGATGGCTTGCATGACACGTGCAATAATGTGCTCGGATGAAGTGCGTAGTTACCAGTCGGAATTATGCTCAATGAAGCATTCACATATTATTTCTGCTTCAAATAAAGTCGCAAACTAAATCAAGACATGATATACCACAATGACATGCAGCAAAATTATAATACAGTATCTCAACTCTTTTTACACATCGAAATTAATGCAATTTCTTTAATTTCTTTCCACTTCCAAACAAAAATGTGGTTGGATTATTCAACGTATAATCAACCTGTGTCAATAAATCCTGGACCCTGGTACCATATATGCTTACTACATGCACACTACAGATTGATGCAAGCATGTTTTCTGTGAAGGACCGAAAATTATCATGACATGGGTCGATATTGCTTTTGGTACAGAAACACTCTCGCTTCCCACATAATTTATCCACGACAAAATTTACAGGTTGCAAGGAAATTTCTAAAGGCATTTTATGATAATAGCTGTTAAAACCGACTATACCCATCTGACGGGTTGAACATTCCACTAACTGACAAGAGATGGTTCAAAGGACATAACTGCAGCAAATGTTATTTTGGTAATATGTTTAAAGGTGTCAAAACGCCACATTACCGGACATTCAGATTGGATGTATATGTGTGGGACAAACCTTTATGGTGGCCGCTTTTCTGAAGAGTGCGA
The DNA here is from genome assembly GCA_035221665.1 of Okamejei kenojei. Lineage (NCBI taxonomy): Eukaryota > Metazoa > Chordata > Chondrichthyes > Rajiformes > Rajidae > Okamejei > Okamejei kenojei. Next base: position 18,935,176 of record CM069141.1, on the reverse strand, counting down.
TGGTAGATGGAGTCAATGGTGGAAAGTCTGGGCTCTTGATGGACTGGGCTACATCTGCAACTCTGCAAATTCTTGCAATCACAGGCAGAGCTATTCCCAAACCATGCAACAGTATGCTTTCTATGGACCATCTGAGGAAGTTTATGAGTCATTGGAGACATGCCACATTTCCTCCGTCTGCTCAGGAAGTAAAGGCATTGGTGCACTATCTTGGCTATCGCATCTATGTGATTGGTGCACAACAGATCATTAACACAAAGGCAGGGCTCGAAATTAACGGTTGCCCGGGTGCCAATGGCGACCTAAAGTCTTGCCGGGCAACCTAAAAGCCTAGCCATGGCTTGGTAAGCACCCGGGACACCTATTGTTCAATTCTGAGCAGACCCCCCCCTCTGTATCTCTCTCTCTGTCACTCTCCGTCTCTCCCCACTATCCGTGTCCGGTTCTCCACTCTCTGCAGTTCCTCATCCGCCGGCATGGCCGGCCGCCTTGCACATGCGCACTGCCACGGCCTGCACATCCGACCCTTCACATGCGCACAACCATAGCCAGCACATCGGCCATAGAGTAAAAATGCTGGTGAAACTCAGTGAATTCAGGTCGAGACCCTTCTTCAGATCTTGGTGCCCCATATCCCTTGTTTCCATTAAATACAAACAATTATCAATCTTGAATGTGCCGAGTAACTAAGCCTTTTCACTGGATGAAGAATCTTTTTTCATTTTAATTGTGAATTGTCAATACATGGAAATTGACACCTGATTCTTATTACCAGCTGGGGTAATGCCGTCCATGCATCTACCCTCGCAAGAAATTAGTGTGCTTTAGGAGATGAACTCCCACGTGCCTTAATACGCTCCTCGGATGGCAATCCCCAACCCATTCCAGACATTAATCTGGTAAACTGTTACTACAGCCGATATCACAAATATCAATTACCCAATATTCTAGCTTACTAGAGGTCTGTATAAATTTCAGCAAGATTTCTTCATTCTTGTATGAAAAATCCTCTTGCATTCAGTTTGCCTTCATAATTACATGCTGTCAACCCAATCTATCTTTCAGTGTGGAAGAACATCTTGCTTCATTGAATACAAACAGCTTTCAACCTTCAGGACACAGTGCTGAAGTAACTCAGCGGGTCAGGCATCATCGGCCACCCTGCACATGCGCACTGCCATGGCAACTGGTCGGCGCCGGGCACTTTCTCCCTCTCATTGTGGGAGATCTGGCCGCCAATGCTGTCCGGTCGCGACCGCTGAAACCCAACGCAGAATCACTCCCTGGAGCTGGAGTAACTCCCCGGAGTAACTCTTGCTTCTTGGTTTCCTGGTCCTCCAAAAATATTCCAAATAGAATTTAAACGAGTGGCCGCTCCACCACCAAACTCCAAACTTTGAAAAATAACAGCCTATTGCACGTTATCTGTTTATTGTGTGTATATATATATATATGGTCTATGGTATATGAACTTTTATCTCCTGTTCTGTATTATGTTTACATATTCTGTTGTGCTGCAGCTAGCAAGAATTTCATTGTCCTATCTGGGACACATGACAATAAAACTCTCTTGACTCTTGACTTGGACTTAAGCAAAAAAGGGTTCTTGGGGGGGAAAAAGAGCTACCTTAAATTGAGTTGCGTCTGGTTGGGTAACTATGGTAGGGTAAACACTATTCCATGCTTTAATTGTGTGGGGGAACTCCATGGAGCAGTCAGCAACTTTGGATAGAAGAAATTGGGTGAGGTTTCGGATAGAGACCCTTCTTTAGATTTCCTCTGGTTTTAGTATTTTTAGTTTAATTTAAAGATACAGCGTGGAAACGGGCCATTCGGCCCACCGAGTCCACGCTGACCACCGATCACCCGTACACTAGTTCTATCCCACACATTAACGACGTAAGTTAAGAGTGTTTTATTCCCTCACGTCCCAGTTAGAACAATGAAATCCTTACTTGTAGCAGCACAACAGAATATGTAAACATAGTACTCTATAAACAATGTTATAAATGAGAAAACAAAACAGTGTATATTTATATATGAATATATAACTATATAAATATATATATGTGTATGTATAGATATATGTGTGTGTATATATATGTGTGTGTGTGTGTGTGTGTGTGTGTGTATATATATATATATACATATACACACACACATACACATACACACACACACACACACACACACACACACACACTCTGCTGGAGTAACTCTCACACACACACACACGAACAATGGGCGGGAGAAATTATATCTCAAGCGGGAGAGCGGGAGATTTTGCGAAAATGCCCTTTCAGCGGGCGATCTCCCGTCGAAAGCGGGAGAGTTGGAGTCACTGCACCACTGTGGTGTCATCTGCAAACTTTTGGATAGAGTCAGATATAATATAGTAGGGGACTGAGAACACATCCTAGCGGGGCACTGGAGTTGAATTATTGTGGAGGTTTTATGTTGATAAGCTGATTCAGAAGTCTGACAAGAATGGTTGTTTTCCCCAGATCAAAATTGAAAATGGAGGACATTAAGGAGGTCAATAAAGCATTAAAGGTACTCTATTTGATATTGTCTTCAATTCCAGTTCATTAAGAGTTTTAGTGTAAAGTGGTGAAAAAATGGTTAGCCGACTCAAATTTATTTTTATCATGTAGCGTTTTATTCATGTAGCTTTTTATTATTTGCGGAGGCGATTCCGGATTTGCTGCTTAAAATCTTCACCCTCTTAGTAACTCATCATCAATAAAATTAATATTTTAAGAATATAGCTTTATTCCAAATAAATTCATAATCACTTGGTTCCTTTATAATTATGCTGGGAAAAACTGGTTTATTAACAGGGAAATGCCTGGCTTAAAGATGATGAAGCAACATCTTGCAAACAATGTGAAAAGGAATTCTCAATATCCAGAAGAAAGGTATTAATTACTGAAGTAGATATTGAAACTTCAACAACTAATTCTTAAGGAGCAAATTTAATAAGTTTGTTGCATATTAGTCTCATCGTTTCAGTCCTACATGAATACCTGTTTACATCCTTTATTCTTGTATTGATAAACTTTTTGTCTTTGTGCACTGTCTGCAGCATCTATCTCCTTGGTATCTACACTGCCTCTTACCTTCCTTTTGACGTTTTCCTAAATGTTTTCAGTACTGCTTAATGGATATCAAACCTGCAATGTCTGATAATTCTGTAGGTATCTGATATGACCCATCCAACAAAATATTTGTCATGTGGATGAAGAGTGTAGGAAAAGTAGATTTTTTTTTCCAGACTACCTACTACTTAAAGTGAAGAAACCATGTCTGATCTGCTTATACTGCCATGCAACTTGATAACAGGACTGTTAATCGTACTTCGACTCAGATACAATTTGCCAGTGTTATGCATGAGTGGAAGGAAGGAAGGAACCGGTTCCCACCAGTATAATCAATCCAGAAAATATCTGGTGAATTTTGTTTTAATCTTGATAGATTTAAATGGCAATTGCACCTAGAAGACACTTTGCTATTTGAGATATTATTTTTGGAAAGAATGAAACAAAATATCAAATTCTTACAAATATGGCATTTTAATATTAATATGTACAATGCTGATTTGAGGAAGCCAGCAAAGTCTTCTGATATTTGTATTTCTGATATATAATACGGCCTGATGGAAAATGCTGTTTTTCTGTTCCTAAGGCCCAAGAAATCAAGGCTTTGTTGTTTGTCAAAAATATGTTTTGATATTAAAATTTAAATGGAAATATTTTTTTAATATTAATTTTGTTAGATTGACTTTAAACAAATATAAAATTCAGATCCATGGTCAGAATGGTTTGTGTTAATTGACAATTTTAGGATTATTTTGGTCTCCCCAAAATCTGTGAGTTTGGAGCAATAATATGGAAATTCGTGAGAAATGGCTTGACTGATTCATAAGCCTGGTTTAGCCAAAGAATAAAATTCCTGCAGATCTTGGCACAACTTTAAACTTTTTCTCGCCTTCCTTCTTTCATTATCAATTGAGATAACTGCATTCTTCCCTTTAGAAAAAAACTTCACATTAACAAAAGGTTAATTGCTTTAGGGTAGGCTTCACTGGAAATGTAAATGTTTGCCAAGGGAAAGGCACAAACCATTTGGGAATGGAAACTAAAGCTATTTCCCATATTAATTGTATAATTCATACCATGTTGATTGGGATTAAGTTATTTGGTGTAGCACTTTCACACCACTCGTCCTTTTCCTAAATTTAAGTTGAACCATCTGAGCATAAATTTCTTTCACCATGGAAAGATCAAAGCCAGTAATGCTCTCCACTGCCTGGCATTTGCTCAAACAACATAACCTTGGTGCCATTTAACCCCAAAACACAGTGCAAAGTCTGTTATGGTTCAGTGCTAAGGAGGTTGTGCTATTCAAGGACCTGAATGCTGATGGTTCTCAGACTCCTATACCACTTTCCTGATGTTAGAAAGGAGTGGGACAATGGCGTTGTGGGTTTTTGATATGCTTTCTTGAGGCATTGTTTCTGATGACCTCTTAAGTGGTAGAGAACTAGTGCCTATGCTAGAATAAGCAATGTTCAATACTTTCTGCAGCCTCCTACATGTTTGAGGAGGACATGATGCAACTAAGCAGTATTCTCTCCACTAACTTGAGCATTTGATACAGTATTTGGTGACATGCTGCAGGTTATGAATGGTCATACATTGCAGTCTCATTCATTACACTGTATTTGTGGTCCATGTTAGAATACTAGTTTTATTGGAACCAATTTTAAATTCTGGCTGAATGTGGAATTTGACAGCATGTATGCTCAACCTTCATTAATGGCTGTGCTAACTTGCTGGAACTCTGTTACATGCCCACGTTCTTGCCTATCTTTGTTCCTTTAAAACAATTATTTGGGTTGCCTGTCAACTTGCGAGTTAAATTTAGTTAAATTCACCCTTTTAAACTACTTGTATCTTTTTACCACTTATTGCCACCAATAGAGCAAACCATTCTTTACACTTATTATTGTATGGTACAGTCGAGTGCTAAAATAAATTATGCTTAAGATCATGTTGAAGTTTGTTTGCACTTGGGCATGAGCTACCATTGAAGGTTACTCTGTGACTTGAGCAAAGCAGATCCACAATGTCCCCGTTCAATTTTTATTGACTACATTCAGCTGAACGCTGGCCAAGACAAGATTTTGGCTGTAACAGGTCTTGACTTGTTTTTTAATGTAACCTGGCACTGTTTGCTGAATGGTTAGTAACAAGGGTAAATATCTAAAATAACAATTCAAATGGGATTTTTGTTTCTAATCATCTTCCTTGCCACTTCCTAGCATCACTGTAGAAACTGTGGTGACATCTTCTGCAACAACTGTTCCAGTAACGAATTGGCACTTCCTTCTTACCCCAAGCCTGTGCGGATCTGTGACAGTTGCCATACACTACTTCTACAACGATGTTCTTCAAATGCTTCCTGAAGAGAAGACAGCATAATTGTACCAGCTATTGGTGCTTGCTCAATTTAGCTCTACTGCATCAGTAAGTGTTAACTGCAATGCCAATATCTTTTCTGAAGGTTAAATTTCCATCTATCCAGACAAAAGGGGTTGCATTAAATGGATTGACCATGTTCTAAAAGATGGATTATTAGTAATAATATTAATTTGCTTTAAGTCACTTTAACATATGCTGTCAATAAGATGTTACATTTGAAAATTAAACCAGAATCCTGATCTGGCTGTGTTCCCTTTTCTTTACTCCAGTAAACAGTGCCAAGTGTAATGATTGTAACGATGTTAAATGGTTTTTACAGGTCTGCAGTGTATTTGTATCTCAAAGCTATTTTTATGGCTCTGTGCCTTTGGTCAATAACTGCATTACCAGTAATGCTGTGACAAATTAGCCAATCCTGTTGAAACTGATGCTCTATCCACAGCAACAAAACAGTGAATATCACCATCCTCTCGTTTATGGTTGTAAAGCCAGATCCAGGACAAGTTGACTAGCTGTGTTAAATTTGGAATATGACTATTTGAATGTTCATGTCTGCTGTATGAACTGGCCGATTTTATCTTGCAGCATTATTAAATTTCCATGAATTGTAAACCATACACAACTACAGTACGGCTGCTTTCTATCTTGGGCTTAATTGTAACTTAATGAGCTGAGTAGAACTGATTTTTAAATGTATACTGAGTTTTATTGGGTACTGTTGATATAAATCTTAAATGCTGTGGTTCAAGTCTACTTGCAGTAAATCACTTCAGCCAACTAACCAAAACACAATCTGACGTACAGAAATCTTGATTTTCTACCACATTTGTACTGCTTTCTACATATTGTGCAGTGCCCTGTTTGCTCTGAAGCTACCGTTTCAAATGCTGTCCAAAATTTCTCTCTGCATTTGTTCAAGTGTTTGGTAAATGTAATCAATGCCACATGTATTTTGAACCTTGTGTAAGAAGGAATTTCCACAAGTTTCAAGTTAGATTTAGATTTTAGGGCTAAAGGAATCGAGGGACATGGGGGAAAAAAAAAGCAGGAATGGGATACTAATTTTAGATGAAAAGCTGTGATCATATTGAATGGCTTGAAGGCCAAATGGCCTACTCCTATTTTTGATGTTTCTATGGAACTGCAGATTATGGCTTACATCAAAAGACACAAAAAGCTGGAACAACTCTGAATGGAGACTCAATTCTGCATTCCTTCCATGTGGAGATGGTGCCTGTCCCACTGAGTAACTCAGTATTTTGAACAGTTCTTCAACTCCGCCTTCAATTATTGATGTTGGTACAAAATAACTTTATTTAGCCCAGGAGGGAAACTGATTTGCCAAGTCATAAAAACAAAATGCATGAAACACAAAATTAAAGTGACAAGTGGAAAAGCTTGGGAGAATGTGGGGGGTTATTCTTCAAATTGACGCATGATATTCATCCTAATTATCCAACTCTTAGCAGCACTATTTGCCTCTAAACCAAAGGAAGGAGGAAATATAAAGTTAAATACTGGAACTTTGGATGAGGCAACGTCTGCAGTCATCCAATTGCCACAGCAGCACACATTGTTTCAGCATTTTAAGATGGGCAAAAACAAATCGTTCTGTTTAATGGTTGTTTCTCAATTGGGCTCCAATTAATACATTTACTTGAAGTTAGCTGTTATAGAAATAAACTTTGCACAACTCCAGGAAGATTGCTTGTTTAACAAAACAAAATCCATGTTTACACCACTTTAAAAACAGCAAAGCTTTATTGAATGAGTTTTATTTTCACTTTGCACCTTACAAATTTGAACAAAAGTGAGTTGTCAGATACCATGAAGCCTGATGTTTAAGACTTCAAGATGAAACCCAACAATAACAGTCTAAAGAAAAATTCTACATTAAAATTTTTTATTTTGCCATAGAGCATCGAAAAATGCTTCTCATCATTTTGACTTTCTAAAAAAAGTAAACCAGAGGCTTTTCTTAGACAAATAAAAAAAATGAAGTCAAGCAACAAATATAAGCACATAATTGTTCTCACTTTACACCCACCAGTGTTTATAGTTTCAATGAATTTTGCGTATTTAATGTACTACCACACATTACAATTTTTATACAGTAAACCATACTACACAGCCAATTAAACTTAACATTGGGGTTCCAATCCCATCATAGTATTGGGAATTTAAGTGGATTAGTCCTGAAGGCTTTATTGATTGGTACCAGCAACATCAAGATGCAATGTACTTTGTGTGCTTGACAATGCAGCTACATTAATCAAACCTACAGAAGTAGCATAATGCACTTGTGTAACAGGTTGTGTGACATGCAAATTTCAATAACTAGTGCCCAAATACCAAAATGATACTTAAGTCTCAAACTAAGGTCAGGGGAAGAACACACTGGTACCACCCTAGAATCGGTCAACATAGGAAAAGGCTTATGCTGAATTCTAGCCATAATGAAAGGAATGCATATACTGAATTCACATTTCATAAGCATAACCAAGTTTAAGCTGGTATTTCACATCTGTTAAATAAAGTTATATCCCCCAACCACCAGTCATGTTTGACATTCCGGTCATGCCATTTATCCCCATAGATCCTCTGCTTCCAGTTCCGAAGTAACTTCCATTCATTCCAGCCTGGCTACCTGCAAAATAATCTACAATGAAATGTGTTTTATCTGCACTTTAAGAAAATGGCAGTCTTAAGAGGCTAGTATAAATTTATTAGATTACTTACCATATGCACTCATACTCGCTTGACTTCCATAAACACCATATCCAGTGCTTAACTGTTGACTGCTTGGACTACCATAGCTTGGGCTTGCATAACTCGACTGGGTCCCTAGAAACATCCATTACTCAAAATAGTTAGCATCCCTTAGTTAAACATGGATATAGTTTACATGCACAATTCTCAAATTAGTGCAACTATATTAGTATATAGTGATAAACTACAGTAATGGGGCACGTACAAATCTTGTTGCGAGATGCAATGATCATTAAAAACAAGAAATTGTGTGAATTATAGTTATACCACACTGACATGCACCCCATAAAGCCGAATTTTCTATTTGTATTATACAATTATTTCAGATGTTAGCACTATTTATTAATAATGTTTACATGCACTGGTTGCACGCTGAAAATCCATGAAACAATTACAAAGGAGTGTAACCTGTCATCTTGACCACTGATATGTAAGATAAAATGCTGTTTTTAAAAAGAAAAAAAGAAAATATTATTTCCACTTACCCAATCCTGCAATTTGAGCTGCATAGGTACTGGCAGTTCCTCCAGAAGTAGAGTTCAGGAACAGTTCTACATATCTATGCTCTTTAAAACAAAAGGTGCAAATATCAATGACAAAATCAATGGCAAACTTGTATTGCAATTCACTCAATATTCTGTTTTCAACTTACGCATATGGGCTTTGTCTTTTGACATAGCAGCCACAGCATCCTCATGGGTAGCAAACTCAACATCAGCTTCTCCCGTTACTCTACCATCAGATCCGATTTCTATATTGACACGGACTGGATTCAACGGTGAGAAAAACTGAAATAGAAAGACAAACAATTATTTTCCAGTGAATTCTAGGGAAAATAATAGGGTAGAAGTAGGAAAACATTAATCACTGTTGACAGTACACAAGAGTCTCTTATCAAATTAGATGCCGTGAGTGATTTACACATCTTACATTATATGTATAACGTTAATTAAACAACTCGTTTAAGAATTTAATGTTTGCAAATTTATCAGACATACAAATAGCAAAGAGTGCAGTTGGCTGATTTTCTCAAACTCATCTTAAAAACACCACTGTAAAATGGCAAAAATGTCTTAAACTTATTTTCTATGGGAAAATTTTATGTAATGAAATAGATTTTCAGACTAAAACATGTCACCTCAAATATCTGACTGGTTTAAAACCCAGCAAAAATTAAGCAGAAGACACTGGGAAAGGAATACAAGAGACCAGTCCAGTGTGCAATTAAACAATCATATAAAATACAAATTAACTTACGTTGCAGATATCATTCTCTGTAGCGCGAAAAGGCAACCCTCTCATGTGTACACAATGGCCTGTTGTACTTTGAAAGGTAGAATCAGTGCTTGCATAAGCTTGTGCAGTCAATCCTATAGAAGATTCATGAAATTAGATAAAACGCACAAATTGTATGTTACATACACAAGTTCTACCACATTAACCAGCCTGAAACTACTTACCCCTATCTCGTCCATATCCATGGTCAGTCGCATAGGCATATGCATCAGCGTATCCATTGTAATCATCGTAACTTCCGTAACCTGATCAGATATTAAAGTTTAGATGGCACAATACCTGTACTATGAAATCCTCAACAATCTACTGATTCAGTTGCAAATGTAACTTGGATTGAAATACCATTTACTCAGCTTCAACTGAAAGCAAATTGCACCACAGCAAGTGGAAACTCTGTCCAAAGAACCAATTCCTCCTCTGATATCCAGTTATTACTTCTGTAGTGATCAAGGACCAAGCTAAAATACCCTTGCTTCAATTGCCAGGAGCAATCAGCAGGGCTTGTTCCCATCTGGATTGAAACAAGGGTAGGAAATGTCCCCTCCTGTGTGCAATTGACCATGAGCAGCCCATCTCACCTTTGGTCATCCACATAGCATCCATCCACCATTCACAACACTTCATGTTCCACTACATTTACACATTTAACCCCCCCCCCCCCCAACAAATTGTAATCTGGAAAGATCAGCAAGCAAAAGGAAATCATTACTTTTTTTTGCAATTTCAAATGTAGTCTGCAACTCAGCTGAAATTCCATTCTGGAAACTAGGTATGCCCTTTAGTGTTGATGTGGTATGCCACCTAGGACACTAGGTATGCCCTTTAGTGGTACAACACTGAAATTTAAATGTTCTATCATTACTTAATAATATTGTCAACATTAAACCATGCTCGATTAAACTTTTCAAAGTTTGATGGTTGCTTATTGGTCTAAATTAAAATAAAGTGGTCTGCACCACTAAAACCATGATCAACCTTCCCTTCGATTGCTTACCACCGCCATACACTCCACGTCTCATCTTCTCATAAGATGCAGCTCGATTGGGAATACCATAGACTCTCCCAGTCATTGGTCTGTCATATGGACTTGGTCTTTGACCACCCATTAATTTCCGAGGAGGATCATAATGGGTTCGTACCTCAGCCCGACTGCTCTTGAAAATTTCAATATACCTAGAAGATTATGCAGTACATTTAAACATTTAATCTTAGTTAATATGTACACGAAAAACACTGACAATTGCACATTGCAGTACCATAAACATGCATTTCTCATACAAAGTTGCATTTAAGACCCATAGACTGAAACTTAAGAATAGGCCCATTAGAATTAAATAAATGGTCCAAGTAAAATACTTATTGGACATAAAGATAGGATGATTGTATATTTCAAGTGCTTTTCAAAATCTCAAGTTGCAAGTTTAGATTTTGGAATGAAATGCTGCACCATTTTCAAAACGTCTTTGACAACTTGAGACAATTATTAGCAACAAACTAGTATACATGAAGCATTCTAAAGAAAAAAACTTTGCCTAACAGGCTTAGATAAAACCTATTAAACATCATTTTCATCCTAAACTGGTTTAATGGATTGCAAATTATACAGAAAATATTCTTCATTCTTTGAATAACCTTCAACCTCCACATATGAAACTAGAGGAAGATGAGGGTAGAAATAGTCATTTGTGACATGGTCCTTTTAAGGATCAGTCAGCATTAACACTATATAACTTCACCTTCATATATTTTCTATATAGTGCTTAATTCTGAAATGGAGCTTTTGTTCAACTTGCAAAGATCAAAAATACATAATTGGCCATCAGATTGAAGGTGGCAAGACCATCAGATTGAAGGTGGCAAGACAGAAGCTCTCTTTGTGGAAGTGTAAATTCTTTCAAAGAATAAGGATGACTATATATATGTAGATGGAGAGTTAAGTGAATTTGTTCAAACTCCATATACAAATAGGATACAAAATTCTTAAATAGGAAGTGGAGAACCAAGTAGGGAAAGTTTGGAATACATCAAAATGACAACCATCTTCCAGCTGTAGGAACAAAACCATGTCTTACCACAAAAGACAAAATATTTCCAGACTGCAATTCGTTATACAGAACTGCAATTTAACTGGATGATAATGATTACCAAAAGGATACACACTTCCCATTTATTAATTGGTGAGACTTAAGTTCCAAAATACGGAAAGTTTCCCACATTAGAAAATATTGCATACGGCACAAACCAATGATACAGAACCCACTTGCCAGCAGCAGGCGATTTGTCCTACAGATCTTTCCCCGATCACTTCAGTTCCATAGGTCCTCAAGTCAGAGTCGTTGATGGATATTCCAACAATATATATTTACAACCCCACCCCATGCCAACATAACACCTGAACTTTAATATTAAAACTTTGCAGTTTCTGTGAAAGCCTGTGGAGTATTAAAACTGAATCATATCTGCTCAGAATAAAGTCAATTGTTTAATGGAATGCCAATTCTTAAACAAAATTATGGGAGGAGAAATCACAAGAAATACAAATCTGCAACAAAATGGCTGTAACAGCAAGTATTCTGAAGATCTTCAATTTACTCCAATCACATTTTTGTTCAATTACCCATTATTTAACAGCACAATTTATCAACTTATAACCCAATATTCTTCACCCACACATCCAAATAAATGCACAGACAAAAATGCCTTGAGACAATAGTTTAAGTAATAGCCAATGATTCATGTGGTCAAAACCAGCTGATAAGGAGAGGCTATAATCAATCACTCAAGATGCATGGGATCAATTCCTTTCCCCAATGTGCCAAGACATTTTCCTTACCAGTTTCAAAAGCCAAGACTCTAAACTAATCTGATAGTGTAAGATTGCTCCAGGGGAAGGAAGGGGATGGTGGTGTGGAGGAAGGAGGACAACCAAAGGAAACCATTTTATGTGACAAAGAGAAAAGAGAAAGATAAGAACAAAGATCCTATTTGTATTTTGGAGGCTAAACAAATTTAAGATACATTTAAAGACATTAAGTCGCTTGAAACAGAATACTTTCCATTGAGGTGCATGTCAATTTCATGGTCAGATTTAATGTCAGGACTGTTACAAGCCCAAAGCTCATCCACAACACCTCCAATTCCATTTTGATGCACCTTTTATACTAATTGCTTAAATATCTTTTTTATTCAGTTAACAAATGCAAACAGCAAGTACACCATCCTCAAGCCATTTTACGCAATAAAAAACAAAAATTCAATTCACAGCCAAGGAGAGACCGTATCCCAACTACAAGCCTAATTAACTACGGTCTCAGGCGTGAAAGGAAATTGTAATTCACTGTACGAGGAATACTTGTGTACTTGACTGTCAAATTATGTACTTTGAAAAGGTTGAAAAACTATTTGCCATGAATGTTTTGAAAATAGCCTTTTAATGTGTACGTTGTATCATTGTTGCATCTACAATTACATCAAATCCAACGAACATAGCCAGAGCAGGGACACCCAAACACTCACTTGTGGCAACTCTCAACTTTTTCCAAGGGAAAGCTTTGGATAGTCTATAATTTACACATTTCAGGATGTCTAAAGCAGTGTGGGTTTTCCTACGATAGACACAAAATGCTGGAGTCACTCAGCGGGACAGGCAGCATCTCAGGAGAGAAGGAATGGGTGACGTTTTGGGTTGAGACCCTTCTTCAGTATGGATTTTCCTGCACCATCTTCAGAGAACTGGAGCAAATAATTAGCAAAACAAATATTTGGGAGTATAATGGGATTTTTTGACAGGCGAAGCAGAAAAAAGGAATTCAAAAAAATGAATTTTAAAATGCAGCATCAATCTAAATGAAGACTTTCACATTGGACTTCAAAGCAACATGGATACAGTCAGAAGTAGACAGCCGTCTGCTTAAATTTCAGCACACTGACTTCCATGCAGCCTCGACTCTTACAAGTATCAAGGTTTGGGCATCCCATATCTGGAAGGGCGACCCATAATGTATTTGTTAGTGATAAAAGTGTTCAAAATATTAATCAAAATGGCAAGTAGCTTTTCAGGTTACCACTAATTCCATTATTCTACAATGCTCAAAACAATTAAAGCAAAAATTGTGTTATGTGCTTAATTAAATATTTTAAATTATGCTTAATCACATTTTCTTATGGTATTAAAAGCTGTAAATTGTGACAAACCTTATTTAAAATCCAAAACAAAAACACATCCAAATGAAACATTCGTCATAGTACTACAGCAACTTGTACTAGATAACAATCATATACCATAAGAAAAGTGACTCATCCATCCATCCCCACCTGTGCCCTATTCTTTCCTTGTGTTTCTTTAGAGCCTTTTCAGCTATATCCTGTGTGGCAAACTGCACGAAGGCCTCCCCCGTGCTCCTCCCCTGGTAGTCCATCGGCAATGTTATCCCATTTGGCACGATTTCCAACCCTTCAACCCAAGGACAAATAACCCCAGTAGGGGACAGCATTAAAGGGTGCACATGCCCAATGATTACTTATGACTTTGCAATTATAAAATGTAAATTACTACAAGCTAAAACTCAAAAATAAAAGTGCACTAAAGTGTTTTGTGACATTCTCAACATGTATAAAAATATACAAATATCTAACGAACCACAGGGAACACCCTGGATATAAGCACAGCAACGTGTGTCACAGAACACCCTAGAGCAGAACAAGATTCAATTCAATTTAAAATAGCAATTACACTTTTCACAGACCGTTTCAAAATAGAAATAATTTTAGTTCAACATTCACAGTGCAACTAAAAAAAGTATTTTCTGGACATTCAAATGTTTAATTAAAATTAAAATAAAAAAACTGAAGACCTCTCCCTGCCTCAATTTCAACAACTCACTAATTCCATAGGCATTAGATGTTCCAATCTTATCCAAAAGGTTATTTTCCAATGGGCAAATCTAAATTTACAACAGGACTGTGGCACCAGAGCCAACAGCTGTTTTCACCCAATACCCACACAATGTCAAGAGTGAAAACCTACATTAATTTCAATTATCTTCTACAGGTACCAAGCCCAAATTCAACTGCCCAAAGTCTTTCCCACAGGCAATGTTTTTATGGTCTGCAAGTTTCCATCGTGTAATCTGCTAAAAAAAAAAAAATCACCCAACCATTGGCATTAAGTAGTGTGCAGATTGAAGTAGAAACACCATGCTGAATTATCAAGACCCTTACTGGCACATCACACGAATGAATTCATTTAGTTAAAACGCAAACCAAATTTGACCTGCTAGCTCAACACCATACATTCAGTATATCACCTGCTTACATATGGGAACCATGAAGTCCACTACTTGCAGACTCCATAAACCAAAAGTCACATTGTTTCACGGTAAACAAGCCCAGAAATAGACATGACCAAGTATTTAATTGAAACCCATAGGTGCTTAAATACCGATCAAGGTTAACAAAAGGAGTCTTACACATTTCAGGCATATGTACCATGCTGCATTGTATCACTAAACTTGCCAAACATAATTTCCTAAATTGAAACATTACAACGAATATACATGTCGAGAAATTAATACAAAAATATCAAATTCCCAGAAATACTCATAACTCTATATAAAATAAAAAAATGTCCTGGAGTGACATATTAATGTTTATTAGTTGGAGAAATTATTGGTTGCAAGATAAATGGATCAGATAGCAACTTTTGTCAACATTTAACTTGGAATGCCAAGGAGCTTTTGTTACAATTTTGGTACTAGGGTCTCAAGATTCAAAAGAAACTGCACCACCAATGCAGTAGGTGTGTGTAATTACAGATGCCATTTCGAGCGCAAACAAAAGTATCAGGAGAAAAAAATGGCAACGTATTTTTAAATTGTGTTTACTGGTTTTTGATAATGTTTAAATTTGACTAGTTTTAAATAATGTGATAAGTAATTTTTAAATATCTAGTCATGTGTCGCTCCAACAATGAATTACCATTTATGGCCACTGGTTTAATTTAGGAATATTATTTTATGTCATTTCTAAGTTCCTGTTTCTGGAGGCAAAATTAAACAGATTGAATCCCAAAGGCTTATGAGACAATGTTCAAAGTCTCCTCAAATTTAATACTGTTGACTATGCTGCAGATCAGGGAGGAATGGGGAATTTATCTTGTCCATAATTGTGGAATTCCATGTGGGATTATAAACTTGTAATTGTGAAATTTAAGATTTTACAACAATTTCCAAATCCAATGCAATTCTGCTCTAAATTCTAGTCTGAGTGAATGTCTACTTCAAATTCAATGCAAGAATTAAGATTTAAAGCAACAATTTCATCCGTGTGCAGGAACTGTCAGGGCGAGTTGTAATGGACATTTCTTCACCTCGGAGGGTGGCTACTGTGTTATTAGTGCATAGCACATTTAAACTACGAAGTGAGGCCTAAAGTGGAATGAATGCAAACAAATATTACCTCCAACCAAAAATGAATACTATTAGCTCATTCAGAATAAAAGTAATGATAATAAACACCACTGACATAAAATAATTTAAAACTTATTGCGAGGAAAAGCCTTGTTTTTATACCTGTAAAAAACTGTACTATTTCTTCCTTGCTACAGCCAAATGGTAGCCCCCTAAGACGAACACAGCCATCATTTGATGAATCCGGGCTATTGGGGCCAGTGTGCTTCAAAACCCAGTCCATTTCAATGTTGTTAGATTTAAATACTGGATTAAAAAAAAAAAAAGGTAAGCATACAATTAAAACCGAAAAATTCAAAATTAAAGCAAACCTGAATGCAAAGTTTCTATATTATGTTTGCTTAGAATACAAAGCAGCATGTTAATTCAAAAGATTGATATTTGCATAAAAAGCTGAACTCACCTTCTACATATCTATGCCCCATACTTTCTTTGTCTTTTTTCATAGCAATTTTAAGATCATCTTCAGTTTCTAGTTGAACAAATGCTTCCCCACTAGGTCGGCCTTCTCTGGTGTACGTAAAGTGAACTCCAGACACTCCACTCAGAATTGTGCAATCTGAAATACAAAGTCCACAAATATATATATTATCCACAAAGCAGGGGAAAAAATCTTCCATTAAGGATGGTTTGCTATTGCAACACAATATAATCTACAAGTTAATGCACCATCTTAGAAATTGAAAATAGCATGTGTACATTCAGTCATATAGTCCAAGTCTGATTACACATGTAGACAATCACAGGGCGATACAAATGTGCCCACCAATGAAACTTTAACTCAAAGCATATGGACAAAATAGTTTCATAACAGTGGTGTCTTTGAGCATACAATTCTCCCCCCCTCCCACCATGATGCCATAATGCAGTATCACACAATTTAATAAATAGAAATTTGAGAACAAAACAGACAAGCTAAAATAAAAGTCTAAATACCTAGCAGTCATGTGTCAATTATGTAAATATCAGTAATTACATTTTTGGTGCATTCACTCTTTTGCCTTTGTTATCCTTCACTATTGACGTACCAGAAAAAAACCGCAACACTTCCTCAGCAGCAGAAGACCATGGTAATCCACGGACACGGATAACATACCCATCACTTTCTCCAGTAGTCATGACTTCTTCCAGGTGATTTTAGTCCCCGTTAAAAATATCTGAAGAAAGCAGCAGCACAATTTTTACATTTAACCTTACAGTAAAAAAAATTACTCCGTCTTAATTAAATTTGCCATCATTCAATTCAAAATACTATCATGACCCAGCTCTTCTTTTAAATGAACAGACATACATGTTTCTAAAATTCCCTTTCTCTCCAGCATTGCCAAATCTACTAAAGCCTACCTATCTTTGCTGAAATTTCACAAATGGTTTTAAGGTACTGTTACTATAAAAACACATTTCATAAGTCAGAAATGACATGTAATGCAAGTACAACACATCTACAATTGTTGGCAGTTTAATCTGCATAGCGATGCCGACAGAATAACCACACCATCGTCTGTGGCTTCTTCCAGAAATTGCTTTCCCCACATCTCAGCCATTACACCTGATAATCCCAAAACATATTTTTAAGACCATTACTTATTACTTACAATGCCATTTGGTCAATAATTACTGGTTTCTACATGCAATGTGACGCCACCCAGCAATGGCACCTGCCTACCTCTCTTCAGCCACCAGTTTCCACCCCCTCCCAAAACCCTAGCTTATCCAGAGAATAGAATGGTGGAAGTACTCAGGTCAGTCACCATCTGTGGATAGAGAAAAACAGTTAACATTTCACGCTCATGATCTTATATCAGAACAATTCTGATGAAATTTGATGAAAGGCAGGCCAAATTTGCAATTTTTACCCTGTAGAAACTTCCCTCAAGGCCAAGACTTTTCTATCCTAAAAAACATCTCAAATCTCCTCTGCACCTTGCTAGTGTAGTGAGACTTCATAATGTGGTAACCAGACCCATGAACTGCAGCCTCTGGCTAATAATCAGAAAACATCCAACTGCCTTACTGACCCATCCTGCTAACCTTTTTTGAAATACAAATGTCCCTTGCTGATCCATTACTTAGTTTATTCATCTAATGTACATGCCCATGCCTTTTATGCAGCTCCTAAACGCAACCATATTTAACCAAATTAAATTCCACATTCTAACTTTTCTGCACAGCTGACCAGACTATTGTCTTTTTGCAGGCTGAAACTTTCATTCTTGCTGTCATTCGGGTGGTTATTTTCATAAACGTCATGACCATGATTCCCAAATTCATCCAAAATAATTGCTAAAATAGACTAATGACCCACATAATACAACAACGTTAACACCTTTCCGGTCACAACTAATCCATCTTTGCATTTTACTTCGGTGTTAATTTAGGAACCAATTAGCTATTCACCCAGAATATTTAACACCTTTTGTACGATGAAGTTTCAAATCACTGATCTGCACTACTTCCACATTGGTTGATTCCATGCCTTCATCAGCCCAACCCTCTTGCATGCCTCAGTAAATTCTCGACAATCAGTCCTGATCAGCATTTGTGAACACTTTTGGTACCTATACTCTAAAATAATGGTATTCCCCATTCATCCAACCACGAAGGCCAACATCTTGTTCACTCTTAGTTCGTAAATCATTCATCCAAATACCTATAACAGTCCCCAAAATGCAAGAGAACCAGTGACTATTCTAGTTACTTGATCATCAGAAATTAAAAGGAAACAGTAGCTTCAGTTGCCAAGAACTTTAGCTCTGGAATTATCCTCAAAGCTTTCAGCCACCTCATCTTCATTTTACTCATAAGCACTTGATAATACTTTAACCAAGGTTTCAGTAAACTGTATTAGTGCCAAATAGCTAGTTGTTTGATAAACTTCGTGAGGCACCTTGGGAAATGTCATGACATTGTTAGTCAAGCTACACACATAATTGCTTAAAACTTTAGCAAAAAATAAGCTTGAGAAATTCTCAGTGTTGGGAAATCAATGGTCAGACGACATTTCCGGTAGATTCTACTTCAGAATGATGGAGAGATCTAGTAAAAAGAGGCAAGAAGAGGTGGTAAACCTGGAGAAAAGGATGGAGATGGTAACCGAGGTTGGCAGTGGTTAGTGGAGACAAAAGGATCAAATTGTAGAATCTGATACTCAAGTGGAATGACATGCTGTTCTTAAAGGATGCATGTGACCATACTCTGGCCATGGAGACAGCCTAGCAGTCAGGGATGTATGGGAATTTGAATGTGAATTAAAGTGGCTTGCAAACAAGAACTCCACCTGGCCCTGCCAAACAGCATGAGTGTTCAGCAAAGTGGACAGAGATTTGCAAATACCATTGACCAAATCCTGTCTATTGCATTTGGCGCTCTCTATAGCCACTTTTGCATCACGAAGATCAAGCGTGGACATGTCATCTGTTCCGTCGAGCACCTGTGTCCCATCTGCCAGGCAGGAGCTCCAGTTTACTGGCCATTTTACGGCACATGCAACAGGGAGACCACATGACGATCGCCCACCTCATTCACCCAGGTTTCATTCCCATCCTCACACAGCTTTGGGTTTATTTCCCATCCTCACACACAGCTTTCTTTTCACTTCTGCCATGTCACCCAATTCTCTTCACCACTCCACCCAATCAACTAACTTATTCCATGTGCCCCATTGTCTCTTTCCCCCACCCCCCTCCAGCCATCTGTTCCTACATTCACACTCACATTCCTTTGTCATTCCACCATTTGCACTCTTCTGCACTTATCACCTCCTGCCTTGATTGCAGTCTCTGCCATTCCTTCTCCCCCTCCCCACTGCAAATAAATCCCTCCTTGCCCAACCGTGCAAGAACCGCAGATACTGGTTTACATCAGACACAAAATGCTGGAGAAATTCAGAGGGTTAGGCAGCATCTCTGGAGAAAGTGAATAGGTGCCACTTCGAGTTGAGACCCTTCCTCAGACAGACTCTTGGAAGAGGGAAACTGGATATATGAAAAGGTACAAAGAACAAATCAAAGGCAGCCAGATGATTAAGGAAAGGTGGAGCCTTGCCCAAATCTACCTATCATATCCCACTGGTGCCCTTCACCTTTGTCTACCAGCCATCTCCATCAGACAAAGGGCAGTGTTCAAAAATGTTGTCTCTCCATTTCACTTCACCAATGCTGCTGTACCCAAAGTTCCTGCAACAGTTTGCTTTAGACCCCAGCACTTAGAAAATAGGTACAGGAGGAGGCCATTTGGCCCTTCGAGTCAGCACCGCCATTCATTGTGATCATGGCTGATCGCCCGCCATCAATAACTCTTGCCTGCCTTCTCCCTCGACTCCACTAGCCCCTAGAGCTCTATCCAATTGTCTCTTAAATCCATCCAGTGATTTTGCCTCCACTGCCCTCTGTGGCAGGGAATTCCATAAATTCACAACTCTCTGGGTGAAAACATTTCTCACCTCAGACTGTGACCCCTGGTTCTGGACTCACCCAACATTGGGAACATTTTTCCTGTATCTAGCACCTTGTCGTCTCTCCTACTCAAAAACATTTGTTTTAGTTTGAGCACTGCTCTGCATAATAAGGTTTGCATTGATACAGCAATTTTTGGATGGCCAATTAATCAAAGCATTTTATAACCAGATTTTCTTTTTGTGTTATATTGGAAATGTAACTGCCAAATATACACGGAAATCTCAGTTGAAAGGCCAATTTAAATAACTTCAAAATGCTTTATAAACATTGGGCATTGACATCTGTATGAGGGGCCCCGTTTTCATAAAATAATGCCATGAGATCGATTTTATTCCTGGCCTCAGCCTTCGACCAAATGACACAACCAAGCTACAACCAAGTCATTCTCTTTATTGTTTAGTTTAGAGATGCATTCCACAGCGTGGAAACAGGCCCTTCAAACCATCTACCCTTTTGCTCCATTTCCTCACATCCCACCAGAGTAGCACCAGATGCAATCATCTTGCGAAAAGTCACCGTTATCAATATCTTATGGATTACATAAGGAAAGAATCTGAAAGATAATTATGTTAATGACTTGAATAGATGGGGCACCTATCATAGCATCCAAAAGGTTATTTTTTATTTCTGGGATCAAATACATTGAAAAGTGATCACTGTTATAAATAGGCATGGCAGTCAACAGCCAAATTCCAACAAATGAACACAATAGCCACCAAACTTTTCACAAAATAGTATCATGTCTTATCCCACCCAAGAAACTTGGGGTAAATTGAAATAATAATGCAGTTATATTCAAACCTTAAAGTAAAACTTATGTTGTAACGACATACTTCATTGTTGAAATCAAAATTTAAAAAAAAAATCATAACCTTGGAGTTAGGATTTAAATAGTTCTCGGGTCCCAATCCAATGCTCTAGTAAAACGTCTTTGATATGATTATGCATTTGTAACATGTCCAAATTAACTCTATAGAAGCTTTTCCTCCTCTCCATGAACAAAATTCAAAATAAACCAATTACTTTGATTAAGTCATACTGACCTTGGAGTATTCAAATATAACTCTAGGTTCATAAGATACACACAATCAAAGTAAGTGGAACGGTCTTATCTCTCGGACATTATTGTACTGAAGTATTTTTTACTTTGATGGGGGGAAAATAGGCAAGGGGACAGAAGACCTGCAGCTATTTTAAGGAAACAGCAATTTTTTTTGGGGGGGGGGGGGGGGTGGGGGGTAGGGGGGGGTGGTGAAACACTGGTTGAACATATAAACAGTAGTCTTGGTTTGATTTTATCAGGCAAGGTTATGCAAACCAATTTCCTTTAATATATTTTAAGTCTTCAGCACAAATCAGATAGTTTAGATTGACATTCAAAAGTTCTCATCCCTACAGCAAACCTTAAGTATCTATCCAATATATTCATAACTTTTAAAAATTCTCAAAGGTTGGCTACCTTAATATTGTAAATTTATAATTGGTGTTTTACAATTTCAATTATAAAACACTTCAAATTGGGCAGATTGATCATTTTTAAATTGCTAAAATGTTAACATCTGTATGCTAACATTGTTGTTAGCATAGAGCTTTAAAAAAAAAAGGAACAAATGTAACTGATATATTCAAATGTAAAAATAGATATCAGTCATAACTTTAATAACAATTGATACAACCCACGTTTAGTCTTAGTACATCATGATCGGAGGAGAATCCTGAAAGGTATGGTCGTGTCGGTATCAGGTGAAATGTTTGAGTCTTTCGTCTTTGGATAAACAACCATAGACTCTGAATAGAGGCGATTTACATTCAGAAATGTGGAGTGAGTACGCCCGTCTATCTATTCCCACACGGACAATTATCAATGGCGCAAAGACTCCAAATATATAATGTGTGTGGGATTTACACGGCTCGTGTTTGGCGCTGAGTAACAAAGACTCGCGTGTTCTCCGAGGTCAGTGGAATTTAAACCCCAAACCATTACCCCAGTGACGACGACGACATGTTGCAACATTTCCGAGTCCGCCACTCGACAAACAAACGCGGAGCTTGAGGAAAATTAGGAGACAAATTAACGTGGCCGCTTTTTTTTTTACACACACGCACTCATGCGCCCACGGTCTAAAAGACTAACAATCGGTCGGAAAGGGGTCAGAAAAAGTACAACGGAGCCCGTGATAGAAAGCCGAGGTGGGGGAAAGAGTCGTCCGATTAAACGACGAAAGTAAAAGCGGACGAGGCCTAGGCCGCAGGGCCTGCGCACAGGCCGCGCGCACGCGCCAACGCCAGCCTTCTCGCTTCCCTCAGAACTGAGGGGGCGCGGTACAGGGACAAAACACACACACAGGTTCCTAAATGAACCCTCAACACTCACTCATACCTACCGAGGTCGGGCAACTCGACGGACGGGAAACACGGTGAACTAAGTCCGGCTTCGAAGTATGGAACCAACGGCCGCGCAGAGTCAGTTGACGCCGCGTCTCCTTCCGTTCCTTTTCTTCTTTTCAAAGCGCGGAGAAGATCTCAGCCGACCGGAAACACGCGTCACGCGCACAGCGCGCCTGCGCAGCGCAGCGCAGAGCCGGCCTGGCGACAGCGGCAGCCCCGCCACCGTCGCCTGTTGTTGTTGTTCCTCCCCCTCTCTCTCTGTCTGTGCAGCCTGATGATATTTTATTTCCTTTCAATTTTAAACCACAACCAATTATTATTTTTAAATACAACAACTGGGAAAATCGATGTTTTTTATTTAAAGACAACCTAGAGAGTTAAGGGTACACAAAAGGCTGGAGAAACTCAGCGGGTGCAGCAGCATCTAAGGAGCGAAGGAGATAGGCGACGTTTCGGGTCGAGACCCTTCTTCCTTTGATTGCCGGATGGAAGTTGGTGGTGAAATGGATGAAGTCAGTCAGTTGTGTGTGGGTGCAGGAGGTGACACCAAAGCAGCCGTCGATGTGACGGAGGTAGAGGTTGGGGATGGGGAACCTTTTTCCTACGCTGTTATTTTGTTTAACCATGTGGTGGTGGGGAGAGAGAGAATCAGTTGCAGCACAAGTAATGTCTTTATTGTGGTGATTTAATATTAAGGATGATGTGAACGAGGTCTTTGTGATGATGTGTAACCATTCTGCACAGTGATTGAAAGAGTGTTTAATACAAGGGGAAAGGGAACGCGGCGTTGTGATAACTATATACGTAGATTTAGTAGTTATTTAGATCTATTTTATTATGTGGGACATTCATGTATTTTAAAATAAATTACTTTTTATCCAGATGAAAAAAAGCACATTTCAAAAGAGAATGATATCTGATTTGAAAGAGATGATGAAAAAGAAAGTAGTATGTTCATTTTATTGCTATTTGATTGCAGAAGCCCCCAGCAAATAATTAACTGTTTTGCATCGTTTCATGTTGTGGCTTAATATATTTCAGAAGTATGCAAGTGATGAACAATAATTGACATTTAACAAACAAAATATTTTCTGATGTATGTGCAGTATTGGTTAAGCAGATAATGTATCATCTTCAAAAATAATTCATGAAGATTTTTTGTAGCTTGTGTAAAAAAAAAGCCAGTGATAGATTTTAAAAGCACTTCGGTTATTTTTTCAGGAAACGGTAAACGTTAGAAAATTACATGAATATTTCTAAGAGCTGACTCCATGATTGTGGATAGTATCACAAAGAGAACGATTGTTTGGTGTACTATTTTGTAATGTACATAAAGAAAGAAAAGTTGTGTGTGTTTTATCCAATTCCAAACTAATGGGGAAAAAAGACACAAAGTGCTGGAGTAATTCAGTAGGTCAAGCTGCATCTCTGTGGAACATGGATACATGAAGGGTCTCAACCCGAAACGTCTCCCATTCCTTCTCTCCAGAGATGCTGTCTGTCCTGCTGAGTTACTCCAGCATTTTGTCTATCTTCAATTTAAACTAGCATCTGCATTGCTTTCCTACACATTTGTAGGTGACCTTACAGGTTGCTGGGACCCTTCTTCAGTGATTATGGAGGGGGGAGGGTGAAAGATAGCTAGAAGAGAGGTGGGGGAAGGACAAAGCCTGGCAAATGATGGGTGGTACACATCAGTGGGGGTTATTAAAGGGCAGATGGTTGGACAATGGCCAGAAATAAAAAGTATGAGATGGCAATACAAGATGAGCGTATGGTGAAGCCGAAGAAAGGAGAGGGTGTTTTGTACCTATTTCTCCCCTCCACCTCCCCTGTCCTCTTCCACCTATATTCCGTCCTCTGGCTTCACAATTCACACCTATTCTATCATTATTTCACACTTTTTGGCTTTTTATCTCTGTCCAACTATCTTTCTGTTAATACCCTCCCCCCCTCCCCGATTCCCCATCTCCCGCCAGCCAGGATTTGTCCTGCCACCATCACTCATCCAGCTTTCTCTCCTCCCTCACCCCACAACCAGCACAATCAGTATGGAGGGTACACAAAAAGCTGGAGAAACTCAGCGGGTGCAGCAGCATCTAAGGAGCGAAGGAGATAGGCGACGTTTCGGGTCGAGACCCTTCTTCCTATGGTTGTCTGGCCTGCTGCGTTACTCCAGCACTTTATGACTTTTTTTTGTAATCCAGCATTTGCAATTCCTTGGATCTGCAAATTGATGGGAATGGACAGTGTAATGATAGTATTCATTAGCGATACAGAAGCAGACTTTGAATAAATAGCAGTAAGATTTACCAAAATAATGAAATGACAAGGAGGGACAGCTAATTGGTTTCAGTATCGTTGTGATGCTCATTATTATTTCGGTTCGAGGGGAAGTTAGGAAGAATGTGATCAGGGAACTGATGCATAGCTACAGTGCAGCCGTGACAATGCATTTGGAAGAGGAAGTTTAGTAAGAAAATGCCAGTGAGAGGGTTGAGTCAATGAGGAGTCTCTTGAATGTAGGAAAGTGATTTTGACTGGAAGAAATTGTTTTTATCAAGAGAAGCTGGCTTATTTGAGAGCTGGTGTGATTAGTGAATGAGCAAGACTTGAATACGGAGAAGTATTCATCGGAAGTACTGGAAGACTGACTTAGAATAACTCAGTAACTCAAGTGAATGATAGGTGAGAAGCAGCAGGTTAGCAGACTAGATACCCATCATTTTCAAATTAAAAGAGTGCCATTAACAACACACATGTGTTTAAAGACATGGTTATTTATTAAGAAGTTTCCCAAGGTTCATAGAACCTGCTCAGGTAACTGTAAGTAGAAGCGAGGAATTACACATGCTGGATTGTAAGAAAAAAGGTGCTGGTGTAACCATGCAGCATCCCTGGAGAATATGGATGTATGAGGTTTCAGGTTGGGAGCCTTCATCAGAATTAACTACCTAACAAGATATGGTCAATAGATTTAGCAGGAGAGTGAGGTAGAATGAAGCTGAATTATTTTTAGGAAGAGCGACTAGTTATTTTGTGTCCATCCAGCAAAGTCATTTTTCTCTCAGTGAGAAATACATTTTGTAACCTTTACCGTTTCCTGCAAAAACAACTTTCTTTTTACCCCCCCCCCAATAATAGTCTGAAGAAGGGTCTCGATGAAACATCGCCTATACCTTCGCTCCATCGATGCTGCCTCACCCGCTGAGTTTCTCCAGCATTTTTGTCTATCTTCGATTTTTTTTCAGCATCTGCAGCTCTTTCTTAAACATTTTGTCTACTCCACTGCAAATTCTCCTCATGTCTACTTTGAAGAAGTTTTCCTCTCTCAGAAGACAGTTTAGCAACCTCCTCTTTCACTGCCCCCCCCTCTGCAATTCATCCTTCCCTCCAACTATGACTTTCTTTTTCCCGCACCCCCCCCCCCCACATTAGTCTGAAGAATGGCCTAGACCCAAAACGTCGCCTATTCCTTCGCTCCATAGATGCTGCCTCACCTACTGAGTTTCTCCAGCATTTTTGTTCACCTTCCTCTCAGTGACAAGTACATTTCAGCAAATGCATATTCTTGTGCTTAGAAAAATTTGCCTACTCCCTTTATAAATTAAGACATTTTGATGTTTTCTAGTTGGTAAAAGGCTCGGTGCTGGGACCGCAGTTATTTACAATATACGTCAATAATTTAGATGAAGGGATTCATTAGCAAATTTGCAGATGACACAAAGCTGGGTGGCAGTGTGAACTGTGAGGAGGATGCTATGAGAATCAGCATGCTATGTACTTTTTGGTGCCTTCCCTCACAGTGGAAAGTGTTGATTCTGCTGTTGGGGGGACGTTCATGTTGAATCCTATAGTGTATTGTGTCTTTTTTTTATTTTTTATTTTATATGGATGTATGGTAATCTATTTTTTTTTCTCTGTAAAGCACTTTAGCTTCAACGTGATTTGATTTGAAAGTGCTATATAAATATAAAAATACTGGACAGGTTGGGTGAGTGGGCAGATGCATGGCAGATGCAGTTTAATGTGAATAAATGTGAGGTTATCCACTTTGGTAGCAAAAACAGGAAGACAGGAAGATTATTATCTAAATGGTGTCAAGTTGGGGAAAGGGGAAGTACAACGGGATCTGGGGGGGTCCTTGTTCATCAGTGAATGAAAGTAAGCATGCAGGTACAGCAGGCAGTGAAGAGGTCCTTCTGCAGTTGTCTATTGTCTATTGTCCACTGGTAAGTATTTCCCTCCCTGCAAAAAGCTGCTTAGATTCCATGACATCCGTGTTGGGAATGTCATAAAGTCCAACAGCACGGAAACAGACCCTTCACCCAAGTTGTCCATGCCGACCAAAATGTCCATCCACACTGTCCCGCCTGCCTGAATTTGTCCCGCACCTCTCTACATCTTATATATTAATCTACCAATATGGGGAGAATAAGATAATTCATTATGAGACACTGTTCATTTGCAACTACCATCAGCTGCTTATAATGAGTAAAGAGTCTTCAATTGTCATATGCACCAATAACGCAACAATGAAGTTGTCACTTGCAGCAACTTAATAGGCCCACAAGTACAATAATACACTGATAAATATATAATAATCAATAATTAATTAGTAACGGAAATACTAGGT
The DNA here is from genome assembly GCA_035221665.1 of Okamejei kenojei. Lineage (NCBI taxonomy): Eukaryota > Metazoa > Chordata > Chondrichthyes > Rajiformes > Rajidae > Okamejei > Okamejei kenojei. Next base: position 18,907,680 of record CM069141.1, on the reverse strand, counting down.
AGCCATAAATAGTGAAAAACAGAATCCCTTATTGCAACCAAAGGCACAGACCATAGACGATCATGTGTAGGCAGGAAATGCAAATGCTGGTTTACGAAGATAGACCAAAATGCTGGCGTAACTCAATGGGTGGGGCAGCATCTCTGGAGAAAAGAAATGGTGGCGTTTCGGGAAAATAAGAAGGGTCTCGTGCTCAGGCTCACGATGGGTCTCGACACAAAACGTCACGTATTCCTTTTCTCTGGCAGCGTGGCCAGATTTTCCTAAGAGAGGGAGTGAAGGCCTTGTAGCCCTTCCGGGTCTTTATGTCTGTCCATAGATGATTATAGTTGCTGTGGTATGCGTTGTACAATGTTCAAGAAGCCGATGGGTTGCTGGGAAGAAGATGTTCTTGAATCTGGTGGTTACGGTTTTCAGGCTTCTGTACTTACTTCCTGATGAATGTAGTGAAATGAAAACAGGGTGATTTGGTTCTTTGATGATATTGGATTCCTTTGATGGTAGGGAGGTCAGTATTTGAGATGGACTGGACAGCATCCACCACTTTCCTTAATCTCCTTCGTTTCTTGAGTTGCCGAATCTTATCCCAATTCTTTCACCTCTCCAAAATAGAACCTTCTAGCACCATTTATCTTCCATCTTTTGCCTACCCAGATTTAATTAATGTAGTGCTTTCAGTCTCCATCTTAATTCACTTTGCCATCATTCCTCTGAGTTTGATAAGTGTTATTTACAACAACTTTACTAAATTCGCGGTCTAAAATTGTAAATTAGAATTTTCAGGAAAGGTTTTCAATAAAGTTTGATTTGATAACAATATAGATTAATTGTGGTGTATTCACACACATTCAAATATGCTTGCTTCACAGAAGTCATCAAATAAAATTTGGCATTGAGATCTGTAAATAAGCAATTCACAAACTCTTAACGTGTGCAACATCTTTTAATGATAGCACAGGGTATTACATACATCATCAAGCACTGGCTACATTCTTCTACTGAACTGTACCCAGGGAGGGGAAGGCGTTATGATTGATGTTAACTAGGCGGGGTTAATGGTACTGAGGTAGCTATATTATTGGTTGCATATATAAGCCATCTACATCCTTCCCCATAGAAAATCAAAACAGATTGGTCACAACAACAGAATTAAACAGCAGAATTAAACAAAATCGCCTTAACGAACAGGTGGTTTACTAATCCTGCCCGAGCGCGTACGGATGTCTCCCCCTTCCCCCGAAAGAGCAGAAGAAACAGGAGGACGCGAGGCAGCTGGGGAACCAGGGAAGGGCGGTGGGGTGGTAGAAGCAGGAGAGTGAGAACCGCAACCGGCAACAGGTGACCTGCGCAGAGGGGAACAGGGCGCTCGATATGGGGATCGAGGCATGCAGGGAGCACTGGCTGGGACGGCAGCCGGCTGCTGGTATGAGAGTGGCGGGGCATAGGGCCCCGGGGGCTGCGGCTTCGGCTCATTAACCGCAAGCAGGCGTTGTCGGCTTCTTCGGTAGGTAGTTCCCTCATAGTCGACCAGGTACGAACGAGGTGAGTCGGCCACCCCAACCACGGTAGCTAGATGGGAGTGACCACCGGTGGTCTGCAACCGAACAACCTGTCCAGGCAACAGAGGATCAAGTGGTCTGCAAGACCAATCGTGGGAACGCCGCTGGCTGTCATGTTTCTCTTGAATGCGCCTTTGCACGGAGGCAGGCTCCAGCACCCGAGGTTGCAGCTGGCGCTGAGCAATCGGGATGGTAGATCTGGTTGTTCTGGACATCAGACGCTGAGCAGGTGACCCCATGGCCGGATCCCTGGAAACATTCCTGAGGTTCAGGAGATCCAAATACAAATCAGAGTTGGACTGTCTCGCCTGTTCCATCAGAAGCTTGGCGCTGGGGATGGCCCGTTCAGCAAGGCCGTTACTCTGTAGGTACTCTGGGCTGCTGGAAATGCACGAAATTCCACTTGTTGGCAAAACATTTGAACTCTGTCAGTCTGCAGCCGGAGAGGGGACCCAAAAGTGGAGAAGTGTTTCTGCATCTTTCGGATCACCATCTCCGACGTGTGGGATGTCAGTAAATCCACTTCGAACCAGTTTGAGTACGCGTCGACCAGGACAAGGTAGTGGTTACCACGCCACTCGAAGATGTCGGCAGCCAACGAGGACCAGGCCAAGGCAGGGGCAGGCTGTTGCAGCAGGGGCTGTCGCTGCTGGTGTGGAGCAAGACTGTTGCACGTGGAGCAGGCAGAAACTCGGTCTCGGATATATTTGGCCATTCCAGGCCAGTAGAATTGGCACTGAGCGTGGGTGAGTGTTGCATCGACCCCAGGGTGTCCGCTATGGGCTGCGCAATAGTAAATGTCAAACAGGGAGGCTGGGACTACAACTTTATGTCCCTTAACGTCATTCTGGAGCACCAGTTTGTCGCGGACCAGGAAGAACGGCTGTGTTTCAGTCGGCACGCTGGAGCGCTTTGTTGGCCACCCTGATTTAATCACAGAGGCAAGCTGCTGCAAACTGGGTCGGCAGTGGTGTGCTCGGCCAAAAGCTGTAACTGCTTGGTGGGAATAAAGTCAACGCCCAGTACGAGCAAGTCCTCTGTTTAGTAGGGGTGGCGAGCACAAGAGGTTCGCGGGGCGCGGGATAGGGTGTCCGCAACGTGCATCTCGGTGCCCTTTTGTAGATGTCGAAATCGAATCGCTGGAGCTGCAGCGTGAATCGGCTTGTTCAGGATTGCCACAAGTGGCTGGTGGTCGGTTTCTACCGTAAATCTGCTGCCAAACAGGAAGTCTCTGAACTTGGAGCAAGCGAACACCACCGCGAGCTGCTCCTTCTCGATCTGAGCGTACCGCTGCTCGGTGTCCGTCATGGTGCGGGAGGCATAGGAGACAGGATGTAACGATCCATCGACAGACTGAAGGCAGGCCGCACCCAGACCCAACTTGGAAGCATCACAGGTGACGGTGATGGGGCGACTCGCTAGCGGAATTGTCGGAGTGTTAATCAATTTCGACGAGGCAGTCAAAGGCCTGCTGGTGATGTGGGAGCCAGACCAAGGCGATATACTTTTTTGTCAGCTGCCGCAGGGGTGCACTCAGCTCACTGAGGTTTGGTATAAACTTCCCAAGGTAGTTCACCATGCCAAAGAATCGTTGTAGACCTGGCACGTCGGTGGGGGCTGATGGCAGCCGCCTTCAAGGGGTCAGGTTTTAGTCCATTAGAGGTGAAAACGTGTCCAACATACGTGACTTCTGAGACACGAAACCGGCACATCTTGGGATTCAGCTACAGGTTGGCCTTTCGCGCCCGATCCAGGACGCGGCGGAGGTTCAGGTAATGCTCGGCAATGTCCTTCCCATAAACCAGGATATCATCCACGATGATGGCACATGGCAGGTCCGAGAATATCTGCTTCATCGTTCGCTGGAACACCTCGCTAGCGGAATTGATGCCGAATGGCATTCGCAGGAACTTGAATCTGCCAAACGGTGTGGCGAAGGTCGTCAGGTCAGAAGAAGCTTTATCCAACGGGATCTGCCAAAACGAGTTCTTAGCGTCTAGGACCGAAAAGACGGTGGCTTGCCTGACCTGCACCGCCACGTCCTCAACAGACCGCATGGGGTAGTTTGGTCGCCTGATGGCAAGGTTTAATAACCTTAGGGTTGATACACACACGTATTTCATTCTTGTCTTTCATTATCGTGGTGACCATGGTGGAGACCCAATCGGTGGGATCGCCAACCGCTTCTAGCACCCACATGTCGACCATGTTGTTGAGCATCGCCTCAACCTTGTCTTTCATGGCGTGAGACACCCTGTGAGATGTGCGGACCACGGGTTGTACATTTGGGTCAATGGAAATATGGTATGTCAGTGGTAACTTTCCCAGGTCATCGTTGAACAGGTCTTGGTATTCTGCAACCGGGTCAAACGACAGTTGCACTTTGTGGACCGTGCAGTCGAAGGACACCAGGCCAAGATCTTGGCACGCACGGTTGCCCAGCAGAGTGAAACAGTCAGAATTCAAAACATAGAAAACCAGGTTTCTCGTGGCCTTTTGCAGCACGCAAATTAAAGTGCCCCTCCCCGCAGGCCTTAGAACTTCTCCATAGGCATGCAGAGTAGCATTGTCAGCAATCAGGGGCTCATTATTCCTTATCTTGTTGAAAAGATTTATTGACAAGATGTTGACCTTCGCACGAGTGTCTAACTTTGCAAGGAAGGTTACGTCATTGACAGTCACAGATACGGTGGGATCAGAACGTTGGCCAGGTGCATGTAGGAGGGTAAACACACTCGAATCCTCGGGAGAATTAATTGGATCTGCATCATAGGATTCAGCTATGATGGGCTGTGAGCTGTAACAGCCATCAGATTGTCTCAGCATGTTTAGATTAGGTCTGTAAATCTGTACCGGTCTCCCACGGGAACGACAGGCCGCAGAGAAATGATTCAGTTTTTTACAAAAGTTACAGGCCTTGCCATAGGTGGGGCACGTCGACAGTCTGTGGTGCATGTAGTTACAGTTTGGGCACCTTTTTGGAGGCACTTCACCAGGACCTGGGTTGGCACGCGGCAGAAAAGCATTGTTTCCCATCCGAGGCTGTGGTCTATTAAACCCAGCCAGGTTGATAGATTTATTGCCCGAATCCCTGTGGTCATCTGGCAATACAACGACCTCAGCCAATCTGCAGGCATGCATGGCTTTTTCTAACGTTGGATCCAAATCCCTTCGAAGCTCACATCGCTGCTTCTGGTCACGCATGCCAGTTACTAAAATGTCTCTAGTGAGTTGGTCTGTCATGTTACCAAAACAGCACCTCTGGGCGAGATAACGCAAATCAACGATAAAACATTCAACAGGTTCATCCGGCAACTGGTTCCTTGAAAAGAACCGTGCCCTCTCTAGAATGCGGTTCGAGGGCAGGTCACAAATCTCCCTGAACTTACGTAGCAGGCAAGCGGGGTCACTGTCAGATTCTGGAGGAGTAGTCACCACGTTGTTGTCATCCAGGACCGCTGGAACGTAGGTGAAATTTCTAGCTCTCTTCATGGCATCCGACAAGGTTGAGTAGGAGGGAGGCTTTAAGGGAGTCAGGATCAGCGCGGTGTGCGACTTTGACAAAGTGTGTGAAATCAAATTCAAACGTGGCCCAGCGCTCAGAGATGTCAGCACCAAAGACAAGCTGCGCGGGTTTTCTGCAAGAGGACGCCATGGTCAGAGAGATTAAGCACAAATCAAAATAAATAAATAAAACCCGATAGAGACGCAGGTATCTTCCAGCTTCGACACCATGTAAATAAGCAATTCACAAACTCTTAAGGTGTGCAACATCTTTTAATGATAGCACAGGGTATTACATACATTATCAAGCACTGGCTACATTCTTCTACTGAACTGTACCCAGGGAGGGGAAGGCGTTATGATTGATGTTAACTAGGCGGGGTTAATGGTACTGAGGTATATATACGCCATCTACAAGGTCCTTTCCAGAGCTTGGGGCCCAGGCACCTGAAGCCCATTAGATTTGACAGGCTTCGAAGGAGGAAAAATGAATTATGTAGCAGCACCTACTGGAAAGTACTCGCATGTGGATGTACTTGAGATTTTAAGAAAAGCGAAAATGAAATATAAATGTCGGACATGCTGATGGAATTCATTCCTGCAATGTGCCCACATACTGTGCCAACTTGCAAGATGGCGCGGCCCTGTCCAGTCGCCGTCGTGGCAGCTCTGCGGAAACTGTGCGTATTTTTTACTTTTATGTTCTTTTTTAACTTATTTCTAAGTTCTAACTCCCTAGTACTAACAAAGTATGGCCGGGAAACCCTCATAAATCTAAACCCTAGCGTAAACGGAGACTTTTTAAACGCTGTACTTATCAATCCAGCGTGGCCAGGAGAGATCAATAGAGAGCGCCGTGGCAACAACAATGGGAGCACGGCTCCAAGGAAAACCCGGAGAACGTCCAGTCCCTGGAAAACAGATGACCTCAGGGCGAGGATCATATTCCAGCGGGACATAAGGGACTGCAATATCCTCTGCCTGACCGAAACATGGCTGATCTCGCTGATTCCGGATCAGGTAATCTGCCCAACCGAGTCCTTCACTGTCTACCGTGCTGACAGAACAGAAGAATCTGGGAAGTGCAAGGGTGGAGGAGTCTGCTTCATAACCAATAATAACTGGTGCAACCCTGGAAATATCAAGATGCTTTCCCGTTCCTGCTCACCGGACCTGGAGCACCTGATGATCTCATGCCGCCCATTCTACCTTCCCCGGGAGTTCGGCTCAGTGATCGTCTTAGCCGTCTACATTCCACCGCAGGCGGACACCGACGTGGCACTATCGGCCCTACACGATGTGCTATGTCGACACCAAAACAAGAACCTGGATGCGGCTATGGTGGTGGCTGGAGATTTTAATAAATCAAATCTCACGTGTGCCACCATGGGGGAGAGAACATTGGACCACTGCTATACGCCATTCCGGAAGGGCTACAAGGCCGTTTCACTCCCTCCCTTAGGAAAATCTGACCACGCTGCTATTTTCCTGCTGCCGGAGTATAAACAGGATGAACAGTTCGGGAAGCGGCAGTGACGTAAAGCGGTGGTCCGATCAGTCGGAGGCCATGCCGCAAGATGCACTGAGCGATGTCGACTGGAATATGTTCCAAGCAAGTTCCAGCGACGTCAGTGAGTTTGCGGAAGCAGTCACGGACTTCATCGCAACAATAGCCGACAACATCATCCCCACGGTAAGGGTTAGCACCTTTCCGAATCAAAAACCCTGGGTGGACAGGTTCGTTCATGTTGCCTTGAATGCTCGCACCACTGCCTACAACTCTTGCCTGGCATCCGGAAATATGGACGTCTACTAGGTGGAGTCCTACCGACTACGAAGGGTGGTGAAGGACGCCAAAAAGAGGTACAGAGACAAGATGGAGTCACAGATGGAGCAGCAGGACACCAGACGCCTGTGGCAGGGGCTACGGACTGTAACCAACTACCAGAGCACCCCCCCCCCCACACGGAAGTGCCGGCACCTCCCTAGCTGATGACCTGAACTCCTTCTGCGCTCGTTTCGAGACGGGCAACATCAAAAGATCCGTCATTGTACCTGTACCTAAAAATCCCTTCCCCAGCTTGTCTGAATGACTACCATCCGGTGGCCCTCACCAGTCATGAAATGCTTTGAGAGGCTGGTCAAGAAACACATCTGCGCATTCCTCTGTCGCAACATGGACCCGCTACAATTCGCATACGTCCGAACAGATCCACGGACGATGCGGTCTCCCAGGTTCTGCACACCGCTCTCTCTCATCTTGACAGCCAGAAGGGGGGCTGTGTGAGGATGCTGCTCATAGACTTCAGTTCAGCCTTCAACACGATAGTCCCCACCAGACCTGCCAAGAAGCTGCTGGAATTGGGGCTCAACGCCCCCCTGTGTGTCTGGGTCCTGGACTTTCTCACCGACAGGCCCCAGGTAGTCAAGATGGGTGGAAATACATCGAAGTACCTCACCCTGAGCACAGGATCCTCCCAGGGTTGTGTCCTCAGCCCCCTAATGTACTCCCTGTACACACATGACCTTGTGGCTAAGTTCAGCTCCAACTCTATAATCAAGTTTGCTGATGACACTGTGGTGGTGGGCTTGATCTCCGATAACGATGAGAAGGCCTACCGGGAGGAGGTGGCTGATCTGACACTCTGGTGTCAGGACAACAGCAGGGCTCGAAATTAGCTGTTGCCCGGGTGCCAATGACCACCCAAAGTGCCACCGGGCAACCTAAACGCCGACTTATTTTGCCCAGCTTGGCAAGCAAATACTGGTTTATACCGATAGACTCAAAAAACTGGAGTAACTCCGCGGCTCAGGCAGCATCTCTGGAGAATAGGAGCGTGACGTTTCGTGTCGACGGCTGTATTACTCTAGTATCTTTGATTGCGGGGCAAAGATACTAGGAGCAGGGTGACTAAGGGTCGGAGCGAATGGTGGACCCCGAACAGCGGCAACAGCGACCACGACAGCAGCTCCACCGCCTCCTCCTTCCGAACCCTGCCTGGTGGAAGGAGGCCTCCCTCTCCCTCTCCCACCCCCCCTCCTCCCGGCCTCAGCGTGCGAGAGGGGTTGTTTTGAAAGCGCTGTTGGTGGATTTGCAACAGTATCTTTTGATTTGCACGCCAAGGGGGAGAGAGGGAGGGAGGGGGAGGCCTCCTTCCGCCGACTGAAGCAGCTGCGCCAAAGATCCTACAGCGATAGGATCTTTGAGCTGCACCGCTCGACCCTGCACTTTCCTATCGGCTGGTGGAGGAGGGGAGGCGGTGGCGACGAGTTTGGCGGCTCTCTCTCTCTCTCTCTCTCTCTCTCTCTCTCTCTCTCTCTCTCTCTCTCTCTCTCTCTCTCTCTCTCTCTCTCTAAACATATTACCAAAATAACATTTGCTGCAGTTATGTCCTTTGGCCATCTCTTGTCAGTTAGTGTAGATTGGGTATAGTCGCTTTTAACAGCTATTATCATAAAATGCCTTTAGAAATGTCCTTGCAACCTGTATATTTTGTTAGGATAAATTATGTGGGAAGCGAGAGTGTTTCTGTACCAATAGCAATGATGACCCATGCTATGGCCATGTCATGGTAATTTTCGGTCCTTCAAGAAAACATGCTTGCATCAATCTGTAGTGTGCATGGTCCAGGATTTATTGACACAGGTTGATCATTTGCTGAATAATCCAATCACATTGTTGTTTGGAAGTGGAAAGAACTAATAGAAATTGCATTAATTGCAATGTGTAAAAAGAGTTGAGATATTTATTGTATTATAATTTTGCTGCATGTCATTGTGGTATATATCATGTCTTGATTGGTGAATATGTTTAGTTTGAGTTATTTGAAGCAGAAATAATATGTGAATGTAGACAAAAGTGCTGGAGAAACTCAGCGGATGCGGCAGCATCTATGGAGCGAAGGAAATAGGCAACGTTTCGGGCCGAAACCCTTCTTCAGACTGATGGGTTTCGGCCTGAAATGTTGCCTATTTCCTTCGCTCCATAGATGCTGCTGCACCTGCTGAGTTTCTCCAGCACTTTTGTCTACCTTCGATTTTCCAGCATCTGCAGTTCCTTCTTGAACATAATATGTGAATGCTTCATTGGGCATAATTCTGACTGGTAACTACGCACTTCGTCTGAGCTCATTATCGCATGCGTCATGCAAAACCGTCTTAAATGACCACCTAAACTGTCATTTGGCAACCTAAAAAGCTGTCAAGGTTGCCCGGCTGGCAACAGGGAAAAAAAGTTAAGCGAGAGCCTTGAAGAGAAGAGATAGGACTTTGCCTTCCATCACAGTGCGGAGGTGTTGGACTCTCACTGTGATGGATGTTTGTGTAAACTGTGTTAAGTGTGAGTCTTAGGTTTTTTTGTAATGTAAAAAAAAACTGTAGAAAATGCAATTTTGTTCAAACCTGTTTGAATAACAATAAATAGCATTCTATTCTATTCAATTCTTCTATGAACAGCCTCCTCTTGAATATCAAAAAAACCAAGGAGCTGATCGTGGCATTTAGGAGGGCACATCATCCGAGGACGTACACACCATTGAAGATAAATGGGGATACTGTGGATAGGGTGAGCTGCTTTGAATACCTGGGAGTCCACATTCAGAGGATCTGACATGGACATCACACGCTGCAGCACTGGTGAGTAAGGCAAGGCAGCGCCTTTACCACCTCAGGCGAATGAGGAAATTCAGAGTGCCTCTGAGGATCCTCCAGTGCTTCTACTCAGTGGCTGTGGAAAGTATCTTGTCTGGAAACATCACGATTTGGTTTAGGAATGCTCTGCCCAGGACAAGAAGGCTCTGCAGAGTAGTGCGTTCGGCTGAACGCACTATGGGAATACACTCACTCCCTGCAGGAAATATACATCAGAAGGTGCAACTCCAGAGCCAGCAAGATCATGGGTCACCCCAGCAACGGACTGTTCCAGCAGCTACGGTCAAGCAAACGCCTCCGTTGCCATGCTGTGAGAACGGAGAGGATGAGAAGGAGTTTCTTCCCAGAGGCCATTAGGACTGTAAACTCCTATCTCTCCAGGGACTGACTTTACTGTACATATATACTGTTGTGTCTTTTTTAAATTGCTGTTTTGTTTTTCTTTTTTTTCCTCCCACAAATATGCAATATCTGTTTCTGTTCCATTCAGTTTTGTAGTTTTTTTGCACAATCCGCAGGCACTGCCACTTTTCATTTCACTGCACATCTCGCATGCGTATGTGACGAATAAACTTGACTTTGACTTTGAACATAATTGCATTTCAATCGTGACTGTTCAGTTGGCAAAATATTGAGGACCCCTTGCCAGTGTTAAAAGTGGAAAATTCCAAATGCTGAAAACAAAATGAATGACAGAAAGTGTGACAAATTTAGCGTTTTTATTATTTTAAAAGAGGTTACCATTCATACAAGCATTAAGATTAAAAAAAAAGAAAATATAGACTGACATTTCAGGCTCTTCACAGAGTTTTTTCCATTTGCTCAACCACATGATGTTTGCATCACAGGTAAGAGCTGCATTTATTGCCATTTCCCTTCTCACCCAGAAGTTGGTGAAGGGTCTTGGGATTAGGATTTTGATAAAAACATAGTGCCTTATACAGGATTGTTTAATAACTTTCTTTAGTATGGACTGAAGTTGCATCTGGACTGTGCAGATAAGGATAGAAATTAAAAAAAAAACACTTGTGGATCAGATGGGTTTTGTCACATTTCAACAACTTAATGCTTATATGATTGGTAACCTTTCTTCTTCGGCAGTCTCTCAGGTTGGAAGATGATCTGCTTCACTCTATTTCTCTGGGTTGAGGTAAATGCAGTCTTTTTAGTTTGCGAGTTTGTGCACTTCTTCCCATCATTTGTACTAGGGATATGCATGCTCCCAAAGCTTGGAATCAAAGTTCTCCATGCCAATCTGCATACTGCTTCTCCACAGGGGTTAGTAGCCATTTAGGACTGAGACGAGGAAAAACTTTTTCACCCAGTGAATCTGTGGAATTCTCTGCCACTGAGGGCAGTGGGGGCCAATGTTTTCAAGAGAGTTAGATTTAGTTCAAGAGTCAAGAGTGTTTTATCGTATATGACCCAGTATAAACTATGTATAAATTCTTATCTTTATTCATAATTTGTTAAAAAAAAAATTGATCTGAGGACCGGGGATGCCAGGTAGCGGGAGAGTGGGGTGTAACAGCGAGAGAGAGAGGGGACAGATGCGAGTGGGAGACGGGGAGAGATTGGACTGGCGGAGAGACATTCTCGGCAGCTGCGCACACACAGACCCGTGACATCCGCAGCCATGATCAAACCCGGGTCCCAGGCGCTGCCACTAGATCGTCCCCTCTCCGCCGAGTGTTCCATCCCCGCCTAGGGGCTGGACGTGTTAAACTAAGTTCTTTTGTCAGTCCAATTCAAGAAAACTTGATTCAATTGCTGCTAAAATCAATTCTGGGAGTGGCGGCGCTGCCCTGGCAGCAGCGGGTCGCCTGCAGTCCGTCTGTTTTTCTTTTTATTTGCTGTTTTATTGTCTTGTTTTTAGCGTTAGTTTGAGTTATTATGTAGTGTATGTGTGTGGGAGGGGTGGGAGAAATGTTCTTAGTCTCTTCCTTTTGGGGGGACGCAACTTTTCTTGTCGTATCCTCCGTCTCCGTCTGCGCTGAGGCCTATCGCGGAGCTGGCGGCCTCCAACTTTAACCGCGACCGACCCGAGGCTCCAGAGGCAGAGCCAGCCAGGACTTACCAGCGCGGGGCTGGCCGACTTCGGGGCTGCGGCGGGTTCAGGCGTTCCGGCGGCCCGACTCGGAGCTGTGGCGGCTTTCCGGTGGCGGTGGCGGCGGCAGCGACTTCGGAGGCCCGGCCGCGGGCCCAGTGGACGACATCGTCGGGAGCTCGCAGGTCACAGGTTGGTGACCTGTTTTTCCGGAGCTCCCGCGGCAACAGCTGCGTCCGCTGGACTGGAGGGCGGCAGCTTCGGCAGCTTCGACCGCCCCGGGCCGCGGAGTTGAACCGGCCCGCTCGCGGAGCGCGGTTCACCCGCGGGACTTATTTACATCACCCGGTGCGGTCACAACATCGGAGGCCCGGGTTGCATCAGCGCAGAGGAAGAGGAAGAAGGGAAGCGACAAAGACAAGGTTTTTGCCTTCCACCACAGTGAGGAGGTATCTGGTGAACTCACCGTGGTGGATGTTAAATATGTGTTTATTGTGTGTTTTTGTTATTTACTATATGTATGACTGCAGGCAACGAAATTTCGTTCAGACCGCAAGGTCTGAATGACAATAAAGTTTTCCAAATTCCAATTCTTTATTCTGACAGCGCTGGATAATTCTTTAAACCTTCCAACACAGAGTTAAAAACTGTGGAGCAGGTTGAAAGAACTACTGACTTTGGTATAAATTTAACACATTATATAGGTAATAAACAATTATAATACAAAAGGAGTGGCAAACTATTAACCAATCATTATGGTTTACCATACATTTAACTTATTTGCATTAACCAATCAACTAAATCCTTTCCATTGATTGACAACATGTATAGTCACATGATTTTCCCTTTTCCAGCCCCTTGACAACTTTTTTCCCCTCTGTGGTTTTCTACAACTTCTTTGCTCAAAATCATTTTATTTCAATAAAGTAAAACCACAGAGATAAAACAAATTCTCAGAGAACACCTCTCAGAATATAAAATACACATCATACAGCAATCCCACAATACATACACACAAAACATATATTTTCACTTTTGGAAAAGAAAGTTATTTGTAAAACTTCAGATTTGTAAAACTTCATATTTAACCATACTCACAACCCTAATTAAACACAAATAATTTCCTTCCAACTACCTAGTTAAAATGTATGTTTTGTGTGTATGTATTGTTGGATTGCTGTATGATGTGTATTTTATATTCTGAGTGGTGTTCTCTGAGAATTAAATTTATCTCTGTGGTTTTAATTCATTGAAATAAAATTGATTGGTTAATGCAAATAAGTTAAATGTATGGTAAACCATAATGATTGGTTAATAGTTTGCCACTCCTTTTGTATTATAATTGTTTATTACCTATATAATATGTTATGTTTATACCAAAGTCAGTAGTTCTTTCAACCTGCTCCAGAGTTTTCAACTCTGTGTAGGAAGGTTTAAAGAATTGTCCAGCGCTGTCAGAATAAAGAATTGATTTTAGCAGCAACGGTTTGAATCAAGTTTTCTTGAATTGGACTGATAAAAGAACTCAGTTTAACATTTGGCGACGAGGATGGGATCTGTACTAAACATGAGATGTTAAATGGGATATTGATAACCATACACCCATATCCTTGGTTGGTAAAGCAACTCCCATATTGTCGATTGTCTGTGTTCATGGTAAAATTACATGGCAGGAGATTGCCTTGGCCGTACACCGCATACGCCTTGTCAGTCTTATCCTCACAACCCAAGTAAGAATGCTCATTGTCACGAGGTAGTGGCAGACAGTTAGCCGATGGGGCTAAGGTCTCATCATAAGGGACGGTGACAGTTTCGGCTGGAAATGGCTTCTCACCTTGACATATTACTAACCGTTCAGTCCTCCCCCATTCTGGAGATTCTGCAAATAGGTTACTGACTGATTTCATAACAGGGTAACACAGTTTGTCCTTTACCAAATAATTCATTATGGGCTTGTACAAACATGTTAGAGTCTCTTTCTTCCAATGCCCGTTTTGCCGTCTCATTTGCTCATGTCCTTCTTGTGCCTGGTCTCTAGACTAGGACCTGGTACGCCATGCTACGGAGTCTATAAACTAGGGCTTTTTTTTTTCTGGTGCCTGGGTTGAGTGCACTATCGGTTCCTGATTCTGTCCTAGGTAAATTTGGGTAAATTCCTGTCACCACTGACTGGGGCTCGAACTGTGGTGTAGGTGGAGCTTGACCCGGGGGCTGGTAGGGAAGTGGAGATGACCTAGGAGCCAAATTTCAATCATTTTCCTATGCCTCCCCTTCGTCTCCCTCTGCTAATTGAAGGCCAACCATTTGAACTGCAGTCCTTTCTTATCTTCCTGATTCTCCAGCCTGCTTGTTTTCAGTCTTCTATAAACATAAGAAATCACCCTTATACAAAGGTCACACAACCATCACCCATGCCTTATCTCTTATCCCAACAAAAATACTTTTAAACAGCACAAACCAAATCACAGACTATTATCTAGCGTTGGTGCCTACGACCCAATATAGACAACCATAAATCCCCTTCATGACACAGCCGAGCTCAGTGATGTGTCACAAATGACGAATAAATGGTGCCCATGTCCTGGAAGAGACCCCATTACTCTGAAGACTAACCTAAACCAAATTTAGACAACTCTGAAGACTAACCTAAACCAAATACAACTTCTGACAGTTATAGCTGCTCAAAAGCAAGCAAAGCTATTCCCATTTACATCAACATCTCCATGTTATAACAAGCCATCTGTCCTGTGTGTGTGTTCATTCTTTATTCCGTTGTGGCCTATGTATTTTGAAAACCTCTGCTCCCAGGCCTTCTCCTGCAACTCAACATATGTTTCTCACACATATTATAATGTGAGCAATTTTATTTTATAATATATCCTCAGATGGAGATTTCGGACCGACAGGACACTGGCCCCGAGCAGCAGCGACTCCAGGCCCACAGCAACCGTGGAGAAGAAATGCCAACCCCAGCTCAAATCCGCCTACCCCGCCGGACCAACCGACAGCCCTGGACCAACAGGACACCGGGAAGGAGCAGAGTCGGGCCCAGGTCCACAGCCAGCGGGGAGAAGAAGCGCTAACCACCGAGGAATTTGCTCCCCGACGGGCCGGGGACGGCCAGCCGCATCCCCCGTCCCACCCAGCGGTCACCGGCCAATACCCCCCCGGCGCAGGCGAAAGCTGAGCACAAGCCATCAACGGGGACACACATAAAACGCAGCAGCAACTCAGCGGGACAGGCAGTATCACCGGATAAAAGGAATGGGTGCCGTTTCGGGTCGACACCTTTCTCCAGAGATGTTACCTGACCCGCTGAGCCACCGCAGCACACCGTGTGCATCCCTCCACTGGCACAGAGGGGGCCAACCGACAGCCACTGGACAAGGTGAGAGGCGCAGCCGACGTTCCCCGCCCGGCGGGGAATGGGCCCCCCGGGAGCCGGAGGAGAACCAAGCTGGAGCCAGCACGCCTCCACCCCAGGCAAGCCCAGGGCCGCCAACGGCAGGCAGAGCCGAGTTGGAGCCAGCGCCTCCCCACTTCGCCGGCTGCAAGCCCAGGGTCGCTACCACCCCGGGCCAGCCCGGGGCCACCCCAGACATTTCTGGCCGACCCCGGACAGGGACGGGACACCCAGGAGGGGATGGGGACGGTCCAGCAGCAACTCGACAAGACCCGGAGACCCGGACCCGACCCCGACCAAGGACGAAACGCAGGTCTGCACACATGCAGCACAGCTGCCGAGATTGTTTATCACGAGTGACCTATGACCTGGGCATGCGCAGTCGGAATGCGCATGACTTGCTGTGACAATAGGCAAGCTGTAGTGGGTCGAGGTACAAGTTGATATGCACCATAACCAACCTCTCAAAGCACTTCATCACCACGTATCTCAGTGCCATTGGTCGATAGTCGTTGAGGCACGTCACCTTAGTCTTCATGGGCACTGGTATTATTGATGCCCTCTTGATAGTGATGTTACAAAACCTACCTTCAGAGGTGCTGCAGTTCTGCCACTGGCCGTGTGTGTGACTTTGGTGCCTTTGGGGGGGAGGGCGGGATTAAAATGCAGATTTGTATCGCTTGTCAGAGAGGGATTTCCTCGGGCTGCTAGTTGATGAATAAAAATCGATCGGACTTCCGTTCCCGTTTTTTAATTAAAATATCGCTGGACAATTTAAAAGGGATTAAAGTGAAAGGCGACTTTGAACGCCCACAATGCCTACAACGTGACGGATCGTAATATCAGGACAAAACAAAAGGTAAGTCATTTATTTCACATATAATCGTGCTTCTTGGGGTGGCTTTAATCTAATTTTATGACAGGAAAATGTTATTTGGCCCCCAAACGATTCGGCCATGTCTTGCCTGCCGATATGGGGTTAAAATTAGCGGCAAAGTTCCAATTGATCGCATTCCAAAAACACCCACTCGCAAGATGATTTAAATCCTTTTTTTTGGACAATCATGTCATAAGAGCATCTAAATCGTCTATATTTTGTGTAATTGTCTATCCGTAGTCAATATTTTTATATTAAATATTCACAACAGTTTTAGCCACAAGTATTGTGCAAAAAATCATAATTTTGATTATATTGAGGATGTTTCTAGATTAATTTATGGGAATTAAACATTAAATTCCTTCCATTTGACGTATAAGTTCATGACAGTGAGATTTAAAAATCATGTTATATAGTGAATTCTTGTGTGAGTGGGATTAGTTTGTTATTTGGAATCTTAGGCTATTTAAAAAAATCATTTTCTTAAGAAATGGATAGATGTTTAGATCTAGTAATTGAATTGAGATGAATTAAATTGATTAGATGAATTTAATTGATTTGATGAAACTGAAGAATATGAATTTTTTGTTGGGTATTTAATATTTGTTTTAGTGTTTAACTTTATCATTTCTACCTTTTTTTCTAAAACTGCAAATAATAACTTGTTTCTGTTAATGCTGTTCGGTGTTTTTTTTCCCTTTACATTTTAAACAGATGTCTCCGAAGAAGAAATGCAAAATTGTCAATCCAAATGCCCAGCAAAAGAGACTGATTTAGACAACATTCAGAGAGATTATCCGAATTTTGACTACTCCAAATGTGATGATCTACAGGACATTCTTAATGGAATAGTGGGCAGAAAGACATGTCATACGTGGTTTGAAGAGCAAAAACTTGTAGTTTACAATGCCAAAATTGAAAAGTTGATGAAAAACAAGGTGTACAGAGTTGCTTATTGGTTACAATCTGAGGAGTATGATATGCCAATATACCAGCAAGCAACTGATCTTCTCCATAAAGACTTGGTCTATTGCTAGAAATTGTAAGTTATTTACCTGTCTGTTATGGACTTACAGCATATAATACAATAATATTAAGGTTCTGATCTTGAGAATATCACATTTTTGAATTTTCAAGGCAGTCTGGGTGTTTACTACTATTTCTATCACAACGGTCAATTTTGTAATTAGCTACAATTAGGTAACTAACTAATTATATGCTTTAATTTAAGGTCATCTAAGTAAGATGTTTTATAGGGAGATTTCACGGCAGTTGGGTCATGACCCATGACCCGTGCTGTTGCTACGCTACCCCAAGTGGATTACACGCGATGAACTGCAGGTAAGCATTTACAGCGTAGCAGGCCCGT
Source organism: Okamejei kenojei (assembly GCA_035221665.1). Classification (NCBI taxonomy): domain Eukaryota; kingdom Metazoa; phylum Chordata; class Chondrichthyes; order Rajiformes; family Rajidae; genus Okamejei; species Okamejei kenojei. The sequence goes on along the minus strand of CM069141.1, from coordinate 18,890,271 downwards.
TAAAACCCGCCGAAATGGTCAATTTATGCGGTGTAAATAATTATGGAAATCGGGATAAGCGTGAGAGACATTTAGCCTACTTCAGAATTCTAAAACTGAGGAGAAATGACGGTGTATATAGTACCTTAATTTTGCTTCACATTTGGAATTCTGAAGTTGGGTACATGTCTCTCACGTTTACCCCGACTTCAACAATTTTTTACAGCGCAAAAATCAAACATTTTGGCGGTTTTTAACAGGTCGGAAAGTACGCGTTTCTTGCATTAATAACATGTACCAGAAGTGATGTATGTCCTCCAAATGGATTGAGAAGCTCCGTAAGTCAAGCCCTATGACCCAGTGACCTTTCGTGCAAACCCCCTATATTTGTTTCAGAATGCTTCAATCTATAACTGAAAATTTCATTCAGTTCTCTTACTTTTTAAGAAAGTTTTGGACTTTTGACTGTCCTCGATCACAGCTTTTGTGTTAAGTCAATGGAAAAGCAATAGGGAACAAGATGCTAATTTCCGAGTATGAAAATGGCCATAACTTTTTTAATACTGAAGATATGAAAGTGAATTAGGTGTCAAATTAAAGTTCTTTTTTTTATTTTTTTTTAAATATTTTTATTAGAAGCATTGCATATTATCTAAGATACAACAGTACTTCAAATACAAATTAGGCTTGTCACAAACGTACAGATGTTACAGGATAATTTATATATGCTACTGTTTTTGATTTTTTTTTGGGAAGGTAAGGGAGTGTAAAAAAAGTAAAAGTATAAATCAATAATCAAGAAGTGTGATTAAATAATAATGATTATATAAGAAAGAATAAAGATAAACAAAATAAAAAAATAAAAACAATTATTATATAATAATAAAAATAAATAAATTAATTAAAAAAAATAAGGAATACATCTTAACATTGAATGGAACAGTTTCATATAACAATATCTATTGCGACGTGTATACAGATCCTAATACATCTTTACATCTAATCCTACACCAGTGTATTTATTGAGTTACGGTGCTGAGCTCAGCTACCCCTTTAAATAATCAATGCATGGAGACCATATTTGTTCAAAAAGTTCATATTTGTCCATTAGGACAAACCTAATTCTCTCCAAATGCAACGTCTCCGACATTTCCACAGTCCACATTTTGATTGTGGGGGATAATGTTCCCTTCCAGAATTTTAATATTAATTTTTTCCAATTATCAAACAGTAATCAAGAAAATGTCTTTGACTTACTGTTAATATTAAGCTTGAGTCAGGAACTCCTAATATTATTAACTTTAGATCAGGGGTCCAATTTAGTTTCAAGAACCTCAGAAATGATTCCAAAAATATCAGCCCAATAACTAAGTTTTGTACATGTTACAAAACTATACGTTAAGTTAGCTGCTAAATTCTGACATTTATCGCAAATAGAAGAAATGTTAGGAAAATTTTCTTTTTTGAGTAGTGTAATCTATGTATTACTTTAAATTGTACCAAAGTATGTCTGGCATTTAATGAGCATAGGTGAAAAAACTTATTTTTATGCTTTCTTTGATGGGATAAATTGCAGACTTGATTTTTTTAAATGTTGCATTTTGAATGTTGTAACATTGCTACTTTAAAGCAGGTGGGAACTTCAGACATCAGTAATGGGAGGTTGAGAATGGCCGCATAAACTCCAGCCAGTTGGTCTGCACAGGTTTTGAGAACTCGACCGGTTATACCAGGTCTAGGCGCTTTCCGAAGGTTCACCCCACTGAAAGATCTTCTGACGTCGGCTTTTGTAACTGTGACTAATACCATTAGGGCGAACAGGGGCTCGGAAGGCCCTGTCAAAGCTGGCATAGAACGCATTGAGCTTGTCAGGGAGTGATGCTTCACTTGGGGCTAAAGAAATCAAGGGATATGGGGGGGAAAACAGGAATGGGGTACTGCTTTTATATGAGATCAGCCATGATCATATTGAATTGCAGTGCTGGCTCAAAGGGCCGAATGGCCTACATTTATTTTCTATGTTTCCACCTCAGTAAGGGAAACCTAGGTGTCAAGAATAGAAAAATGCATAACATGTTAAACTGTTAAAAGGAAATGTAAAAAAATTCAAAAAGTGGAACATAAGTGAAGTGCATAATTTTCAAAATTTATTTATTTTTATTCAAGTTCAAATCTAAGTGAGTTTATTGTCATGTGTCCCTGATGGTACAATGACGTTCTTGACTTTGTTTCAGCACAACAGAACATAGTAGGCATTGACTACAGAACAGATCAGTGTGTCCATATACCATTATATAAATATATACACACACATGAATAAATAGACTGATAAAGTACAAATAACAGATAATGGGCTATTAATGTTCAGAGTTTTGTCCGAGCCAAGTTTAATAGCCTGATGGCTATTGGGAATTTGCTATTCCTGTACCTGGTCGTTGCAGTCTTCGGGCTCCTGTACCTTCTACCTGAAGGTAGCAGGGAGATGAGTGTGTGGCCAGGATGGTGTGGGTCCTTGATGATACTGCCAGCCTTTTTGAGGCAGCAACTGCGATAGATCCCCTCGATGGAAGGGAGGTCAGAGCCGATGATGGATTGGGCAGCGTTTACTACTTTTTGTAGTCTTTTCCTCTTCTGGCCGCTCAAGTTACCGAACCAAGCCACAATGCAACGGGTCAGCATGCTCTCTACTGTGCACCTGTAGAAGTTAGAGTCCTCCTTGACAAACCGACTCTCTGTAATCTTATCAGGAAGTAGAGGCACTGATGTGCTTTCTTAATATTTGCATCCATGCTCTCGGACCAGGAAAGATCTTCAGAGATGTGCACGCCCACGAAATTTGAAGCTCTTGACTCTTTCAACCATTGACCCGTTGATATAAACGGGACTTTTGCTTCAGCAGCAGCAGCCTCTACAGGAGGCTTTAAACGTTTGAGTGAGTCTGTGTGTGTGTGAGAGTCAGTATGTGTGTGTGCGAGCCTCTGCGTGTATGTGTGTGTGTGTGTGTGTGTGTATATGCGTGCTTATATAAAAGCGTGCTTCATTGAATGATGACTTCTGAGATATATTATCAAATTATCTTGGTTAAAATTTGACCGCGGCAAAGCGACATAAAGACGCTGTAGGCAGCAACAAGAGACACAACAAGAAATAACTTAATAATTCTCATCTTAACATTTAAATTGTTTTTATATTTTAAGAGTTATTCACATTTTAAACTTTAATAAATCCTTTTTCCACTTTTCATGCCTGCGTGTTCTTCATCACAATGGGAACCTAATGGGCAGGAATGGATACTCTGTGGGAGAGCCACTAAGAGCAAGCATCCTATAGCGGAGCAAGATGGACCACTCCTGTGAAAAACACAGAGTACGGTTTTTTATCACCTCAGTCTTAAATGACCTCCCCCTTATTCTAACACTGTGGCCCCTGGTTCTTGACTCGGCCAACATTGGGAACTAGCTTGTCCAGTCCTTTTATAATTTTATATGTTTTTATAAGATCCCCCCTCATCCTTCTAAACTCCAGTGAATACTAGCCTAGTCTTTTCATTATTTCCTCATATGACAGTCCCGCCATCCCAGGGATCAATCTCGTGAACCTACGCTGCACTGCCTCAATCACAAGGATGTCCTTCCTCAAATTAAGAGACCAAAACTGTACACAATACTCCAGATGTGGTCTCACCAGAGCCTCATACAACTGCAGAAGAACCTCCTATACTGAAATCCTCTTGTTATGAAGGTCATTAGTTTTCAATCAAATCATCATCAAACAAACTTTATTGTCATTTAGAAATACATCGATGCATGCAATTCCAAACAGAATTCCGTTGCATTTGGCTCCCCGTGCTACACGATTCCTCACTGCCTGCTGTACCTGCATGCCAACCTTTACAAGGACACCCAGGTCTCGCTGCACCTCCCCCTTACCTAACCTAACTCCATTGGGATAATAATCTGCCCCCTTGTTTTTGCCGCCAGAGTGGATAACCTCACATTTATCTATATTTCACTGCATCTGCCATGCATCTGGTCACTCACTCAACCTGTCCAGGTCACCCTGCAACCTCCTAACATCCTCTTCACAGTTCACACTGCCACCCAGCTTTGTGTCATCCGCAAACTTGCTAGTGTTGCTCCTAATTCCTTCTTCCAAATCATTAATATGTATGGTGTTATGTACTAATATATGTTACAAAGCCGGAATGATGATGTACTAATATATATTACAAAGCCGGAAATTAGTATTCCAAATTTATTAAATCTAATAACTCAATTCGGTCATTTCTCAGGATATAGAATTAATTTGAATAAAAGCGAAATCATGTCAACAACGGATCATAATTTACATATACTACAACAATCACCTTTTAAAATAGTTGACGAAAAATTTAAATATCGAGGTATTTATGTAACTAAGGGGTATAGTTATTTATTTAAATCAAATTTTCCACCTTTAATGAATAAACTAAATAAGAATATTCAATACTGGAAAACACTTCCTATTTCAATGTTCGGTAGAATTAATGCTATAAAAATGATTTTTCTACCGCAATTATTGTACCTATTTCAATCAATCCCGATATATATTCCAAAATCTTTTTTTTTTAAAGTAGACTCTACTGTTACAAGTTTCATCTGGGACTACAAGAATCATAGAATAAATAAAAAAACATTTATGTAAATCAAAGATTAATGGAGGTTTAGCTCTACCAAACTTTTTGTTTTATTTCTGGGCAGTTTATATTAAAAACATGAATTTTTGGCTGGAAGAAATGGATCAACAACCAGAATGGTTAAGGATGGAAAAGGAGGATTTTCTACCCTTTGAAATCGGTTCGATTATATTTGCACCGACAAAATTGCATTAAAAAACTTATAGGGAAAACCCTATAATATATAGTGGTACATGAATATGGAAACAACTTAAAAAGGCTCTGAAACTGGATAATATACCACTGTCTCCCTATTGTAAACAATCCCTTATTCAAACCTTCCATGCTGGATAAAGGCTTTATACATTGGAAAAACTATGGAATTAAAAGGGTGGAACACCTTTATAAGAAAGGCACTTATCTCTCATTTCAGGAACTGCAACAGATTTATGGATTACACTCAAATAGTTTTTTTTCGATACCTACAACTCAGAGATTATGTTAGGTCAAATACACAAGATTATAGGAATAGGGAACCAGAAATCCTAGATGAATGTCTGAATAAGCATCCTAACACAGAAAAATTAACAACTTATATTTACAACACCCTTTTAGATAGCGAGATACCATCGACGGAATCATATAGACAAACATGGGAAAATGAAATAAATCAATCCATAACGAAAGATATGGGACAAAAGTTTACAATACATACATCAATGCTAGCTAAATTCCAGACATGCTCTAATACAATTTAAAGTTTTACATAGATTACATTATTCCACAGTTAAATTAAATAGAATTTTTCCACAAATATCGTCTACCTGCGATAAATGTCAACATCCAGAGGCTAACTTAACACATACCTTTGCAAATTGTATAAAAATTAAGAATTTCTGGACTGAGATTTTTAGAATAACTTCTTAAGTTATTAATACTAAACTGGATCCGGACCCAAAATTAATAATGCTTGGAACATCAGAACAAAGTTTAACTCTTACAACAAGTCAAAAAAAATTCATAGATTACAGTATAATAATTGGGAAGAAACTAATATTAAAATTTTGGAAGGGCCCTATATCCCCCACAACTAATATGTGGATTACGGAAATGTCGGAGAATCAGATTTGCCTTAATGGACAAACAAGAAGTTTTCGTTAGAATATGGTCTTCTTTCATTGATTACTTAAAAGGGTAGAATGGTTAGGCAGGGAACCTTAACTGAAACTTGGATTTAGGAATAGATGAAAAGTTATATTTTATATTTCTTGATCTTATCTCCTACGATGTATTAATAGTAAATTATTCCTTTCTTTATGATTTTCTTTTTCGATGTTGATTTTTATTTTATTTTTCTTACTGTTCTCCTCTCTTTATAAAAAAAACCTATTAGAGTCAAAATGATACACTTAATAATATTAATAATGTATGCTCGCTGAACATGAAATATTGTTATCATAACATATGTTTGCTAAATCACTGTCTAAATTAATAAAAATATATATTCAAAAAAAATATATATATGGTGTTATATATGGATTTTCAGAAAGCTTTCGACAAGGTCCCACATAAGAGATTAGCATACAAACTTAAAGCACACGCTATTGAGGGTTCAGTATTGATGTGGATAGAGAACTGGCTGGCAGACAGGAAGCAAAGAGTAGGAGTAAACGGGTCATTTTCAGAATGGCAGGCAGTGACTAGTGGGGTACCGCAAGGCTCAGTGCTGGGACCCCAGCTATTTACAATATATAATAATGATCTGGATGAGGGAATTGAATGCAACATCTCCAAGTTTGCAGATGACACGAAGCTGGGAGGCAGTGTTAGCTGTGAGGAGGATGCTAGGAGGCTGCAAGGTGACTTGGATAGGTTTGGTGAGGGGGCAAATGCATGGCAGATTCAGTATAATGTGGATAAATGTGAGGTTATCCAATTTGGCGGCAAAAACTGGATAGTAGATTATTATCTGAATGGTGGCCGATTAGGAAAAGGGGAGATGCAACGAGACCTGGGTGTCATGGTATACCAGTCATTGAAAGTAGGCATGCAGGTGCAGCAGGCTGTGAAGAAAGTGAATGGTCTGTTGGCATTCATAGCAAAAGGATTTGATTACAAGAGCAGGGAAGTTCTACTGCAGTTGTACAGGGCCTTGGTGAGGCCACACCTGGAGTATTGCGTAGTTTTGGTCTCCTAATCTGAGGAAATACATTCTTGCCATAGAGGGAGTACAGAGAAGGTTCACCAGACTGATTCCTGGGATGGCAGGACTTCCATATGAAGCTTGACTGAATAGACTCGGCATGTACTCGCTGGAATTTAGGAGATTGAGGGGGGATCTTATAGAGACTTACAAAATTCTTAAGGGGTTGGACAGGCTAGATGCAGAAAGATTGTTCCCGATGTTGGGGAACTACAGAACAAGGGGTCACAGTTTAAGGATAAGGGGGAAGTCTTTTAGGACCGAGATGAGATCTTTTTTCACACAGAGAGTGGCGAGTCTGTAGAATTCTCTGCCACAGAAGGTAGTTGAGGCCAGTTCATTGGCTATATTTAAGAGGGAGTTAGATGTGCCCTTGTGGCTAAAGGGATCAGGGGGTATGGAAAGAGGGCAGGTACGGGATACTGAGTTGGATGATCAGCCATGGTCATATTGAATGGCGTTGCAGGCTCGAAGGGCCTAATGGCCTACTCCTGCACCTATTTTCTATGATTCTATGGTAAACAGTTGCGGCCCCAACACCAAGCATTGTGGCAAAAAAATCCAGAGGATTAGGCAAACATGATTTTCCTTTCATAAATCCATGCTGACTTGGACTAATCCTTTTACTGCTATCCAAATGCCCCATTATTACATCTTCAATAATTGACTCCAGCATCTTTTCCACCACCGAAGCCAGGCTTACTGGTCTGTAATTCCCTGTTTTCTCCCTCTTTCCTTTCTTGAAAAGTGGGATAACATTAGCTATCCTCGAATCCACAGGAACTGATCCTAAATCAATTGAACATTGGAAAATGATCATATGTATATATGTATGTGTATGTGAATATATGTATGTATATGTGTGTGTGTATATATATATATATATGTATGCCTATGTATGTATGTATATGCATATGTATATGCATATATGGTTTATGTGCATCATCTGACAAATAAGATAGAGTAATAGTGACGCTTAAAATCAGTTTCTTCTGATCCATGAGAAGGAAATGTATTTATCTCTCAAAGGGAGGGAGAGAGAGAGAGGGAAGTTGGGAGAGAGAGAGAGGGAAGTTGGGAGAGAGAGAGGGAAGGAGGGAGAGAGAGGGGGAAGGAGGGAGAGAGGGAGAAGAGAGGGAGAGAGAAGAATGGAGATAGAGAGAGAGCGAGATCGAGAGGGGAGAGAGAGATCGAGAGGGGAGAGAGAGATCGGGAGAAGAGAGGGGATAGAAAGAGATCGAGAGAAGAGAGTGGAGAGAGAGAGATAGAGAGGAGAGGGGAGGGAGAGAGAGAGAGAGAGATGGAGAGGTAAGTAAAGATCTATTACAAATAAATATAATAACTTTCCAAGTGTTAAAGAAGGAACTGCAGATGCTGGAGAATCGAGGGTACACAAAAGGCTGGAGAAACTCAGCGGGTGCAGCAGCATCTAAGGAGCGAAGGAGATAGGCGACGTTTCGGGTCGAGACCCTTCTTCAGCAGAATAGTTTGGTTGCAGCGCAGTTCCTGGGGGTGGATTAAATTATGCCGGCCGGGAAAAGGCGGTACAGATGCTGGGGTCATCTGAGCAGATCCCGCCACTTTCAAACGTCTCCAGCGCCTATAGCGAGAAGCTGCAGTTTCAACCAGAAAAAGGATGGCTACTCCTCCAAAAAAAATGTGCGTTAGCCCCCTTTTCAATGACAGTTTTGAAAAGAGAGCGAAAAGGATATCAATCGAAGGGAACATCGGTGAGTGAGATAGATTACACAGTTATTTCTGAAATGAAAACAAATGCATGTGAATTGATCTCGGTGTCCGAATTAATATAACAACGTTGATTTAGGGTGAAGATATGATGGTGATAATCTCACTTTTCGGGTTTATTTTAAAATTAATTTTGGATTGTTTTTGAAGAGCAATGCCTAGAAATAGGCGCCATGTGTTTTGGCGGGCTGGGAGTTTCCGTTGTATTGTCTGAGGTACAAGAGAGGCATCTTTCCTTTTATAAATAGTGTTTTCTCAAAGATAAAGTTGAAGCATAATAACCGGATCAAGTCTGTGCGTTCTCGTGTAAAATTCTACACCTTGGAACAAAGTTCCAACCGTAGTCAATTGCGCGGGAAGTCTTCCGGGCAGCTCGGACTATTCTCACTGCTAGTTGTGTTACCCTAGTGTTCCTAATTGCCAAATGTTAACTTAATTTGGCTTGGTTGTTTTATACTTTTCCCCGGCAGTCCGATATTTCCGAAGTATAATCCTGCATTTATATTCCAATAGCTGCAGGGAAATCTACTTTCGTTCAAATGTTGGAGAAAGCCAGTGATGAGTGGGATGTCGTTCCTGAACCTATTGCGAAATGGTGTAACGTACAAACTACTGACAATGAATTCCAGGTACTTAATAAAGATTGTCTAATGTATTTTGCTTGGCTTCTGAATCATGATTGTTAGTAGCCATTTTTCTGCCCAATTTGGAAAATGAAGTAGGTTTTTTTTTCAAGGCCGAAAGATGCAACACATAATGTATGTTCAACTTCTGCCTTAACTTTTATGAAATAATTGTCCCTACTATAATTTACAGAACAGTATTTTTTTACGTCTCATCAAACCCAGGTTTGAGTTTGGTGATTCTCCGCGAGTCAGGCAACAACCGTGGAAGGAATGGACAGGATATTTCTAGCCGTTTCCTCCACACATGCTGCTTGGCCTCTTTGTTCTTTCACCACGTTGTTTTTTTGCGCAAGATTCCAACACCTGCATTTTCTTGTGTCATTGCTTGCTAGGCCTGCAAGCCTTAGCTGATTTAAATGTCTGACTGGTGGAAAATTAATGTCTAGTTGTAAAACTAGTACTGGTCCACCACCGATTTTCCAGCACCCTTGGTTCCAGAACAACACGTTATAATGATACACCAGAACACATCTGACCCACTTTATACACCTCTCATGTCTCTAAAGCAGCATTGACTGCTAGAAACAAAAATAATTTAACAGTAAAACTTGCATTTCTTGTACGAGCAGCAGTAAACAAGTTGCCCTTGGTAGATCCAATGAGGGTGGGATCACTTCCTGTGGGACCGAGGCACCGCTTTCCCGGCATGCCGGCCAGAGATTTGTCGAAAATGTATCAGGCGGGTGCATCCACCATCTGATGTGAGCTTCTGAGAGGAGTCTGGTGGTACCAAATAGGGACGCCTGGGACCAAGATACTGCTGATCGCCTACGGAAGCCGCAGGGGGCTAATTCGAAGTCCAGATGAGATCGAGAGCGACCACCTCACCCGGCCTAGACCAATTTTGGGGGAAACTTCCATGGCAACTTTAATTTTGGCTCTCATAAATTTGTCTGGATTAAAGGAGGTGGCAGACCACCAGTTGCTGGAAATTTGGTGAAGGGCCTGTCTTCAAATTCTCCTGGTTTTGCAACGGTGATGGGCTGAATTACTTGACATCGATTTACACAGATCCAGACAGTATCCCTAACTTTCTTTTATTTTTATTTTCCATAAAAGGAACTTACAACGTCCCAAAAGAGTGGTGGAAATCTCCTCCAGATGCTCTATGGCAAACCAAGTAGATGGGCGTACACTTTTCAAACTTATGCCTGCCTGAGTAGGGTTCGGGCACAACTTAAGCCACCGTCCACCAAGATTCTGGAAGCAGAACATCCTGTACAATTCTTTGAAAGATCTGTATACAGCGACAGGTGAGACAAACTATTCTTATAATATCATTCTGTCTGGAGGATACAAATTTACACTAATGTTGGTTCCTCCTGTAAGGTTGTACACTGATCATGTTTAGTAAGGTCTTTCTTTTCCCCAAACAGGTATATATTTGCCTCAAATTTGTTTGAATCTGGAAACCTTAATGAAACAGAATGGTCCATTTACCAAGATTGGCATGCTTGGATATTGAACCAATTTGGCCCGGATATTGAATTGGATGCCATAATCTATCTCCGATCAACCCCTGAGGTAAGGATCAATGATTTATTTTTTCTTTAAATCAAATTTTTTTTAATGCCTTTTGAATATTGATTATTATCACTTGCCCTTTGGTAGAAATGTATGGAGCGACTTCATCTGAGAGGCCGGGAGGAGGAACAAGGGATCGAGTTAGAATACCTCGAGAAATTAAATTACAAGCATGAAACTTGGCTTCATAACCGAACAATGAAGTCAGTAACATCTTTTTCATTGTAAATTATATATCTTTTTTTGCTAAAAAAAATCCTTGCAACAGTTACTATGATTTATTTTTGACCTATTTCAGGCTTAACTTTGAATACCTGAAGCATATCCCTATTTTGGAGCTAGATGTTAATGAAGATTTTAAGAACGACAAGATTAAACAAGAGGACATTCTAGAAAAGGTAAACTTGAATTATATTGCAGTGTAGAGGTTAAATTTTCCAATCCATTCTCAAATCTAGAAGATGGTTAGTTTATAAAGACAACAGAAATTGCTTAAAGAGTTGTATCCAAACAAAACTCAACACTTGGGTGAATCAAAAATGGAAGGTAATCAGTTTTTAAAACAATTTGACCTAAAATCAGAAACTTAGTGAAGGGAAGATGCTGACTGAGATCATTTCAAGGTTTTTTGACCATGTGAATTTTTTAACTGTTTCTAAAATCCACTAGTAATTTTTTTTTAAAACATTCAATATTCATAGAATTTCTAATTATTAGTTCATTCTCATGTTAACTTGTTCAGTAGAAAATCTATTAACAATTATTTATCTGTTGTCTTGTTAACAGGTGAAGGCATTCTTGCAGACATTATAGCAGAAGAGAACTGACTACAAACCAGTATTTCATTGCACCGGTTTTTATGCATTGTGTATAAATCTTAAAGCAAATGGCCCAAATTTGAAGAATAGATTTATCTAAAAAATATTTAACATTGGGTAGAATGCAAATCGTATCTAATCAAATATTCACCAGATTTGGCATTCGGTTCAAGATTCTACACTGCAAGTATTTGCAATTCCTTCATTCAAACTGCATTGCCAAATTTTGATGATACTGAATTATGAGATATTCCCATGGAGCATATCTGCTGATGAATGCCTGCTGATAATGCAACACTTCCTCTTTGACCACTTGAACAATTTTGCCATTTGAATTGCCACCTCAAGCAGTGATATAAATTGTCTTAATAATAATATAAACCACGATGACAGGTTCACCAGATTTCACTGCTGGTTCATTTCATTATTCATTTATAATTCTGTTTTACATTTGTTTTTGTGTATACATCAAAGTCATGATCACAATGAATTGCGGTGCTGGCTCGAAGGGCAGAATGTCCTCCTCCTGCACTTTTCTATGTTTTTAAGTATTTTCACAAATGACAAAACGCCTAACCTAGATTGAGCATATAATGGTGCAAATAATATATCTACATTTTGTATTTGAGTTCCTGATAGTTTATTTTTCTCTTTTTTAATTAATGTGTTTTCTGTGTGTGTATATATCCATTGTATTTTGCTTCATTTTAGGTGGTGTTTTCTTCCATTTTCAATAAAAAATATACATCAGTGTACCCAGTTATTTTGTATTATGAGAACAAAAAAGTACAGTTAAATGGCCATTATTAACCTTTGAATTTAAAATGTTTGATTTGATTGGGCAAATATTAGTTTTAAGAACTCTTCTACTAGATAGTTTATGTAGGCTACATATTTGTGATGAACGAGAGTGGAGAGGATTAGGTAATTCCTATAGCTTGGTGACCACACTTGTGGAGGTGACTGGTTAATGTTATTTATGTAATTTATTGATGGAGCAGAAAGACGATGATTAGATAGCAAGATCTTTTAGAAGTCTGCAATGGGAAACGCATTGCTTAGATGTAGGGAATTTGTAATAACTAGTCTGCCTCAAGTATTGGAAAAAAAAATTGGGTACGTTAAATGCCGATTCACAAGTATTCCTTGTTTGGCTTCACTTGCTAAAGCACTTCACTTTCCATACAGTGCCCTGCATAATGCTTGGGACAAAGACCCATCGTTTATTTATTTGCCTCTGTATTCCACACTTTGAGATTTGTAATAGAAAAAAAGAACATGTTAAAGTGCACATTGTCAGATTTTATTAAAGATTATACATTTTGGTTTCACTATGTCGAAAGTACAGCTGTGTTTATACATAGTTTATCCATGTGTTTGGGACACATAGCATCACAAGTGTTGGTAATTGCTCAGGCATGTTTAAATGCCTCATTAATGCAGGTATAAGAGAGCTCTCAGCACCTAGTCTTTCCTTCAGTCTTTCCATCACCTTTGGGACTTTTATTGCCGTTAATCAACATGAGGACCAAAGTTGTGTCAATGAAAGTCAAAGAAGCCATTATGTGACAAACAAGAATAAAACTGTTAGAAACATCAGCCAAACCTTAGGCTTACCAATCAGCTGTTTGGAACATCATTAAGAAGAAAGAGAGCACTGGTGAGCTTACTAATCGCAACAGGACTGGCAGGCCGAGGAAGACCACCACAGCTGATGACAGAAGAATTCTCTATAATAGAGAAAAATCACCAAATACCTGTCCCACAGATCAGAAACACTCTTCATGAGTCAGATGTGGATTTGTCAATGACCCCTGTCCGCAGAAGACTTCATGAACAAAAATACAGAGGCTGCACTGCAAGATGCAAACCACTGGTTAGCCGCAAATATAGGATGGCCAGGTTACTGTTTGCCAAGAATCAGAGTGGTGGGCAAGAGCAAAGTATGGACAACAGAAGAAACTGCCCAAGATCCAAAGCATACCACCTCATCTGTGAAACACTGTTAGGTGTGTTATGGCATGGGCATGTATCATTCTACAGCAAGACAGTGATCCCAAACATACTGCTAAAACAACAAAGGAGTTTTTCAAAGCTTAAAAAACGATCAATTCTTGAGTGACTAAGTCAATCACCCGATCTGAACCCAATTGAGCATGCCTTTGTACATGCTGAAGAGAAAACTGAAGGAGATTAGCTCCCAAAACAAGCATAGCTAAAACAAAGCTGCAATACACATATGGCAGAGCATCACCAGAGAAGACACCCAGCAACTGGTGATGTCCATGAATCGCAGACTTCAAGCAGTCATTGCATGCAAAGGATATGCAATAAAATACTAAACATGGCTACTTTCATGTACATGACATTGTTGTGTCCCAAACATTATGGTGCTCTGAAAGGGGGGGGGGGGGGGGGAACTATGTATAAACACAGCAGTTAATTCTACATGGTGAAACCAAAATATATAACAATGGCCTTTAATAAAATCTGACAACTTTAACCACATGTGATTTTTATAAAATTACAAATCTCAAATTGTGGAGTACAGAGGCAAATAAATAAATGATGGGTCTTTGTCCCAGACATTATGGAGGGCACTGTAGAAAAATAGCTTCAGGAAGCATGTAGTCTTCTGTCTTCACATGAAGTATAGGCTCTGTTTTAGAAGGATCATGGGACTTCCCTTTTACGCAACTGCCATTTGGAACCTTTACCATCACATCATGGTGGTAAAGTTTCCCACCTTTAGCATGTTAATGGTAAATACATTAATTGTGTTAATATAGGTGAAAAGTTAGACACAGATATTGGAATGGTGAAATAAAAATTCTGGGAATACGTTAGAGCTGGGAAAATGATAAATCAAACTCGCATTATGCTTACCTCCAGCCTGGTCTATTGTAGTTAATGTTCGCAGTGTGCATCAGCAAGACCAAACACAGACTTGATGGCTGTTTTGCAGAAGGCTTGTGTTTTGTACAACAGCCATCTTGAGTTTTTGGATGCATGTCATTGCAACTTCCCCTGACCCGTCTTCAGCCTTCTCTGCCACAGTGAGGCCAAACACAAATTAAAAGAACAATTCACTACAGTGGGTGGTATTTTAGATGGCAAAGATTGTTATAAAAAATTACAGCGTGATCTTGATAAGTGGGCTGAGGAATGCTTAATTGAGTTTAATGCAGATAAGTGCGTGGCTGCGTTTTGGGAAGTCAAACCAGGACAGGACCTTCTCAGTGACTGGCATGGCTGGCGAGTGAGCAGAGGGATCTCGGAATGCTGGTACATCGTTCATTGAAAGTGGCATCACAGGTAGATGCGGTGGTGAAGATGGCTTTCTTAAAGATGGTTTTGAATCAGTCAGAGTGTTGAGTATAGAAGTTAGGATGTTACAGTTGTACAATACATTGGTGAGGCCACATTTAGAGCGTTGTGTTCGGTTTCGGTCACTGCTATAGGAAAGGATGATAGGCCCAAAGTGTAGCACAACTAATTGCCCTAGTACCATATGATGTTATAATTCCTACATGTTCCTGAGTAGTTAACAGTGACGCCATGGATCAAAAGATATGTCATATATTTATGGTCAAAACATGGCAAAGTGACTGGGCATGTCAGACAGCATTTCTGGAGAAGATTGGTAGGCAACGCTTCAGGTTGGGGTTCTGCTGACCTGAAATGTCACCTATCCATCTTCAGAGATGCTGCATGATCCATTGAGTGACTCCAGTAGCTTGTGCTCAATGCAGTTCTATGTTAGGAGATATGCAACTTCACGATATACATTGAAGGTGATGGAAACCCTTTGGGATGTCAGGAGATGAGTCACTTGCCCCAGGGTGCCCCCGCTTTGAACTTCTCTATTAGTATGAGCTGAAGTTCCCACAGCACATTGCCACGACCACCCCGAGGCTAGAAATTCTGGTCTCAGAGGCGACCAAAAACATCGTCTTGTTGGAACTGACAGTGCCGTGGGAGGACCGTCTGGAGGAGGCACATGAGAGGAAGAAGACCCAGTAGGAAGAGCTGGTCATAGACTGCTGTAAGCAGGGCTGGACGGCAAGGTGTATGCCCATCGAGGTTGGCTGCAGAGGGTTTGCAGGGCAATGGCTCTACAAAGCTTTGAGTGCACTGGGCATCAACGGACTGGAGAGGAGAGGAGCCATCAAGAACACAGAGGCAGCGGAGAAGGCCTCGAGATGGCTCTGGATCAGGAGAGGAGGTCCATGGGGGGGAGCGAATGCCATCTGAACACAAGTCGTGGTCTGATCAACCACGGCTGGGTCGCCTGGGTGAGGGCGTCTGATGTTGAAAGAGCTGAAACACCCAATGACCCCAGGTTACATCACAGACTATGTGTTCAGGAGCATCAATAGATGTATTTGTACCGATCAGCATTCATGTGGCTGGTCCACATAATTTTCTGGACGATGGGGGGACTCCACAATAGTGCAGCACTGAGTTGTAAGTAATTGGGAGACTTTCTCTTAATGGAGATGGTTATTGCGCAGCATTTTTGCAACATGAATGTCACTTAATGTATACTAACTCATGGCTGAAGGGTGGCAAGGTTTTTTTGACTACAGATTTGGACTGATTTGTTTGCTGAAGAACTACAAACTGTACTGAACGTTGAGCAATCAGTGAACACCCCAGCTCTGCTCTTAAGAAGAAAGGAGTTCATTGTTGAAGCATCTGAAATTGTTTGTGCCTAAGGCACTAATTGTTTGTATATTTTTTGTATAGATTGTCAAAGGTATTCTCTGAATTATTATTCCAGTTTGGCATTAACAGATCTTAAAATTGTACTCCTTAAATCACAAGTTAGGATCATTTATGTAAGGGTGGCAAGAAAGAGTGGTCCCACCACTATTCCTTCTGAAATATGTGAGGTGGGAAAGATTTAATAGGAACCTGAGGGGTAACTTTCATACAGAGCGTGGTTGGTGTATGGAATGAGCTGCCGGAGGAGGTAGTTGAGGCAGGTAGCATTGCAATGTTTAAGAAACATTGGGGCAGGTACATGGATAGGACAGGTTTAGGGGAATATGGGCCAAATGCAGGCAGGGGGGTTGAGTAAATGGGACATGTTCGGTGAGGGCAAGTTGGGATGAAGGGCCTGTTTCCACTCAGTATATGACAGACTAAACATCACTTCCCGTCTTTTGCCTGCTCTTGAAATATATTTGACAACGTGTATAAAACTTTCTTTTTGTCTCCAATATATATTTAATTCAAAGAAGGTTCAGAATAATTGAGCTTTCTAAATATGGAAATAACCACATAATATTTTTCATAGTCAACACTTAATAGTGTTGAGGTTAATAACCTAAACAGACAGCATCATGCTTGGTATAGATTACAGATTGGCCGTGTGATATAAAGGCTTTCCTTTCCCAGTAAATGAAACTACAATTGAAACTTCTGAAGTCCCTCGTGCAACCAAAACAGTTTGTATTTTGGTGTTTGTAAGTGGAGTTTGTAGTGCTCAATAACCTGATGGTTGTCGGGAAGAAGTTGTCCCTGAACTTTGACCACAGTTTTCAGGCTTCTATACCTTCTTCCGATGGCAAGAGTGAAATGAGTGTGGACAGG
This sequence comes from Okamejei kenojei, assembly GCA_035221665.1. NCBI lineage: Eukaryota > Metazoa > Chordata > Chondrichthyes > Rajiformes > Rajidae > Okamejei > Okamejei kenojei. The sequence goes on along the minus strand of CM069141.1, from coordinate 18,873,063 downwards.
GTGGTGAGTGTCCTTGATGATGCTGGCTGCCTTTTTGAGACAGTGCCTCCTTTAGTTCGCTTTGATGGTGGGGAAGTCAGTACCCGTGATGAACCGGGTAGTGTTTCCCACTTGTAATCTCCTTTGTTCTTGGGTGATCGACTTGCCTAACCGGGCTGTGATGCAACCAGCCAATATGCTCTCTAACATACGGCTGTAGAAGTGGAAGAGTATTCATTGACATACCAAACTCCTCAATCTTCTAAGGAAGTAGAGGCGTAGATGGGCTTTCTTTAAGATTGCATCAATATTTTAGGTCCAGGACAGATTTTCAGAAATGTGCATGCCCCGATAGATTTTGACCCGCCCACCACTGAACTATTTGAAGACAGGTTCGTGGATCCTCGGCCTTCATCTTCTAAAGTCAACGTCGTGAGAGTTTATAGTGAGATTTTGGCCAGGCGAAGCTATTCCCTGAGTGTGGAAGACTGGATGTTCTTATATAGGTCTATATTCATGATGGGCATAGATACGATGAGTACATAGTCTTTTTCTCAGGGTTGGAGAGTCAAGAACCTGAGGTGATAGGTTTAGGATGAGATGGGAAACATTTACTAGGAACCTGGAGGAGGCGTGGGGGGACCTTTTCACACAAAGATTGTGTATGGAACACACTGCCAGAGGAAGGTACAATAACAACCTCTAAAATACTGTTTTTTTTTTAAATCGCCAAAGTAAACGCCATTCAGAGTTTTAAAATATATATAATAAAAAATGTGGAAAAATTCTTCACACTTTCTCAGTGTCTAAACATGCAAAAATGTCATACTCAGTGGTGTTTGCATCTTTCCTTAAACAGAAGACCCTAGCCTTGCATGTGGCTCATAATGGTGATATCCATTCCCTTGTTTGAGGGGTCTCCCTACCGGACTCTGCAGTCAGTTAGGTAAATGGATAGGAATAGTTTGGAGGGATATAGTTCGAACAGGGCTAATGAGGTCAGGTTAGATGGCATTTTGGTTGGCATGGATGAGTTGGACAGAAGGGCCTGTTTTCTTGCTGTGTGATTCTATGACTTCAGCACAATAATTATTTTATGTAATGCATCAGATGCATTCTAAAACTTGAAAGGTTTCTTCAATTTGTTCTGGCACTGGCTTCACTAAATCGCAAGCATATCTTCTTTTGTGTGTTTACATTTTTGTTGCCACATCTGAAATGCCACATCTATAGTTAACTACCTTGTTTTTGCACTCTAAATATCCGTAAGAGTGACGATGTTGGTTTGTGTTGTAAACCATGATTATCTCTGCTGCTGCATATTTTTTCCACAGTGCACATCATTTGTTTTCATAGCAAATGCAGTCATTAGTTTCTACCTGGTGTCAAAAGCAACTCTTGATTTGTATCTCTCTGACTTTGAATACCTCATTTTCCCCTATGTCTAATTTAAATTTAATAAATCTACATAGAGCACACATATGCTACATGCTAATTAAATACTATGGAATTTTCCTTTGCTTGCTTTAATGTGGAGTTAAAGAATGTGGAGCCCAATGTTTCATTATCAGAGCCTCTTTCACTATTGTTTGGTTATTTTGACTTTTTAAAAAAAAAAGTGACTTAAAATTAAAATATCTGCACACAAGGAACTGCAGATGCTGGAATCTTGAGCACAAAATACAAAGGACTGGAGTAACTCAGCCAGTCAGATAGCATCTCTGGAAAATATGTATAGACAATATTTTGGGTCAGCAAAAGGGTCCCCACCCAAAATATTACCTATCCATGTTCTCCAGAAAGGGTGCCTGACCTGCTGAGTTACTCCAGCACTGAGTTTTTTTTACTATAGAAAATGATGTTATTTTCAACTACTCAGGAATATATAGGAATTATAACGTCATATGGTACTAGGGTAATTAGTTGTGTTATACGTTAGCATAATTACGGTAATTTGTCACGCTATGTTTGGCTCTATCATGTACCAAACTTTCTGGGCAGTAAATATTTGTGAAGAATGGTAAAATTATGTACTCACTTGAATATGGAAGAAGTCATTTAACGCATCAAATCTTGACAGCATCTAACTGCTGTTTCTGCCCTGCTCTTTCCCGATTTTACCTGCAAATCATTTCCCCTCAAATGCTTAACAAAATAATTTTTTGAAAACTCTGAAGAACTCCACTTCCGCTTCCTTTACAGGCAGCAAGTTTGAGATCTTAACCATTTTCATATTTTTAATAAAGAAAAAAGGCTTTCCAGATTACACTCTTTTACCATTTACGGATGAGTACATTTCTGTATGGCGTTCCTTCAAACTTCCCCTAACGGGGGAAGGAGTGGTGCTTTGATGCTGAAGGGTAAAATTTTGGAATCTGGGGCAAAATCATAGAATAGGTGCAGAAGGTGGCTAGAGAGTGCAGCCAGCCTGCGAGCCAGACATTATGGCTGGCCGGCCAGATGGTCAACATCTTGATATATAACCATATAACCATATAACAATTACAGCACGGAGACAGGCCCTCTCGGCCCTTCCAGTCCGTGCCGACCATTTGTTTTCCCCTAGTCCCATCTACCTGCACTCAGACCATACCCCTCCATTCCCTTCACGTCCATATACCTATCCACTTTACTTTTAAATGTTAAAATCGATCCTGCCTCCACCACCTCTGCTGGAAGCTCATTCCACACAGCCACCACCCTCTGAGTAAAGAAGTTCCCCCTCACGTTACCCCTAAACTTCTGTCCCTTAATTCTCATGTCATGTCCTCTTGTTTGAATCTTCCTTACCTCAATGGGAAAAGCTTATCCACGTCAACTCTGTCTATCCCTTTCATCATTTTAAAGACCTCAATCAAGTCCCCCCTTAACCTTCTGCGCTCCAAAGAATAAAGACCTAACTTGTTCAACCTTTCTCTGTAACATAGTTGCTGGAACCCTGGCAACATTCTAGTAAATCTCCTCTGTACTCTCTCTATTTTGTTGACATCCTTCCTATAACTAGGCGACCAAAATTGTACACCATACTCCAGAATTGGTCTTACCAATGCCTTGTACAATTTTAACATTACTTCCCTACTCCTATATTCAATGCTCTGATTTATAAAGGCCAGCACACCAAAGGCTTTCTTTACCACCCTATCTACATGCGATTCCACCTTCAGGGAACTATGCACAGTTATTCCTAAATCCCTCTGTTCCACAGCATTCCTCAATTCCCTACCATTTACCATGTACGTCCTATTTTGATTTGTCCTGCCAAGATGTAGCACTTCACACTTATCAGCATTAAACTCCATCTGCCAACTTTCAGCCCACTTTTCCAAATGGCCCAAATCTCTCTGTAGACTTTGAAAATCTACTTCATTATCCACAACACCACCTATCTTAGTATCATCTGCATACTTACTTATCCAATTTTCCACCCCATCATCCAGATCATTGATGTACATGACAAACAACAGTGGACCCAACACAGTGATAGCTGAAATAAGCTCACAGAGGTCGTCTTGTATGTTGGAGCAACATGAAAAGTAATGCCATTATTGCTGTCAATCAGAAGACAAAGGAAACGGACCACGGCAGATGAGCACATTTTGTTTCCTCTTTTGGTTTATTTTAAAAATACAGAATGCTCTAATCCCATAAATCCTCTGCACTCTTTCCAGTTTAACAAAATCCTTCTTATAGCACAGTGTAGCACAGTAACCAAAACCGAACACAGTGCTCCAAATGCAGCCTCACCTTGCACATCTTGTGCAACTGGAACATAACATCCCAACTTCTATATTTAAGAAGTTTAAAGAAGGCACCCGACCAGAAATATCACCTATCCATGTTCTCCAGGGATGCTGCCTGACTCGCTGAGTTACTCCAGCACTTTGTGTCTGTTTTGTTTGTAAACCAGCAACTGCAATTCCATGTTTCTACATTTTGACTGAGAAATCTCCTCAAGGTATAACTACTTTGAAGAAGTTCTTCTCACAGTCTGAAGAAGGGTCCCAACCCAAAATAGAAACAAAATATCTATGTTTTCTAGGGATGCACCAAAAGCCTTCTTGACTATGCTGTCTACCTGTGTTGTCACCTTCAGGGAACTATGTATCTGCACTCCTAGGTCCCTCTGCTTTGCAATGCTCCCCAGGGCCCTGCCATTCACCATGACGGTCCTACCCTGATTAGACTTCCCAAATGCACACCTCACACTTATCCACATTAATCTCCATTAACCATTCCTTGGCCCACTTGCCCAGCTGATCAAGATCCTGCGACAATGAGCAGGAACATTTCCATTTTGGGTAACTACGCACATAGCAAATTTATTTTCTAGTTTTCCCAATTTCATTCCAGATAATTGCATTCGCCCCATCACATGCATCATTGGATACTAACACACAGTAAGATTTACTCCAGTCTCTTTCATAACTCTGTAAACAACCACCATATTTCATCTGTGCTCTATGTGATCTGAATAACCCCTGTTTCGGCTAACTTGCCTGATTTTTAGCTGCCTAATGAAACTCAATCTTCCTTTCTTCCCATTGTGGCACATTTTAGCCTGACCCTCCTTCTTTTCTTTTGTCAGCCAGCATTGTCAGATTTTAATTTATACTCCTTTGTAGTTTCATTGTCGAGAAATCTGTTCTGATGATAAATTATAATCTGACCTGACACCAGCCAATCTGAATTTGATCTAAGCCTGAAAAGATTTTATCGATCCCTGAATCTGACACGCAAGGTTGTATTCCACACAGTGGGAAGTGGAAACCATTTATGCTGCTCACGTTATCCAACTATTTGCAAGCAATTAGCCGCATCCAGACACATAGTACTTAACCTTAGTGCACTTATTTATAAAGAGCAAGTCAAGCTTGATCTGATCTAATTCATGGACATATTTTTGATATCTGACCAAACATATGTAGTCAGTTTTGAGTTGTATATCTACCTCTGTTACTAGCCATTTCCCTTCCCATTCCCACTCCAGAATGAGGCCACATGCAAACTCGAGGAATTGCATCTCAAATGAGATATACAGTATAAACATTGAACTCTCAAATTTTATGGAATACTCCCCTCACCCTTTCCTGTGTGCTCTCCCACCAAACACGCATACATTTCTCCCACTATCGTACCGCTTTTCCTCCTACATAAATCCCATTGTCCCCAATTTCTTGTCAACTCCTCTAGATTCTACCACTCTACATACTAGGGAAAATTTACTGTGTACATTAGGGTTAGGGTTAGGGTTAGGGTTAATTTACTGTGTACAGGTAACCTACTAATCCACACAACTACAGGGAGAACTTGCAAAATTCACATTCACAGGTCGTGAGGTCAGGATTGAACCTGGGTCTCTGGTGCTGTGATACAGTAGCTCCAACAGTTGTGTCACCAGTAATGTTCTCCTTTAAATACATATGCCTCCACCTCACATCCAGCTGGAGAAGCAGTACATTTCATCAGCCCAAATCAGACAATTGCCCAAAACATGTCAATCATTCAACAGTTCTTACTATACAACTCAGTGGGTGGGCAGTATCACTGGAGAAAAAGGATAGGTGACCCTTCCTCAGACTGAAAGTATATGGGAGAGAACTGGAGGTAAGAAAAAGGCAAGAACAAAGCAGGGGCAGCAACAGGTGACCAAGGAAGGATGGAGCCCATGATGGCCCATTGTTGGCTGGAGAAGAGGTGATAATGAAGGGATAGAAGGATGTGAACAGTGGAACTAGTAGGATGCCCAGGGTGGGGGAGGTGGGGAGGGAGGGAATGCAGGGTTACTTGAAATGAGAGAAATCAACATCAATCATGTTGGAGTACAAAGAAATTAGGCAATTAGCCAAACGTAGCCAGCTTGGTCAGTGAACTGTACTGCCAGCAACTCGGGATCTTCGCTTATGCTTTAAAATTGTCTACTTCATCCTGACGTTGATGAATGTGGAACAATGATGTAATGCTAATATCGATCTTGGCATACTTAACAATGGCTTTGGGAGAAAAAACATTTGGCTAGCCTTTCTGTGTCTGATCATTAGTCTGAGAAATCTCCTGCAAGTGCATGTGTGGACATTCATTAGCAATAGCAAGGCATTAGATACATTCTATTCCTCAATAATACACTATTCTTCTGATAGTTAATCACTTGATAGATTGATCACTATTCATGGTTGAAGTTGAAGCTAGTGTTACTTTATCTATCTTCAGACACAAATGGTGATCAATTTAATTATCTATCAGTAAATGGTTGACATTTCAGATACAAAGCCAAACTTATGCCATTGCTATAGATAGCAAAAAAAGGGTACTTTCAAAATTATTTTTTAAGATTCCTTATCTAAGTTCAAGTTAAAAAAAATGTTTTGCTATGTTACAATACTGTTTTTTATAATAATACTGTGAATGGTGATTTTTGTTTTAGTATATATCGTATTGTTTACACAGTAAATATAGTGGCTTATTTTTGGAAGGCAGATTACAACTTTGTTATGCACCTCTGCTTAATAATTTTAATGAATTCTGGCCATTACCACATTGGTGTTGAAGATATTGGAATTTTAATCACAGAAAATTAATTGTACAAAAACTGTACCTTGGAAAATGTGGTAGATATATTTACAATGAAAATGGACATACATCCAAGATTTTCATTAGATTCTCATTTCAATTTAAAATGTTAAAACCCTATTTTGGTTCAAAATACTGAAAATAGATCAATTATTTGATCAGAAACTCTGCAACACAAATGAAAAAGTCCATGTTAATTATGCCAATAATGAACCAGCTGACCCCTGATATCAGTCTGAAGAAGAGTCTTGACACAAAACGTCACCCATTCCTTCTCTCCAGAGATGATGCCTGTCCCGCTGAGTTACTCCAGCATTTTGTGTCCATCTTTGATTTAAACCAGCATTCTCAAATCCTTCCTACACAATGAACCAGCCGTGCTGTGGAAGAAGTTAGAATACGAAAATTAACCTGAATCTTGAGCTCATCTGTTACTCTTCTTCTATAATCAAATAGAACGTGGTCACTGGGCATGTGAACACGTGAAAAATAGCCGCCTTTGGTCCTGTAGAATGTCTTTTACACTCTTCCCCAGCAAGATCCCACACCTTAACAAGAACAAAGAAAATTGTTACTTCTAACCATATAAATACTCAAAATCGCTACTTGCTTGTTTTATTTGAAATGTTCTTTTAGCAGATGAAAAAATGGCCATCTGCTATAAAATAATACATAATAATACAATAAATAATACCGAGCTTATTATATAAATATCCAGTAACACTATTTTCAGTTATTTTACACCATTGTGTAGTCTCTTGTTGTTTTTGAAATAAGAACCATTTGTCAGTTCCGCGGACCTGCTTCAGCCTGGACGGAACTGGCTTTACCTGCACTTTTTCAGGTAAGTTCCAATGTGGACAGGATGACATTCAGTGATTTTGGATGCTGGTGAGAATTAATAAGTCACTGTATACTAGGAACAGCACTCCAGTCGTGGTTCGGCGTTGCTACAGCCGCAAGTCATTTCTGAGTCCACGCTACCCGATGGACAATGGCACAAGAGGAGAAAAAAGAACTGCTCTCTTGTAAGACCAACGAAGCAACTAGTGACGGGGAACGGAAATCAGAACTGTGTAGTCGCAGTTCTCTTTTAATCTCACAAGCAGTTAATAGAAGTATCTTTAATATAAAAGCATCCCCTACCACTGAGAGAATCTTCTCCACTTTAGTTGAAGAGGATGAACCCAAAATTCCCCCACTGTTCACTGAATTAGATGAACTTATTCCGATGAATGGGAAAACATTTATTTGGAAGGAAACAACAAGGTAAGAGTTATTTTGTTATTGTCTTACATTGTATTTGGACTGCAATAACACTTGGGCATTGGATTAAATTAAAGAAAATTAAAGGCAGTTAAAGATAATTTAATTAAAGAAAAGATGCCAAGAAATATTTCCAAATATTAATATAGTAACACAAGGCAATGTTCAAATAAAACAAACCTCTTTATTTATTTTAATACTTAATTTAATGCTTAGAAAACATCTTTATATTTGTCAAGAAGAACTTGTAATTTATGTTTAAATTATTTTTTTAGTCCCATCAAAATGGTTTTGGTATTGATATTGGTTTCTTATTGTTACATGTACCGAGATACAGTGAAAAGCTTTTGTTCACATTGCTATCCAGTTAAATCAAATCACACAATCAAGCCATACATAAGTACAAAAGGGAAAGCAAAGAGAAAAATATCAGAGTACATAATACAGTGTTACAGTGTTGAAGTGTTAAACAACAAGTACTGTATGATTTCTTACTCAACGCTGGTACTTCACAGGTCTCTTTGTGCCCATACATTTGTGTTTCAGAGAGAGCATAACACTAATCTACAAAAGCTATCGCAGCTGAATTTTGTCGTTCTTTAGTGCAAGTATTTGTACATCAATAGTGACATCAACTCATCACAACTAAAGTTAAGGATTTTAGTGTAAAATTGGAAAGAATCTAGAACTTTGGTCTGTTCAGCTCAAACATATTCCTTTGGGACAATCCATATTAATCTATACTTAAACCAGGCGAAGAATTAATTTGAATTTGATCAGCTGTATCATTTGAACTGCTTTTTTTAATAGCTTCATTTGATGTAAGTAAATTAAGAAAGAAAGAAAGAAAGAAAGAAAGGAATGGAGTTTTAACTCAAAGGATCTTTCTTTATTTGATAGTGTCAGTTTATCTCTAAAGAGTTTCATGGAAAGTTACAACAGTTAATTATTTTACTGCCTCTCAAAATAATTTCTCAAAAATAAAATAACGTAATTAATGTCCCCATTATAAATAGTTATTAACAAATTAATAACAAATGTTAATAATGTCCCCATTATAAATAGGGATGAAATAGGCTGTTGAGTTCCCCAACATTAGCATTTGCAACAATAGAAAGTGGTTCTATTTCGTCAGTTTATCTCTAAGGAATTTAATGGAAAGTTACAGTGGCTTGCAAAAGTTTTCATACCCCTTGAACTTTTTCTCATCTCATACTGAATCTAATCTCAGTATAAATACAGCTGTTCTGTGAAGGCCTCAGAGGTTTGTTAGAAAACATTAGTGAACAAACAGCATCATGAAGCCCGAGGAACACACCAGACAGGTCAGTGATAAAGTTGTGGAGAAGTTTAAAGCAGGGTTAGGTTATAAAAAAATGTCCCAAGCTTTGAACATCTCACGGAGCACTGTTCAATCCATCATCCGAAAATGGAAAGAGTATGGCACAACTGCAAACCTACCAAGACATGGCCGTCCACCTAAACTGACAGGCCGGGCAAGGAGAGCATTGATCAGAGAAACAGCCAAGAGGTCCATGGTAACTCTGGAGGAGCTGCAGAGATCCACAGCTCAGGTGGGAAAATCTGTCCACAGGACAACTATTAGTCGTGCACTCCACAAATCGGGCCTTTATGGAAGAATGGCAAGAAGAAAGCCATTGTTGAAACAAAGCCATAAGAAGTCCCGTTTGCAGTTTGCCACAAGCCATGTGGGGGACACAGCAAACATGTGGAGGAAGGTGCTCTGGTCTCATGAGACCAAAATGGAAGTTTTTGGCCTAAATGCAAAACGTTATGTGTGGTGGAAAATCACCCTGCACATCACCCTGAACACACCATCCCCACTGTGAAACATGGTGGTGGCAGCATCATGCTGTGGGGATGCTTTTCTTCAGCAGGGACATGGAAGCTGGTCAGAGCTGATGGGAAGGTGGATGGAGCCAAATACAGGGCAATCTTGGAAGAAAACCTGTTAGAGTCTGCAAAAGACTTGAGACTGGGGAGGAGGTTCACCTTCCAGCAGGACAACGACCTAAATCCAATTGAGAATCTCTGGCAAGACTTGAAAATTGCTATTCACAGACACTCTCCATCCAATCTGACTGAGCTTGAGCTATTTTTCAAAGAAGAATGGGCATAAATTTCAGTCTCTAGATGTGCAAAGTATTGACTCGGGGGCTGAATACTTTTGCACGCCACACTTTTCAGTTTTTTATTTGTAATAAAATTTGGAAACCATGTATCATTTTCCTTCCACTTCACAACACAACTTTGTGTTGGTCTAGCACATAAAATCCCAATAAAATACATTTACGTTTCTGGTTGTAACGTGACAAAATGTGGAAAAGTTCAAGGGGTTTGAATACTTTTGCAAGCCACTGTACAACAGTTAATTATTTTACTGCCTCTCAAAATAATTTTCTCAATAGAAAAAAACCCACTTCGAATCGTTAAAGGGAAAAGTAAATTCAAGACTGTTATTGTGAATTATCCACATGTATCTGAGGATTTGCATCAAATTTTTTTCAAGCTGACTTAATTGGGATTTGTCAACATCCAATACTTTCCTGAACGTAGGCAGCTTCTGTCCATGTTATTTGAGCCATGCATCTGCCCATTCCACTGCAATGTATCACTATCCACCTCACAGTAGGCAAATAGTAAACTGCCTAGTTGTGTGTCATCTGTTAATTTAGGAATTTGGCTCATACCCCCAATTCTAAGTCATTATTAAATATATTTTTTAAAGCTATGGAATCAACATCAATCCCCTGGGAATGCCAACTGTTAACTTCCTCCAGTCCAAGAAATAACCATTCACCACCATTGTCTGGTACTTGGCCAACTTTGTGCCTCTATTATTAATGTCCCCATATCCAAAAAGCATTTTAGGATAATCTTGTAGTTTTGTGGTCATCGTCACTAAGATGACTTTAACTTTTGAGTTAACTTCCAGCTGTAGAATATTTAAATTCTACAGCTTCAATGTCTCTGCGTCAATGGTCTGGAACTCCAGCTGTCTAGCAACTGTGCACCACATCACAGCACCTTACAGCTTTGTATTCCTATTGAATCATTCTTTTCGACTGGGAAGAAGCTCATTATTTTAAAAAAAAGTTTCAATTATGCTAATTTCAGATTCAGAATACTGAGAGTGCAAATGAAAGTGTTATTGAAATAATGAGTGCCAATTAATTTCTGGTTAGTTGATTTAAAGATCTTTTAAAGATGAGTCAGATGAAAACTGCCACACATTTATTCATACGTTTAATAAAGGTCATGTTATCTGCACGACAAATACCCCTCTGGTTGAATAGCCTACCAGCCATGTATGTGGGTAGTACAAGTGAAAGGAGGCAGCAGGAACAGCAGATGGAAGGATCTTGCATAGAACACAAAGTGCTGGAGTAACTCAGTGGGTTTGGCAGCATTTCTGTTGAATATGAATAGGCAACACAGGTTGGGACACTTCTTCAGACCGATTGTAGTAGGAGGTAAAAAGCTGGAAAATAGATGGTAGCAGTCATTGCTAGGTAGGTAATAGGTATTTACAGGTATCCTGTATCTATATCTACCTATCATTTGCCAGGGTTTGTCCTGCCCCCTTCTCTTTCCCATCCTTCTCCACCTGAGTACAACAGTCGGAAGAAGGGTCCCAACCCTAAGCTTTACTTTTCCGTGTTTCTCATAGATGTTGCCTTACCCGCTGACTTATTCCAGCATTTGGTGTTCAATAAGGACATTAAATTGCAAGCCGTTCATTTCTATTTTCTCAATGATTTCTTGTCCTCACCCATCCCATCACTTAGCCTGATGTTGGCCACACCCATCCATATGTTTTGTCAATGAGCAGAGACAGACAATTTATACATCCAGAGGTTGTGACTTCCCTGATTTTGCTCATTTTCATTTGGCTAAATCTTTGATGCAGAAATGCTAAGCATTTTCTCAGCCCACTGATGCATCAAGGATGTCACAAAGACTCTGCATACCAGAAGAAATTCCTTTATCACTAATCCCTTGGGCAAGAAGGAGCAGAATAAAAGAGCCGTTTTTTCTCTAGTCAGAGAAACCGCTCCCGTCATTGTCGGTTATTCTGCAAACGTATCTTTGTTATTAATGTCCCCATTATAAATAGGGATGAAATGGGCTGACTCCGAGTTGCCCAACATTAGCATTTGCAACAATTGAAAGTGGTTCTATTTCGTCAGTGTGCAGCTGCTTTGAGGCCACAAGCTGTACATAATGCAGGCCCTCCTGGAAACAGGCAAGACTGAACATAATATAAATACATCTGGCCTCTTTCGCTTATTATTCCATTCAATATAATCACTGTGGATCAACTGTCTTCCATTCTAGATTCCCACCCTTACGCCTTGATTCTTTTAGTGGCCTGAAAATCTATCAGTCCCAGATAACATCGTCAGTCAGCATCAGCGGTCCTGTGGAGTAGAGTTCCAAGGATTTGCTCAACTCTGCATCGTAATTTTCCTCAGTTTCCACAGTTTTAAATTGCCAACCACTTTCCGAAAACTAAGACCTTTCAGTTTTAAATTAAAAAAACAGAGAACGATGGAAATATTCAGCACATCAGAAAACGTATTTCAAATAGAAACAGAATCAGGGTTTAGGGTTGATGACGTCATCAGTTATGCTCATCATCCTGGAGCATGAATTCTTGCTTCTCATTTCCACAGGCTGCTTAGCATATTGAGAATTCCTAGCATTATCTCATTCTTCCCAACTCTAAAAATGTATTGCTTTAATTCCCCTCTGGCTTTGCAAATATCAGGCAAATATGTTAGTCTCCTCTAATCCATGTAATCTCTACCTTAATGACCTCTCCTTTGTTCTCTTTCTGGCTCCTCAAGTAGACTTCTCCCTTTCTTCCTTCATGAGTCTCCAGAGGTCACAGGGAAAATGTACAAAGTTCGTACAGACAGCACCCGTAGTCAGGATCAAACCCGTCTCTGCCACTGTAAGGCTGCGCCACCGTGCTGCCCCTTCCCGTAATTCTTTTCCAAACCCATCCCTATTTTCCTTACTCCCTTTAAACACTTCTGTTGATTTAACTTTTGGTTACCTCCTAATGTCTCCTTCAGCTAAGTTTTCCCTCACACTTTGCCCTTGGCCATTTTTCTGTATGTAAGATGTGCCGTTGAAGTGAAAGTTGTAATATTAACATGTATAATGTTTATGTATATAGTTCTTCAAATGAATCATAGTCATGCATTTTAAATGTCAAATCTATTATTTATTCACAGGTGGATAAAGTTTGAGGAAAAAATAGAAGAAGGAGGTGAAAGATGGAGCAAGCCTCATGTAGGCACCCTGTCCTTACACAGTCTATTCGAGCTACGTACCTGCATAGAAAAGGGAACACTTCTGTTTGATGTAGAGGCTAAAAGTTTTAAGGAGATATTAGGTAAATATGAATGAAACTAATCATAAAACTAACATTAAATATTTACACATTTTTTTCCACACAGCATTGGAAATGCTTTATACATTTAAAGAGTTTATGATTCATTCTTGCAATGGTTTCTTTAAATTTTTTGTAGGGAAAAGTACAGTTTCAGAACTCGAACATAGCAGAAGCAATTATTTCTAATAATCGTTCTAATAATAAAACACTGGCAGGTTTAGTAGCACAAGGGAACAGAACTTTCTCAATGACTATCTCCCTAGGAAAGTACAGCCTTCTGGTTCACTCCTCGAACAAGTGCAGGTACGTCTTTGGGCTAGATTCTCTGGATTGTTCCCCAGAACAAATAAAGCCTTGTCAAATGCCCTTACATTATAAATCTTGCATAGCTGTTTCAATGGCATTGAAAAGATACAAGTACATGGGTTTCCTCTGGGTGCTCCACTATCCTCCCATATCCAGAAGTAGTAGAGCTAATAGGACTTGATGTTTCAATCCCAGTAGTAAGTCGGCACTCTTGCTATTTGCAGTGGGATTGGGGTGGTGAAAGGTAGGGTAGGTACGTCATCGGGGTCATCAGGTGGGCACCATCCTTCTTTGACGTTTCATTGATAAGCCCACAACATCTCCAGAGGGCTCAACGGTGATACCTGGCGTCCCAGGTACACCCCCCTAAGTTCCATATCCTCCTGCCTTCATCTTGCAGCCCAATTGTTGTCTTTCCTGTTGATCCAAAGCCAATTGCTGTTTTTTTTCTGCAGAATTTGATAATGACTTGATTGCTTGTTGGAGGGAGCGACCCCTCACCCCCATTTTCTTTAATAGCCTGGTCATAGATTTAGCAACAAATACCCTGCATCCCACTTTGACAGGAAAAATCTTGGTCTTCCAGTCATTCCGGGCAGCTTCAGTTGCCAGCTCAGAGTACTTGGTCTTTTTCCTCTCATGAGCTTCTTCAACACCATCTTCCCATGGAACTGTCAATTCTACAACGGCTGTTGTGGACCACAGGACCATGTCTGGTGGAGTGTTGTAGCCACAATGTCTGGGGGAAACACAAGCTTTTTTTCTAAGTCCACTTCCATTTTCCAATCCCGAGCAGGCTGAAGAATGATTATCTGGTGCTCTGGAGGTTGGCCTGCTGGTACAAATGTTGTGAAGTGGACATTTCCTGCCGATGTTTGTGGGGAAGCATTTGTGATCTTACGCCTCTGTTCCAGGATTGATGACAGCTGTCTGAGAACTTGGTTGAGCCGCCAAGTGTAATCTCAAAGACGTGTGGTTTTATAGATCAATGGGCCTCTGTAAATTGCCCCTATTGTATAGGGAGTGGATGTGAAAGTGGGGTAACATAGAACATGTATAGTTCATTGATGGTCAATGTAGACACGGTGGGCCTAAGGGCCTGTTTCTATGCTGCGTCTTGCAGTCAAAAAGTAATCCTGCTATGCAGACAGAGGCAATATTAGTACAGTGTCTTAGACAGCATTTAACTCTGATTTTCAAACCAAAACTGAGGCCCAGCTGAAAATTTGATAAAATCGGCAACGTAGTAAGTCGACAACTCGTTTCCCATATCATCTTTGGTCTGCTAGCTTCCGATGTTGAAGGTAACATAGGCAAGGAAAATATGAAAATTGCTGCAATATCTTTAACAGGCAATAAATGCTTGACCTTTAGAAGTAAATTTCTTAATCTCACAGAGTTAAAATTCTGAAACTAGACTTTTCTAAATAAATGTTACTCATTGCATCAGGGAACAGTTAGATAAGTTAATAATTTGGAGCTTTGAATAGAACTAGGAAAATCATACCATTCTTTGCTTCACGAAATAAATGGCAACTGATATAAAGAATGAAACAAAACTGAAGAGCCAAGCAGCTACAGTATCAATTGATTCTACTAGATATCCTTCAAATAAAAAAATATGTTTCTCATCCTCAAGCTGTTAAAATATGCAATTTCAAGTTTCTCTTTCTTATGCTGTTAGCGTTAAATATTTGTGGTGATTATATCTGATTGGACCAAATACACCCAACACAGGCAGACCAACATTAATCAGTATCCTTTGTAAAGGCTCTCTTAGTGGTCCTCTGATGGATAGGATCAAGTATTGCCATGAATGTATTTTGCACTGAGACAACAAGGTGGTTTTTTTATACATGTTCACTTTTGAAATATAAACACCAACAAAACTTGAGTGTAACAGTAGGAATTCTAAAATGATATTTTTGGAAAGGAGATAAAGTTCAGAAGAACATCTATTTTCCTTTTTCATTAACTTATGCTATCAAAATCGGGATTTGTGAATTGTGAATTTCCACAATGTTATTATCAGGTTGTTCATTTAAATGATTTTTCAGAATTTGTAGATGCAATTATAGGGTTTTTCTATCAGCAATTTAAAATGTTACGTGATTAATCATAACCACATATGTATGATCAATAATTATATTTTCCTGCAAGTTCAGAAGATCAGTGACTGTGTTTCAGTAAATAAAAGAGCTATTATTACTTGTAGATTTGATGATAGTTCACTTTGAGGATTTCTGTCAGCTAATTTGATCTAGGGCACCGTGAGATTTTATGTGGACTGTTTGCCATTAAGACCTTAAGATAAAGGAGCAGGATATCATTCAGTCCTGAGTAGTGGTCCTACTCCACTACTCGGTATGATCGATTGATTGAAAGATACAGCATGGAAACAGGCCCATCGGCCCACCGAGCCAACACTGACCATTGATCACCCATTCACACTACTTCTGTGTCATCCCAATTTCGCATCCACTCCCTACGCAGAAGGGGTAATTCACCGAGGCCAATTAGCCAACTGTGGAGCACCAGAAAGAAACCCATGTGGTTACAGGGAGAACATGCAAACTCCTCATAGACAGCACCCGACGTCTAATGGCTTGAAGAAGATACTGGCTGTTCTTCTACCTTTGCTTTACCTTCCTTCATTAACTCAATTCCCTGGGTTTCTTTTGTAGTCAAAGAAGTATTGACTTCCATCTTTTTCTGTCAATACAACTGGACTGTATGTATATGTCTGTGAGAAAGAACATAGAATACAAATACACAGGTTATTTTATGATGTCTCAAAATGGGCTCTCCGACTTGGTTCACAAAGAAAATCACAACTTGAATCAGCTATCAGATTCTTGGTGAAACATTTTCTCATTAATTGCGCATCTTCAAAAGAGATGACAGTGACAGATAAGAAGTTTCAGCAATTGTTGGGCACATCCATTTAGTATCAAGTGAAGTAAAATCATTATCTGTAAAATTTGTTTGGATTTCAGAGACAATAGTCAACAATGAAATTATAAATGGCAATCTCAGAAGTGAGCTCAAGGAAAAAGTCACATATATCCTTCTTCGGAGTCACAAGCACCACACAAAAAAGACCAGGATACAGGCCATGGTTGACTTAGGGAGGAGAATTTCCTGCACAAGTAAGTCACTATTATTAAGAATTTCTATTTTTTTATTTTACTTTCTCTGTATTCGGTTTCTGCAACTTCTATCATCAGCGTAAGTGTGCAGCAAAGCAACCTGCTCCCAGTTCTTTGCCAATATTGTTTCAGGCAATTCAGATTACTCAGAGAATATTGAGATTAGATTTGTTCCCCAAAGTCATCTTTTCTTTTCATTTCCCAAAGATACTATCCAGTTTTAATGAATAATTTAATTGACTTCTGGACTTTGTCTTTGAAGACTAAATATTTTTTCCCAATCTTCAGGGAGGTGCCAGCTTGAGTTGAATAATATTGTGATGTTGTGGCAGAAACCAACACCGTTGAAAGTTACAGAAATGTGTTCTGCGGGTCAACTCATGAGATCACAGAAGCTCAACAGAGAAGAATATCAATTGGCCCATTGTGATCTCTCTGAAGGATGAACTTTGCTCAACCCTGTACACTTTTCCTTTCAGAAATCACAATTATTTGTCCAACTCCTTTTAAAGCTAAAATGCTAATTTGGTGAAATTGAGAGATCGATGTTTACACTGAATTTTTAAACAATCATTGCAGTGCCCTGTCATTACAGTTCATCCCGTTACTCCTGTGAACTTAAGGTGGGATCTCCCTCACCAGAAGGACTACGGGGATTTCATGTCTTGACCCGAAACGTCACCCATTCCTTCTCTCCAGAGATGCTGTTTGTCCCACTGAGTTACTCCAGTATTTTGTGTCTATTTATCATTTGCTGAAGGCTGATTACAGGTTGGCAATTAATACAGGCCTTACGGGCAATGCCCAAATCCTGAGAATTAATTATAAAATCATCCTCTCCACAATAAAAAGTAAAAATACAGGAAAAACTCAGCAGGTCAAGGCTGCATCTGTGGGAAGGGAACCAAAATTAATGTTTCAGGTCAAAGATGCTTAGACTGAAACATTATCTCTTTGTCTCTTCCCACAAGTATAACATAACACCCTGCTGTGTTCTGCTGCAGTGTCATACTAATTACCCATGTTACAATGTTACCACATCCTAACATAGTATTTAAGATATCTCCAAATGTTGAACAATACCTCATTTTCCTTTGCACCCTTCACCCCGGAGGAAATTTTTTAGATCTTCTCTGCCACCCTTTTTCGTGAGTGGTGAATAAAATGAATATAATTTTCTGAGTAAACTTAAACTAGTGTAGCATAATATATACACATAATGACAGTGAAATTGGACACCTTAGGACTGGCTAATATTAAAACTATTTCAATTTTGTCTGGTAAATGTCATCAAAATGTTTTCCAGAATGATGAACAAACGAAAAACCTATCTTAATGAAGGAATTTATTTTCTTTTTCAGGTACATCTGCTCCCATGAATTATAATGCAACTACAGGCCTTTCCAATGAAATATCAGATAAACCTCTCCAGGAACAGGTAAGAATAGGATTATATTTCAACATATCACATTTCTTACCTGTTCAACTTTTGCAAAGTTCTGCCCCCATCGCCTCTCATCTCTACAGCATTTGACCATCTCGCTCCAAAAATAGAATTTCCCTCGATGATTATACCTCCTTCCCATATCTGTTGCCCATCATCTTTCCCCCCTCACAGTAAATGGGGTTGATTATAGATGGGGGACGGCTTTGGTAGACGGAGTGACTCTCTCCGTCACAGCAGCCCTCCTCCTCTAATCAACCCTGATCGCTTGCCCAATTGATGTCCTTCATGAGGTCGAGTCTGCACAAAGGTAGATGTTCGTGGATGATAGGCCTCCCTGCAAGTTTTGGTTACCTAATAGGCCTGTCCCACTTAGGCAACTTTTTAGGCCACTGCAGGAGACTATGCAGTTTCCTCATGGTTGCCACATGTTCGCGGGTGGTTGCCGGGGAGTCGCCTTCATGGTTGTGAGGAGTTTCTGCATTCTGGGAACTAGTCACCGCCTCATTATGGTTGCCGCAAATTTTTCAACGATGAAAAATTACCGGTGACTAATATGAAACCGCCATGGAGAATTCTCATGCCAGGTGGGTCGCCAGGAGACCCTAGTGGGTTGCCAGGAGGTCGAAGTGTTCTCGAAGGATCTCATAGGTTGTAGCTGCGGCTGACTGGTGAATTTCATTGGTTCATTGGGAAAAAAACATAAGCAGTAGTTTTCAGAACCAAGGATAACCGATCGGTAATGTGCCGAGCTTCACAGCCGTGTATCCCTGACTTCTTAAAAGTTGTCTCCACTCCTTCTCCCTCCCTCTCCCCCCTCTTTTAAAGGACTTACCGTACACTGTGCTTCAGCCGTCTTAATTACAGCGCCAACCTTCCCGTTCTTTGCAGTGTTTGTATCACCTTGGCTTTGCACCGTGTGGATTTCACTCAGACACCGCTCCCCCCGCTTGCCCTGTCCTCCGCCTGAATAACGGGATGGTGAAGGAAGCGATGTGTGTGTGTTCCACTCTGACAGTCGCCGTTCCAGTTGTCAACTTGATAGTCACCAGCAGTCGCCTGAAAAATCGCCTAAGTGCGACAGGCCCATTAGCTCGTTCAATTGCCATTGAAGCGCTGGGCTTTGCATGCAGTAATATTTCACAGCCAGTTGGCCTTTCATTAAACAACAGGGGGCAACTTCTAATCCAGAGAAGTGATATAATGGTCATTTGGTCCAACCAATTCTCTTTGAACTTTATTTGTGATCTGTAAAGAATCTTGATCACAGACATGATCAGGTCTAACCTCCTGTGTCTGAAGAAGGGTCTCGACCCGAAACGTCGCCTATCTCCTTCGCTCCTTAGATGCTGCTGCACCCGCTGAGTTTCTCCAGCTTTTTGTGTACCCCCTAACCTCCTGTGTATCCCTTTGTCCCTCTTTCCTTCATCTTCCTAACCAATCTTGTTTTGAATGCTTAAGAAAGAACTGCAGATGCTGGAAAAATCGAAGGTAGACAAAAATGCTGGAAAAACTCAGCAGGTGAGACAGCATCAATGGAGCGAAAGAATAGGTGATGTTTCGGGTCGAGAGCTTAGGGTCTCGACCCGAAACGTCACCTATTCCTTCGCTCCATAGTTGCTGCCTCTCCCGCTGAGTTTCTCTAGCATTTTTGTCCACCTTTGTTTTGAATGCTAATGTGATTTTTACCCTGACCATAACCACAAACGAGGAATAAATAATAAAAGTACAGATTATTAATGTTCCATGTATTTAATTATAGTCAATAAATGACAAAAGGTGACTGTTCCAGAAGGATGAATGAGTCACAGACCTTTTTTGATCATTTTGATAGCATTGGCAATGCACACAAATTCAGCCAGTAGGGACACCATTTGATGTGGGTGTGATTCCTACAATCACTTTCCTTTAAAAATAATTGCTCAATCTATGGTGAGCTTATTTTAAGCCTGATTAGTATAAAGAATTATAAACCTAAAATTTATACTACCAGTCACAACTAAGTTCTAGTTTTTGTGTGCACATCTTTGCAGTTAGACTGGCAAACAATTCTTAACAATTGCTTGAGATTACTCTCCCAGGATTAAAATCCCACGGGATAATAGTCTTGTGATCATAGTGTCACATTGTTGATGCTGCACTCCATACTTTCCAATTCATTCCAGTCTCCTCTGGCATGTTCATAAAGGGCCAGATGTCCTCTTTCAATCTTGGAATTTTTCTTCATTGTTAATTAATAAAATTCGACAATGTTATTCAAACTCTAAGAATTCTCTCTCTGGTTCCCCCTTGAGGTTTTCCACGAGGATGCTGGATTCTGTTAATTGTTCAGCATGGAACATTAGCTTAATTATATTTTTAATGTTTGGTTGCTAAAAAGGAAACAACTTTATTGCTCTAATCCACAATCATTTCATACAGAAGATGAATATTGCAATTTGTTATAATTTTACCAATGTTATTTCATATTTCTTACATTCAAAAATACTCTAATTTATTTAGCTGAAAAATAAGTTCAAGAAACACATCCCAGAGGGTGCTGAAGCCATTAATGTGCTTGTAGGTGAAGTAGACTTTCTCGAAAAGCCATTTGTTGCCTTCGTTCGACTAAAACAGGCAGTAATCCTTGGGGCCCTTTCAGAAGTGCCTCTGCCAACCAGGTAAGCATATTATATCATGTGGATGTATGTGCAATTAACATCACCCGCATATTGCAAATGTTATTCATGTCACAAATTAGATCATTCTGCACCAGGTAGAGTATGATATTTTTCTATTGATATTTTCTATATCTACCCAAATGATCCTTTTCAGTCAAGTAGGGACAGTGGATTTAATAAGGATCACCTTGGTCCATCCAATTACTTTTTTTAAACCATGAAATACCCAGCAAGTGATAAATAGATATTATTAATGATATTCCCCTCATATTTCTTTCCTTTGGGGTTAATGTTAGCACCTCCATGAAGCTCCAGCTCGAATCCTTTTAATACAGGATGGCTCATTACTTACTGTAGCTTGTGTTCTCTGTTTAAGTGTTTCATTTGCCAAGTGTTTCAGGGGTTAACATTTTTTAATCCAACAGTATATTTTATGCTGTAAATTAAATACAACTTCATGTGTTGGCTCCAATTATTTGTCCTCTTTCACTGCAAATGATATCCTATTATTAATAATTGTGACTGGTTCTTTTTATAGTTCTTTAAGGTAGCTCTTTCTTTACATTTAAATATATTGAATTCACCAGAACATTGGCTGTTGTAATAAAATCCACCTGCCCGAATAAACTGCAAAAAAAATCTCTATTTAAGCAAAATTTAGATTGGGTTTTTTTTCATGGAATTTTCACGTTTTTCTATGTCAGGATGTCCACAAGTCCAAGTTGTAAGGAGTCACTTTCCCAGCAATGTTTTATGATTCATGTTGAAGTTTGTACAAAGTGTACCACAAAGTTCAACTTTAGTAATTTGCCAAACAGATGTAAGGAGCAGTATCACCCTTTACACAGCAGAATTTTCTTTGAATTATACATTATGCATTGGGGTATCTTGTAAATAATCTTGGGTAAATTCATTTATCTGTTGATTTTATCAGTGGTACATTTTGCGAGCATCATATATCCATAACATGTCTTCAAGTTTATGATTGATGATGGGTACAGTTAAGGCCTCACAACATTTACTTTAAAACAGGCTACACAGAATTGGCTCGTCTCTTTCTTTCTCTTTCAGATTTTTGTTCATTCTTCTTGGGCCAATAGCAAAAGCTATGATTTATCATCACATTGGCAGAGCTGTTGGAATTTTGCTTACAGACGAGGCAAGCCAGTATAATTATATATTTTTTGTTGTAACTTATTAACTATGCAAAACATATAATTACTGTCCAAACTACCACACACGGTGCTAATGGTATAAGAGTCAAGAGTCAGGCCAAGATGTTTAATTGTCATATGGCCAGTTACTTGAACAATGGAATTCTTACTTGCTGCAGCTTTACAGGACAATAAATAAAAATTTCATACCAGACCACGATATTGCAAGCCTACGTAGGAAGTGTAACCTTACTGCAAAGTCCATAATAGATCGTTTCTCAGATAGGATTTTAGTTAAGATTGTGTGGTTGATGGGAAGAACCTGTTCTCGAATCTGGGGGCAATAGTTCTCTGGATTGGTCCTGCATCTTTTACCCAATGGTAGCAGTGAGATAAGAGCATGGGCAGATGATGTGGGTCTTTGATGATATTAACTGCCTTCTCGAGACTGCGCTTCCCTTTGACGATGGGAAGGTCAATACCCGTAATGGACCAGGCAATGGTCACCATTGTCTGGAGGCTTCTCCATTCCAGGGCTTTTAGATTACTGAACCAGGCCATGACGACAACTAGCCATTATGCTCTCCAGTATACACCTGCAGAAGTTTGATAGAGTATTTGACAACAAGTAAGATCTCTTCAAATTTATGAGGAATTAGAGGCCTTGGTGAACTTTCTTTATAATGACATCAATGTGCTGGACCCAGATAATCAGAAATGTGTATGCCCAGGAACTTGAAGCCAAAACTCCCTTACAACTTTTTTTAGTAGCTATAAAAATGAAAACTGCACAATTTAACTTTTATCGTATTACAGGAATTTTAACCTTTTCGTAATAAATGGTACTTAAAACTTTAATTACCAACTCTAACATTCTTAGGAGAATTTAATCAATAATTTTGTAAAAATGCAACAACTTGATGGAATTTACAGGGAAGTTTGAAGATAACTTACTCTTTATGTGAGAGTAACTGTAGAATATCACAAGGAATTCAGCAACCTTCTCTGATTTACAATTCAAGAGACTGCACATTCTGGGCCCTTATTTTCTAATTTAGTCAATTCATTCTGAATTAAAAATGTTCATGAATTGCAATAACATTTCTTATATTCTAAATTAATGTGCTCACAAAATAATCTGATAATAATGTTTGGTATTTATACTATTAAATATCATCTGTCCTTCCCTTTGGCTGATTAAACGTAAAATTGATATTTCAGTTATTCCATATTGTGGCATTCAAAGCAAAAGTGAGAGAGGACCTTCTCGTTGGATTTGATGATTTCCTTGATGAAGTGACTGTGCTTCCTCCCGGGAGGTGGGATCCCACGTTACGAATAGCCCCACCAAAGGTTCTTCCATCAGTACACAAAAGGTAAATGCTGAACAAATTGATTATATTTAGTTTTGTCCTCTACATCCAATTGGTTGCCCATCAACATAGAGGCCAGGAGATTTGGCTTCCAATACTGCTGCCTAGAGGACAGTTGGTTTATTGGCCACTGACAATCAGTAAGGGACTTTGCCAACATTAAGCTGTAGACATGGGTAAGTATGTGGAGTTATAGAAACATAGAAACATAGAAATTAGGTGCAGGAGTAGGCCATTCAGCCCTTCGAGCCTGCACCGCCATTCAATATGATCATGGCTGATCATCCAACTCAGTATCCCGTACCTGCCTTCTCTCCATACCCTCTGATCCCCTTAGCCACAAGGGCCACATCCAACTCACTCTTAAATATAGCCAATGAACTGGCCTCAACTACCCTCTGTGGCAGAGAGTTCCAGAGACTCACCACTCTCTGTGTGAAGAAAGTCTTTCTCATCTCGGTCTTAAAGGATTTCCCCCCCTTATCCTTAAGCTGTGACCCCTTGTCCTGGACTTCCCCAACATCGGAACAATCTTCCTGCATCTAGCCTGTCCAACCCTTAAGAATACGGATATGGTATACGGGATGTTCCTCCCACTTTATATATCAAAATACAAGAACTTATAGAAACTTAACTAGTTGAAAATTAACAAAATAGCTGCATTGAGTACGTTTCTTACTGCTTGAGAACTGTATCATCCTGAAGATGAGGGCAGTACCTTGAAGGAATATCTGCTGTCAAGTGACAAAGAAATTCCTGTAACCAGCAAACCTATTCCATGGACCAGGTTCGCTGTTCAAACATCAACACTGTCTTGGATGCAGGCGCTAAACCCAACTGCAGAAGTGGAAATCTATACCAATCTTCTCTAACCTACTGCGTTACAGTGTGGCTAACTGAATATAAGAAGATATTATTACCAAACCTACACCATATGTTGAAGGATTTCTAATATTAATTCTCAAGGTATAAATTGTGCTTTTTTAAAGTAAATTTCTGGGATTGAACTGAAATAATATGTTGGATTAACATTTTCTATTTCCTCGGTATCAAAGGCATAGAATTGTGCTATGGTTTATTCACAGCCAGAGTTCTGCTCCATTGATCCAGGGTCTGAGTTTAAACCTCATTGAAACAGCTAAGGAATCTGAATTCATCAAGTACAGTAAATCTAGAATTTAGAAAAACATATTCTTGCAATGATAGCTGTGAAATGACAGGATTGTCATTGAAACCGAACTAGTTTGCTGACATTCTTTGTTATTTGCTATTCTGACTTGGTATGGTCTATGTGTGACACAAAAGTCACCAATGTGGTTATGTCCTAATTGTTCACTTCTTCTTCTTCCTATGTATGGCGTGCACAGCCTAATGTTGTAGGTCAACTTGTTCTACGTGATCTTGTTTGTGCACATCGGGTTGATTGCAGTAACCATATAACCATATCACAATTACAGCACGGAAACAGGCCCTCTCGGCCCTTCCAATCCGTGCCGACCATTTGTTTTCCCCTACTCCCATCTACCTGCACTCAGACCATATCCCTCCATTCCCTTCACGTCCATATACCTATCCACTTTACTTTTAAATGTTAAAATCGATCCTGCCTCCACCACTTCTGCTGGAAGCTCATTCCACACAGCCACCACCCTCTGAGTAAAGATGTTCCCCCTCACGTTACCCCTAAACTTCTGTCCCTTCATTCTCATGTCATGCCTTCTTGTTTGAATCATCCCTACCCTCAATGGGAAAAGCTTATCCACGTCAACTCTGTCTATCCCTTTCATCATTTTAAAGACCTCAATCAAGTCCCCCCTTAACCTTCTGCGCTCCAAAGAATAAAGACCTAACTTGTTCAACCTTTCTCTGTAACATAGTTGCTGGAACCCTGGCAACATTCTAGTAAATCTCCTCTGTACTCTCTCTATTTTGTTGACATCCTTCCTATAATTAGGTGACCAAAATTGTACACCATACTCCAGAATTGGTCTTACCAATGCCTTGTACAATTTTAACATTACTTCCCTACTCCTATATTCAATGCTCTGATTTATAAAGGCCAGCACACCAAAGGCTTTCTTTACCACCCTATCTACATGCGATTCCACCTTCAGGGAACTATGCACAGTTATCCCTAGATCCCTCTGTTCCACAGCATTCCTCAATTCCCTACCATTTACCAGTAGTCGAAACAGTGTGAAGGTTGCGATTTCCCACCCTGTCCTAATTGTTACCTCAGATCAAGGGAAGATATGTGTAAATGCTGGAATTGGCAACACTGTCTATATCCCATAAATAAATAAACTGTTTCTGTTGTGTCTTTTATAGATGATCCTGACCCTGGGGATCAACTCTTAAGTTTTCTCACCACTGTTACCAGTATTTTAAGATATCTTTCACTTCTTGGCAACCAGAATCAGAGGCTTATCCCATGAGCCATCTGTCTGGAGCAACTTACAGTTTGCCACTTAACTGTTCTGAATTATGTTTTATCGTCCTTACTATATAATTTTGCATCCTTGTGGCCCTATTCATTGATCTGAATTGATTGGACATGTGATTTTGAGTCTACTGTGATTCCTATGTCTCTATCACATGCATCCTTATATATGTTTAAATGCCACTCGAGGAAGGCATGCAATGGTAATTTTTCCTTTTTATATGTATGCCCGTGCTCTGAAACAACTCATTTACTATCGTAATACTAATTTAAAATTCAAAATTTCCACTTTTCTCTGAGTGAAAACTTCTTTTATCCTATAATTCATGTTTATCTATTACCTGGGTTTACTGCATCTTCACAACTTTGAGCCTTTTAATGTAACTTTGCACAATATATTTTGGAAATCCAGTTGATTATTATCCAATTTTCATGTAATTTCCTCAAAGAAGAATTGAAGTAGAATTCTCATTTTCTTGATTCTTTTTTAACCTAATATAACATGTCTAGAGACTACAAAAAAGGGTCTATGCAATCAGAATAACATTTTTAACTTTATTAGGCAACCAGCTAAGTTCCTCTTATTGTTCCTCAACATTATATTAAATGAAATGCAAAATACTAATTGATTTCACTCATATTGATCTGTGGTCTCATTTGCTATCCCTTTTCAAGCTGAACACTACTTCAGACTATTTTCTATTCTTCTGGTTTCTCCTTCTTAATAACGCACTTATAATGGTCGTCCATGGTTTATAAATGTACTTCTTAATTGTTTTCTTGCTCCCCAGTATAAATGTCATCGAACTGTGAGAGTTTATTTGTTTAGGTGATGGACTAGTACCATACTAGCTTTGCTTGAAATAATTGTGAGTTCAAATCCCTGCTTCAGTTCAGTGACAATGCAAAAACAGACAATAATTTGAGATGTTAAATGATGGACTGATCTGGTCCCTGTGCCAGTATTGTCCTTTCAGCATTGTCTACTTCCCACATTGTGCCATAAGGCATTCAACCAACCAACTTCACTAAAATCAGCTTTGTGAGTTAATAACCAGTCAGTTGGTAAATTTCTTAGTTTGTAGTTTGTGGGGTAGGATTTGTGTTCCATTCCAATGATTTGAATGCAATAAAACAAGACTGTTGCTCCACTGCAGTCCTGAGGAGGTGCTGCATTGTTGGAGTGTGTCTTTTGAGTAAGATTACAGGTCCTGTCTGTTTTCTCATCGGGCTTCGGAGATCCAATCTGACTGCTCATCAAAATATCTTTTTGCATTCTTTTGACGAGGACTTGTCCCTCATGGCCTGGTTAAAACATCCCGAAAATTGATTACTGGGCTGTTATTACTGGCTGAGAAAATTGTGCGGTGTATTTCCCACATTACCATGGTAACCATGCTTCAAACTACACAGTCAGAATGTCTGCAGTTTTGAACATTCGCTTGGCTGTAAGGAGCTTTGGCAGGTCTTGAGATTGTGAAAGGCACCAAATAAATGCACGTCTTTCCTTAGTAAAAACAGAAAATTAGGTCCATCATGTCTTTGGTGTTCGCAGGACCGTGTAAGTGTGGCCGCCTTTATATTGGAATTGTAACTGTCTCAGTATCTCTCTTGAAGATACCTGAAATTAGTCAGTCATATATGAAAACAATAAGAGAACTCATTAAATAAATGATCCACAAAGTCTGGCAACATTTCTCAATGTGACATTCCAAACAGAGGCAAGTGGACACTAGAATTTTCTATCATGTAGTTTAGAGATACAGCATGGAAACAGACCCTTCAGCCCACCAAATCCCTGCAGACTTGTTCACACTAGTTCTATGTTATCCCACTTTCTCATCCACTCCCAATACTTTAGTATGTACAGAGGCCAATTAACCTACAAACCCACACATATTTGAGATGTACAGTACATAGATATATAGAAAATAGGTGCAGGTGCAGGCCATTCAGCCCTTCGAGCCATTACCGCCATTCAATGTGATCATGGCTGATCATCTGCAATTAGTACCCGCTCCTGCCTTCTCCTCATAACCCTTGATTCCGCTAGCCCTAAGAGCTCTATCCAACTCTCTTTTGAATGCATCCAGTGAATCAGCCTCCACTGCCTTCTGAGGCAGAGAATTCCACAAATTCACAACTCTCTGGGTGAAAAAGTTTTTCTCATCTCAGTTCTAAATGGCCTTACTCCTTATTCTTAAACTGTGGCCCCTGGTTCTGGACTCCCCCAACATCGGGAACATGTTTCCTACATCTAGTGTGTCTAATCCCTTAATAATTTTAATATGTTTCTAATAAGATCCCCTCTCTATATTCTATCCCTTCTAAATTCCAGTGAATACAAGCCCAGTCGTTCCATCCTTTCATCATATGTCAGTCCCGCCATCCCGGGAATTAACCTGGTGAACCTACGCTGCACTCCCTCAATAACATGAATGTCCTTCCTCAAATTCCTAAACATTGTTGCAACAACATTGTCACAGTTACTCACATAATAAAGTCCTTAGTGGTAACTCCTTAAAACAACTATGATTAGTCAAT
The DNA here is from genome assembly GCA_035221665.1 of Okamejei kenojei. Taxonomy (NCBI): domain Eukaryota; kingdom Metazoa; phylum Chordata; class Chondrichthyes; order Rajiformes; family Rajidae; genus Okamejei; species Okamejei kenojei. The sequence continues at coordinate 18,844,756 of CM069141.1, read as the reverse complement.
ATTATATATGACAAATATGGTTCTGTAATCATCCTTGATAATTATTTTATTATCTGTGAAATTCATGGGAGCAATTTATTATCTGTGAATTCATGGGAGCAATTCTAAAGTCACAAATGTAAAAGGTTTCTTCCTATTTTGCTATACTTTCATCACATTTATCACAAGATCATTGATGTTAATGGTTTGGTATTGGTTTTACATTGGTATTGAGAGAGCACTATGGTCATGTTTCCATATGTAAATGTGGAGAAATTATGTGCACTTTGAATGAGAATGCTGTGGGCCAGCAATTTAGACTCTTCATGTTAGGAACAAGGAACAGCAGATGTTAGTTTATAAAAAAAAGACACAAAGTACTGCAGTAACTCAGAGCATCAGGCAGCATCTCTGGAAAACATGAATAGGTGACATTTCAGGTCGGGACCCTTCTTCATACTGAATGCTCTCCAAAGATGCTGCCTGACCAGCTGAGTTACTTCAGCATGTGTGTTTGTTCTTATATTAGGGTATGTAAATCAAGGTTAGGGGTAGCAGTGGGCAAGGATTGCATGTGCTGGACCTTCAGTAGCAAAATCCAGACAATGTTGTAATCAGTTACTTTCTGTAGGCTTGGAATACATTACCATGTGAAGCTGTGCTCAATTGGCACAATGAAACAATAATTTGTCAACTATATGTAAAATGCAGTTTAATAAATCTGCAGGGGGTTACACAAAAGGCTGGAGAAACTCAGCGGGTGCAGCAGCATCTAAGGAGCGAAGGAGATAGGCGACGTTTCGGGTCGAGACCCTTCTTCAGACTGGTCAGGGATGAGGGAAACGAGAGATATAGACAGTGATGTGGAGAGATAAAGAACAATGAATGAAAGATATGCAAAAAAGTATCGATGATAAAGGGAACAAGCCATTGTAAGCTGTTTGTAGTGTGAAAATGAGAAGCTAGTGCGACTAGGGTATGGGAGAGATAGAGCGAGAGGGAATGCCAGGGCTCGAGGGCTGAGGGAGAGGTGGGAAGGGGAGGAGACAGCACGGGTTAACAGAATTGAGAAAATTCAATGTTCAAGCCCAGAGGATGCAGACTCCCCAAGCGGAATATGAGGTGCTGTTCCTCCAACTTGCGGTGTTGCTCACTCTGGCCATGGAGGAGGCCCAGGACCGAGAGGTCGGATACGGAATGGGAGGGGGAGTTGAAGTGCTGAGCCACCGGGAGGTCGGGTTGGTTAATGCGGACCGAGCGGAGGTGTTCGGCGAAACGATCGCCAAGCCTCCGCTTGATCTCACCGATATAGATTATCTGGCATCTGGAGCAGCGGGTGCAGTAGATGAGGTTGGAGGAGGTGCAGGTGAACCTCTGTCGGACCTGGAAGGACTGCTTGGGTCCCTGAAATGAGTGGAGGGGGGAGGTGAAGGGGCAAGTGTAGCATTTCTTGCGGTTGCAAGGGAAAGTGCCCGGGGAAGGGGTAGAGTGGGAAGGAAGGGAAGAATTGACAAGGGAGTTGCGGAGGGAGCGGTCTTTGCGGAAGGCAGACGGGGGGGAGATGGGAACATGTGGCGAGTGGAGGGGTCACGTTGGAGGTGGTGAAACTGGCGGAGGACTATGTGTTGTATTTGCCGGCTGGTGGGGTGAAAGGTGAGGACCAGGGGGACTCTGCCCTTGTTGCGAGTGGGGGAATGGGGAGAGAGGGCAGTGTTGCGGGGTATGCAGAGAACGCCGTATTTTATCCCGGTGGCGGCAGCCATCATCTATAATGGGGGAGGAATCCCCCCAGTTTGCCGGTCTGCGCAGTGGGGGAGAAAGTGAGTGGGGGAATTGCCGGGCCCCAGTGTGCGCATGACTTGGTGTGGAACACCTCGTCCTGGGAGCAGATGCGCTTAGACCGGAATTGGGCGCAATAGGGGCATGGAGTCCATTTACAGAAGCTGTGAGGGTGGGAGGAAGAGTAGTCCAAGGTAGCTGTGGGAGGGAGCAGATCGGAGTTGGTTTGTGGGAGTGTATGTCGGTCAGGAGTGTATCACCTGCAATAGAGATGGTGAGGTCAAGGAATGGTAGGGAAATGTCAGGAAATAGTCCAAGTGTATTTGAGTGCCGGATGGAAGTTGGTGGTGAAATGGATGAAGTCAGTCAGTTGTGTGTGGGTGCAGGAGGTGACACCAAAGCAGTCGTCGATGTAACGGAGGTAGAGGTCGGGGATGGGGCCCTGGTACTCCGAGAACAAGGATTGTTCGACGTACCCGACAAAGAGGCAAGCGTAGCTGGGGCCCATGCGTGTGCCCATAGCTACGCCTTGTGTTTGGAGGAAATGGGAGGAGTCAAAAGAGAAGTTATTGAGGGTAAGGACTAACTCCACTAGGCGGAAGGAGGGTGTCAGTGGACGGGTATGGGTTGCTCCTCTGGTCGAGAAGAACCGGAGGGCTTTGAGACCGTCCTGGTGAGGGATGGAGGTGTAGAGTACTGGACGTCCATGGTAAAGATGAGAGGATGGGGGCCTGGAGAATGGAATGCACGGAGCCGACGGAGAGTGTCTGAGGTGTCTTGAACATAGGTGGGGAGGGATTTAACAAATGGGGATAGGATGGCGTCAAGGTATGTGGAAATGTGTTCGGTGGGGCACGAACAGGCAGAGACAATGGGTCTGCCAGGGCAGTCGGGTTTGTGGATTTTGGGAAGAAGGTAAAATCGGGCCGTGCGGGGCTGGGAAACGATGAGGTTGGAGGCTCGGGGGGGTAGGGAGCCGGAGCTGATGAAGTGGTTATGGTGCTCGAGATGGTGACCTGGTGTTCGTCAGTGGGGTCAGGTCCAGGGGTAAGTAGGAGGAGGTGTCCGAGAGTTGGCGCGTGGCCTCCGCTTTGTACAAATCGACGCGCCAGACTACCACGGCACCTCCCTTGTCGGCGGGTTTGATAACGCAGTCTGGGTTGTTACGGAGTGAGTCGATGGCAGTACGTTCAGGGGGGAGAGATTGGAGTGAGACAGGGGAGTGGAGAAGTCGAGGCAGTTGATGTCCCGACGGCAGTTCTGGATAAATAGTTCTAGAGCCAGGAAGGCTACGAGGGGGGGTCCAAATGGAGGGGGTACGTTTGGAGACAGGAAAAGGGATCATCAGTGGGGGGCGAGGACTTCTTCCCGTGGAAGAACGCTGTGAGGCGGAGGCGACGGTAGAAGAGCTCCAAGTCGTGGTGGGCGCGGAACTCATTGAGGTGGGGACGGAGGGGGACAAAGGTGAGACCTCTGCTGAGGACCGACCTTTCAGTGTTGGAGAGGGGGAGGTCCGAGGGGATGGGCTGCGGGCTGCTGGAGGGCGGTGGAGTGTCGTGGGTCGGCGGACCCGAAGGCAGGAGTCCGCGGGCAGTGGAGTCGAGGTCGGCGGGCGATGCGTTGGAGGTCCCGGTGGGCGGGTGGTCGGTCCGACTGGTGAGGCGGCGAGATGATTGGGGTGCGGTGCAGCGGCCATGTTCGGGGAGCCCCGGTCCGGCGGCGATGCAAGGTGAGGCAGGTGCGGCTGTGATCTTCGGCGGGCCCAGTACAACGGCGATGCTGGATGGGCCCGGTGTGGCGGCTGTGGTCTTTGGCGGGCCCAGTACACCGGCGATGCTGGTTGAGCCCGGTGCGGCGATGCGGTTAGGTGGTCCCGGGGGGGCGGCAAGGTTCGGCAGTCGCGTTGTGCTGGTGATGGGCGGTGGAATCGGGGAGGGGGAGATAAACAGAGTTACCGGGCAGGCAGCGGGGATGGGCGTCATCGGTAGGCAGGTGGAGGTCGGCGGCAGCATCTGCGTGGAGGTCGGTGAAGGCGGCGTCCTGGTGAGTCCTGGAGGCTCTCCTCGTGGACAAGATGGCATCGGGGGACTCAGGCCGGCGGCTCGGGCCAGAGTTGGGGCCCGGGGCCTGCGGGCGGTCTCGGGGATTGTCGGTGGCTGTATCGGCCTGGAGGCGGGCTAATTTCAGGTCCTTGGTGGAGGTAAGGTGGGTCAGGAATTGTTGATTGAAGCGGTGGTTCTTCCGGAGGATGTAGTGTAGTTGCCTAGTCGGGGATTGTCGGTGGCTGGAACGGCCTGGAGGCGGGCTAATTTCAGGTCCTTGGTGGAGGTAAGGTGATCTGCATCCCGGTTAAGTCAGTCTTTGTTAACACTATTAACATTTATCTTGCAGAAAATCTGCATATTCCCGTACTTCTAAATCTTACATTCACAAAGGAGGTCGTGTTCACCCTGAGGAGAGGTATGGCAGTACTCTGCATGTTGCTGACGATTTGAAAAAAACAGGAAAGTAAGTATATTTACATTACTTATGGTTTATTTCCAAGAAATAATATATTTAAGCTGAATAAAAGGCACACTTCTGTATCTGAAGCTGTGACTCTGTTTCAAAATTTATAATTTAATTCTCCGGGAAAACATAGGAGCAAACAACACTGAAATCAGACATAAAGTGCTGGAGTAACCCTGCGGGTTAGGCAGCATTTCTGGAGAACATGGATAGGTGACGTTTTGGGTTGGGACCCTTTTTCAGACATTATAGGTAGGGGGGGGATGGAGAAGGTAGCAGTCAGTTCAAAGTCTGGCAGGCAGTAGGTTGATACAGGTGGGGGGGGGGTGGTGGTTAATAGGCAGATTGTTGGACTAAATCAATGTAACCTTGCATTGTCAGTCATTCATAATTTACAAAAGCAAATCATTCTGTCTCTGTTCTAGGTTTTTTGGGGGATTCATTAATGACATCAAAAGGAAAGCACCGTGGTTTGCCAGTGACTTTTATGATGGGATGAATCTCCAGTGTCTTTCAGCCATCCTCTTCATCTATTTGGCCAGTGTAACAAACGTAATTACATTTGGAGGAATATTGGGTGATGCAACTGATAATATGCAGGTTTGTCTATTAATTTGTGTTCAGTTATAGATTGCAGTGTCTTGCAATTCTCCACTCCTTTCTTGTCCTGTGATGGACATGCTATTGTGCATTATGTGAGCCTAATGGTCCATTTCATGGATGATGTATGTACTTAATCAAATCACACACGAGGTCTCTAAACTTTGTCCACTCCATTCTTGTCCTTGAAGTTATATTTTTTCTGTACATCTCAATTTACTGCTTGCCACCACTGTGGTTTCACTCGGCTTCCTGGTTTCTTGTGGGTAGTGGACTTTCCTCCTCCTCTCCACCTTTGATTGATATGGCTTGGAAACAGGCTCTTTGGCCCACCAGGTCCATGCCAACCATCGATCATTTACATTAGTTCTATGTTTTGCCACTTTTGCATCCACTCCCTACACACTTGAGGTAATTTACAAAGTCCGGTTAACCTACAAACCCACACATCTTTGGGATAGACAATCATAGAATCATAGAAAATAAGTGCAGGAGTAGGCCATGCGGCCCTTCAAGCCTGCACCGCCATTCAATATGATCATGGCTGATCATCCAATTCAGTATCCTGTACCTGCCTTCTCTCCATACCCCCTGATCCCTTCAGCCACAAGGGCCACATCTAACTCCCTCTTAAATATAGCCAATGAACTGGCCTCAACTACCTTCTGTGGCAGAGAATTCCACAGACTCACCACTCTCTGTGTGAAAAATGATCTTCTCATCGGTCCTAAAAGACTTCCCCCTTATCCTTAAACTGTGACGCCTTGTTCTGGAGTTCCCCAACATCGGGAACAATCTTCCTGCATCTTGCCTGTCCAACCCCTTCAGAATTTTGTAAGTCTCTATAAGATCCCCCCCTCAATCTCCTAAATTCCAGCCAGTACAAACCGAGTCTATCCAGTCTTTCTTCATATGGAAGTCCTGCCATCCCAGGAATCAGTCTGGTGAACCTAAGAATAGAACCTGCAATAGGTGCAGTAGTAGGCCATTTGGCCCTTCGAGCCAGCACCGCCATTCAATGTGATCATGGCTGATCATCCTCAATCAGTACCCCGTTCCTGCCTTCTCCCCATATCCCCTGACTCCGCTATTTTTAAGAGCCCTATCTAGCCCTCTCTTGAAAGGGCAGAGAACCTGCCTCCACCGCTCTCTGAGGCAGAGAATTCCACAGACTCACCACTCTCTGTGAGAAAAAGTGTTTCCGCGTCTCCGTTCTAAATGGCTTACTCCTTATTCTTAAACTCTGGCCCCTGGTTCTGGACTCCCCTAACTCCCCCGAGTACCCAGAATAAACCCATGTGAATAAATGGAGAACATGCTAATTACAAACAGGCAGCACCCGAGGTCAGGATCAAACTTTTACTTGCTGCACTGTGCCGACCCACCTTGTCCACCACAGCGTCCAAAATGACCTTGATTATTCCACCAACTCTGACAGAAACCAGCATGGTTCTCTGGAAGTAATGCCATCACAAGGTTCCAGCTATTGGACTTACCAAGGCATGCAGCATCTGGAGAAAGAAATAGTTTCCAATCAATGACCATTCATCAGATCTCCCCCTGACCTCCCCCTTTCTGATACGGAACCGTCTGTCCTCAGCAGAGGCCTCACCTTTGTCCCCCGCCCCCCTGACCTCAATGAGTTCCGGGTCCGCCATGATGTAGAGCTCTTTTTTCGTCGTCTCCGCCTCCAGGCCTTTTTCTATGGGAAGGAGTCCTCACCCACCAGTGATGACTTCTTCTCCCGTCTCCAATGGACCCCCTGCTCTTGGACTCCCCCGGATGGCCCTCTACGTTGTTTAGACCTTTTTCATTTCCAACTGCCGGTGGGACATCAACCGCCTCAAATCTTTCCACACCCCTTACTCAATCTAACCTCTCCCCCCTTGAACGTACAGCCCTCCACTCACTCTGCAGCAACCCCGACTGGATAACCAAACCCACAGACAAGGGAGGTGCCGTGGTAGTCTGGCACGCTGCCCTCAACCAGACTGAGGCCAGGAGACAACTTTCAGACACCTCCTCCTGCTTATCCTTGGACCATGACCCCACAAACGGGCCTTAACCTCAAACACCATTACTGATTTCATCATTTCCGGCTCTATGCCCATTAAAGCCTCCAACCTTATCATTCCCCAGCCCTGCACGGCCCAAAATCCACAAACATAATCCTGGCAGACCCATTGTTTCTGTTTGTTCGTGTCCCACCGAATTAATTTCCACATACCTCGACTCCATCCTATACCCCCGGTCCAATCCCTCCCGACCTATGTCCAAGACACCTCACACGCTCATCGTCTCCTCAATGACTTCCATTTTCCACCAGGAGGGTCTTAAAGCCCTCCGTTTCTTCCTCGACTTTCAGGACCAGCCAATTTCCGTCTACCAATACTCTCCTCCGCGTAGCAGAGCTGGTCCTTACCCTCAACAACGTCCCCTTCGACTCCTCCCACTTCCTCCACATCCAAGGTGTATCTTTGTGCACTCGCATGGGCCCCAGCTATGCCTGCCTCTTTGTGGGGTGCGTCAAAAAATCCCTGTTCCAGGCGTACACAGGCCCTATCCCCAACTCTACCTCCGCTACATTGACGACTGCATTGGTGCTGCCTCCTGCACCCATGCAGAACTCATTGAGTCAACACTAATTTTCATCCTGCACTCAAACTCACTTGGACCATCTCTGACATCTATCTACTGCTTCTAGATTTCACCGTCTCCATCACAGGAAACAGACTATTGACCGACAAACCTACTGACTCCCATAGGTACCTAGACTACACTTCTTCCCACCCTGCTTTCTGTAAAGACTCTATCCCCTACTCCCAATTCCTCTATGCCGCATTTGTGCCCAGGATGAGGTTTTCCATACCAGGGCATCAGAGATGTCCTCATTCTGTAGGAAACGGGAGTTCCCCTCTTCCATTATAGATAAGGATTTCACTAGGGTCTCCTCAATATCCCGCAGCCCTGCTCTTGCTTCCCCTCCCCCCATTCATAACAAGGACAGAGTCCCCCTTGTCCTCACCTTCCACCCCATCAGCCGTCGCATACAGCATATAATCCTCCAACATTTTCGCCACCTCCAATGGGATCCCACTTATGGCCGTGTCTTCCATCTCCACCCCTTTCTGCTTTCCACAGAGACCATTCCCTCCGAAACCCTGGTCAACTTGTCCCTTCCCACCCAAACCACCCCCTCCCCAGGTACTTTCCCCTGCAACCGCAGGAGATGCAACACTGGTCGCTTTACCCCCCCCCCCCCGACAATCCAAGGACCAAAATAGTGTTTCCAGGTGAGGCAGAGGTTCATCTGCACCTCCTCCAACCTCATCTATTGTATCCGCTGTTCCAGGTGTCAACTCTACATCGGCGAGACCAAGCAGAGGCTTGGCGGTCGTTTTGCTGAACGCCTCTGCTCAGTCCGTCTTAACCTACCTGCTCTCCTGGCGGCTCAGCACTTCCACTCCCCCTCCCATTCCCAATCTGACCTTTCTGTCCTGGGCCTCCTCCATTGTCAGAGTGAGGCCCAGCGCAAATTGGAGGAACAGTACCTCATATTTCATTTGGGTAGTTTACACCCCAGCGGTATGAACATTGACTTCTCTAACTTCAATAGCCTCAATTGCTTTCCCTCACTATCTGCTCCCCCTTCCCAGTTCACCCACCAGTCTTACTGTCTCCGACTACATTCTATCTTTGTCCCGCCCACTCCTCTGACATCAGTCTGAAGAAAGGTCTTGACCTGAAACGCCACCCATTCCTTCCCTCCAGAGATGCTGCCTGTCCCGCTGAGTTACTCCAGCATTTTGTGTCCAGCTTCTGTTTCTCCCACCACAGATTTGCTGAATATCAGCAGCATTTTCTGTTCTACGTAACATTTCTAGCATCCAGTTTGAATTTTTCCTTTCATGATTTGCAGGTTTGCATTTGTGAAAGTATATTGGCCTGAACTGGTATTCATTTATGAAATTATATCCTATGGTTAAATGGGATAATTAGTGTTGTCTGTCAGCGAAATCATGAAGGTTGTGCTGCAGCATAAATTGTGCATTCGCCCTTCATTTGCGTCAAATGAGCGAGACTAATTGTACATTCCCCTTCCAGCTCTTGTATTCCTGCGCTATCAAATTTAGCTTCATAGTTAGGGCTTATTATACTATTCTGTATCCTAGTTAGACATAGTCATAGAGTCATACAACATGGAAACAGGCCATTTGGTCCAACTTCCCCTTGATGACAAAGATGCCCCCATCTCAGCCATTCCTATTTGCTCATGTTTGGCCCATATCCTGCTAAACCTTTCCTATCCATGTACCTGTCCAAGTCCCTTTTAAATGCCGTTATAATATATGCCTCAACTACTTCCTTTATCAGCTCATTCCATATACCCAGACATCATCTGAGTGAAAAGGTTGCCCCTCAGGTTTGTTTTAAAACTTGCCACTGTCACCTTAAATGTATGCCCTCTGGGTTTTGATTTCTCTACCCTGGTAAAAGAATCTGTGCAATCACTCTATTTATTCCCATCATGAATGTATACATACATTTGCACATTAGAAAGTAAAATCGGTTGGAAAGTTGAAATGGAAACATAAAACACGGGAGATACTCAGCATGCCAAGCAGAAAGTGTGGGAAAAGAATTAGATTTAATATTTCAGACTGATGACCTTACATTGGACATATTAGGTTTCAGATAACCAGGCTTTCCAACTTATGTCAATTCTGGCAGTTCAGATCCTACTGCCAGAATTGAGGCCAGTTCATTGGCTCTATTTAAGAGGGAGTTAGATGTGGCCCTTGTGGCTAAAGGAATCAGGGGGGTATGGAGAGAAGGCAGGTACAGGATACTGAGTTGGATGATCAGCCATGATCATATTGAATGGCAGTGCAGGCTCGAAGGGCCGAATGGCCTACTCCACCTATTTTCCATGATTCTATGATTTTACTGGCAAGTCATTAATGTGAAAAATTAACAATGATTCTCTCTTCATAGATATTGTGTGACCTGCTGAGTATTTCCAGAATTCGCTATTTTATTCTAATACCTAGCAACATGGCATTTTGCATTTATCTTTTCCAGTATCCGTAGACCCAAACAGTTCTTCCAGGTTTAGCTTCGATTCACTTGTGCCTTTTCCAGTCTAATCTATCATTGGTGCTCTGAGGATATAATTAGAGATCCACCTAATACCAATAATTGGTATTACGAGAATATCCAATTATCTTCGTAACTGGATAATTCTCCAATATATCCTCCAAATTGGAGAAACCAAATGCTCATTGGATGATTATTTTGTAGAACACATCCTTTCAGTCCACAAGGGAGACCCTGTGTTCAATCACATGTAATTTTAATACTTCATCCTTCTCCCACTCTTTTGGCCTTTTATACTGTTCCAGCAAAACCAAAGATAAGCTCACAAGCACCATCTGATCTTCTGATGAGGCACACAGGCAATTTGAGATGATCAGCCTTTCCTGGTGTATAGTGCTAATCAAGGTCAATAACTTGAAATATTAACTTGTCAAAAGAAACATAATCTATGTTTGCTTTGAAATGTTGTTTCTGTACATCTGAAAATATTCTTAAATCTCAGGTTAAACTGCAACTGTTCCTAAACTCTTCCTATAAAAAAGAAAAAAAAAGCTTTTCTTATAAGAAAAGACTTTCCACATTCTTTTCCTTTTATGTTTGAGTTTTCCTTTGATCAGATTATTTCCTGTTGTTTCTTGCTTTAGTTTCTTTCTCATTTAATGAACAAAAGAGAAAAAAAGACAGGTCATAGACCTGAAATATTAGCTCTACTTGTTTCTCCAACAACCTGACCTGTTGAGTGTTCATAGTATGTGGAGCACATTTACTTTGCATTTCCTGCATCTGAATAATTTGGATTTTAGTTTATAAACCATAATGGTTATATGTGTATTTTAGGGAGTCATGGAAAGCTTTCTTGGAACAGCAATTGCTGGAGCAGTATTTTGTCTCTTTGCGGGACAGCCATTAACTATTCTTGGCAGTACCGGCCCTGTGTTGGTTTTTGAGCGCCTTCTATTCAGCTTCAGCAGGTACAGTTATTGTGGCTGATTATAGCTTCTGTTTTGTTCTTTATAGATTTCTTTTTGCATAACACTGAATAACTTGCTTGTTTCTTACTGTGAATTATTGTAAATGATGAACAGTTACACTTTGTTGGGTATACTGTTAAAGGGAATGATGTTGGAATAAAACTCAAGGTGAAAAGAAAGCCAGAAGTTTTTTTGTATTTTCTGCAATTATTTTCTCATCATATTCATGCTTCATTCAGTACCTCGAGTAGTTAATGTTTAGATTTGACTTTGTAACAAACAACTTGCAGTAGCTGCAGAGAACACAATAGCTGAATCTGATGTCACCCATTCAGCATCAATAGTTGAGACATTTTAATTATCTCCCTCTACAAGACATTTGGGAAATGATGTTGGCAGCATCCAGGTTTTCAAAATTCTTTCATATAGGGCAATGTTTATTTCTGCTCCATGATAGAATTTTGCTCGAAATTCAGATGCTGAGCACGTTTATAAAATATTAGTTGGTTGGACAAGTTTGCAAAGTTGCTTGCACATTCTCTAAATTAATAATACATTAATACTTGGAGGCACATGGATACAATAGACAACTGTCTATTGCATGTTCAGTTGCCACTGCAAAAAATGTAGTTAGACTATTCATGTTCAGTTGCCATTGCAAAAAGATTTGTTTCACACAAGTTCCTCTGCTTGGTCTGCAATGGCCCGAGCTGAACATGCTAGTCATACATGAACTATTCAACTCCTTATTTATTGCATGAAAGAATATGAAAGCCTGGGAATCAAACCTAGAATCTTATAAATGCCAGTCACTCCTTATCTTGACAATTTGAGACACTTTGGTGGTCTGGGTGATGTTTAGAGGCTCTTGAAATTACAGAAAATTATTTTCAATTAATGTTTAACATTACTTTGCAATCCTGGGAGTGTATTTACAAATTCAAAAAAATAAACTCAAAAACCTCAAGGAAATAGGGATCTGATAGTTGCAAATTTGTGCGTCCACTTCTTCACATCCCACCCTGTTACCAAAATGGAGAAAAAAATCTTACTAGTAAAAATAATATGTGAATGTTTTGAATTTAGAATTGAAATAGAATTTCACATCAAGAGTCAAGAGAGTTTGACTGTCATATGTACTGGCAACAGAACAATAACATTCTTACTTGCTGCAGCATAACAGGCCTGTAAATATATAATAATCAAAAATACAATAAATTATTAGTCCTAAAAGTTCAAAAGCCAAAGTCCGTAGTGCAATTAAAGATGCCATCTGTAGATTATTATAGTTGCTGAGGTTAGTCGGGATCAAAACTGAAATCAATAAGGATTTTTGGCAATACATTGATCTTTGTATCTCTGGATAAGTAGACAGTTGAAGTTTAAGTAAATTTGAAAACATTGAAAAAAAAGGTTCAAATGATTTTGGTGTATTATGTAAATTCTGGCACATAACGTGCACTTCCAATGCTTTATGTATTGCATCTTAATGTAGTGGGTTCAGTAAACCTTGCAGGGAACTGTTTAAAACTACAGTAGAGGTAATGGATATTTTATTTCATGAAATTCTCTTGATTAGTGTTCTTTTTATTTTTAAACATGAATTCACAGTGATTATAAGCTTGATTATTTGGAGTTTCGTCTTTGGATTGGATTATGGACTGCATTCTTTTGCCTCCTCCTGGTTGCCACAGAGGCCAGCTACCTAATCCAGTACTTCACACGTTTCACCGAGGAAGGCTTCTGCACACTAATCAGCTTCATTTTTATCCATGATGCTTTCAAGAAAATGCTTATTTTGGCCAGGAATTATCCGATCAATTCTGATTATAATATTGACCATGTTACACAATATCGCTGCTCTTGTCTATCCTCTGAAAGAGGTAAGATTACATTACAGGAAATTGTCAGCTTTAAGTAAACCATTGAAAGGAGCCACAGTTTTTTTTATAATGCATTTTGTGGAATCTTTTCAGATAATGTCTCCAGTCTATTTGACAAAACAACTGAGGAATACTATGAACTTGGCAGTGCCTCCTCCAATACAACTGTAAGTTCATTGTAAAGGTGGAAATATCTATTTCTAAGGATTTTCCAAGTTTCCCTGTTTTCAAGCAGTTGTTGACGAATAGTAGGGTATAATTACACAGTATTCCTTCAACAATACATTCCATGTCCAGGCTTCATGCGAGAGCGGCGGCCTACTCAAGATTCTGATGCCCACACGCAGCAAACATTAACTTCAGACCTCAGTAATTTTAACTTACAAGCCTTATTGTAAGCCTTATGTGGACATGTTGCCTGCCGGTACAAAATTAGCATAAAGAGATATTAGAAGGTAGACAAAAATGCTGGAGAAACTCAGCGGGTGAGGCAGCATCTAAGGAGCGAAGGAATAGGTGAAGTTTTTCTGAAGAAGGGTCTCGACCTGAAACATCACCTATTTCTTCGCTCCATAGATGCTGCCTCACCCGCTGAGTTTCTCCAACATTTTTTTTCTACCTTCGATTTTTGGAGCATTTGCAGTTCTTTATTAAACATAAAGAGATATTATGCTGGTATGCGATCAGACAGCCTTCAAGCTACTAGGGAAAATTGTGGCTGGTATGAACCTGGTTTCATGAATGGTAAAGTGGGACCTTCACCCCAACTACCTTTCACCCAAGCATTCGCTCCCCCAACCAACAACCAAACAATGCCAGTATCTTGATGTTTGAACAAATGGGCAACGCAGTGGTGCAGCAGTTGAGTTGCTACCTAACAGCACCCGAGACTCAAGATTGATCCTGGCCAAGGGTGCTGTCTGTGTCTGTGTGGAGTTTGTACGTTCTCCCCGTGACCCCACGGGAATTCTCCGAGTGCTCAGGTTTCCACCCACACTCCAATGACATGTAGGTTTGTAGGTTAATTGGGTTCTGTGCATTGTCCCTAGTTTCTAGGATAGAACTATTGTATGGGTGAATGTGGTTAGCGTGGATTCGATGGGCCAAAGGGTTTGTTTGCACACAGTATTTCTAAAACTAATAAACTGAAAAAACAAAAAAGATTTGTTAAGTGCAAACTTGCCATTCTAAAAGACATAACTTGAAATAAAAACAGGATAAGGAATTCCAAATGATCTTTCTCCACTATAATTTGAAATAGTTAAGCCCTGTATGAGACAGTAAACTCAGCAGTCTTACACCAAATCAGCTTCACGTGTCTGTATAATTTATTGGCACTGGTATTGCATTTACTTTCTGAATTTTCACTCAAATTCTGAATGTGAGAGTTTTGGGAGCTTTACTATATTTCTGGTTTGAGATAATGCAGTCAGTCTTAGAAAGAAATATGTTATACAGAAATTCTTGTTTTTAACAATATGCACGACCATTTGCAAATGAGAAAGCTTTCTCAGAACGTTTATTGTCACTTCCTGATGTGTTTAATAAATTCTCACAAGTTGTTTCATATGTCATATTTCAGTGGGTTTTCTTTTCCTCTTAGTTCTACCTGGAGCCTGGTAACTGGTCTTCACTAACAAAGAAGGATTGTTTGAAGTTTGGAGGAGAGCTGCTGGGTGAAACCTGTGATTATATTCCAGACATTGCACTCATTTCTTTTATCCTTTTCTTTGGTACATTTGTTTGTTCCATGTCACTGAAGAACTTTAAAACAAGTCGATACTTCCCAACTGCAGTAAGCATAATACATATGCCTCGTTATAACTCTCTATGAAATAATCATTTCCAAGTCTCGTGATTTCTGTCTAAGTCTGTCAGTTCGCAACGAGCTAATCTCTTGAAACCTTGCACAATGCAATATTGCAAAGTGTTTTGACTTATTTCAGGCTGAAATAAAATGGGATCCAATAGGAATGATCATCCAAAGAAAGATTACAACCACTTTACAAGCCAATTCAGTTGAGAACGAATATATGTGCTGGACATTTTTACCAGCAATTTGCCTGCAGACAGCTCTGAAACTAAAAATAACTAAACATATGTCATATGACCGTCACCAAACTAATTTTAGCAGTGAGTACACAGTAATTCTGGATAAGGAAGTTCATATTTAATGACGACTGGTTAGCCAGCAGACATTAAACAAAACTTTTGGTTAATGAAGGTTGGGGTGTTTATGGATTCTGAAAGACGGCAGTGTACAAAGCTGGTCCTGAACGTGTAGGTCTGACAAACGAAGGCATACAGTTCATGCACACAAATGTCTCTGGAGTCTTGCCCAAACCCAGGCAGTTGCACTTGTATGAAAGGGGGTGGGAAGGGAATCAGGGGTGGAGAGGGGGGTGGAATTTGCAGCAGGAGCCAATGGCCAGGAACAGGCAAAGATAGTTTGCAGCAGTTAACGGAACGAGAGGTAACAGTGTGGACTCGGACTCGGAGCACTCGTGCTCCTCCTAGTCTACAAGGAAACCGCAAATATATATTTTTAATGCCTGTTGCACAGAAGCTCTCTGTGTCAGGTAAACTAAAGCTATTCCTTTGCTTATTGCATACTGGGCCTTCATGGAATAATTGAATTCAATAATAACATTTTATATCCAGATGAAACAGAAGAAGCAATTCACTGGTTGCATTTTAATCATACCCCTTAATATACAGGGAATAATTAAGCTTGGTTGTGAAATCTACCTGTTCATCAAGTGTATCTGAGAAGTGGATGGGGACACCTCCTCCCCAAGGCGATATAAATACCTCGGGTGGAAATAGATGACATCATAAGGCAAATGACTGTGATAACAATGGAAAAATACAGCAAATTATTAAACACCGACTAGAATCCTAGGTAGAACTTGATTTTCTTCAAACTGCTATGGGATCTTTAATGCCCATCTGTAAAAATAGACAGGGCCTTGGTTTAATAATTCTTTTGAAATAAATGGCATCTCCTATCACCAATTCCCTATTTGAAACAATCAAAACCATCATCTTAAAAAAATACTCAAAGTGCTGGAGTAACACAGTGGGTCGGGCAGCATCCTTGGGGGACGTTTTGGGTCAGGACTCTTCTACCGACTTGGCTGAAAGATCACACATCCGTGACCTCCAGCGATGCTGCCCAACCAACTGCGTTATTTCAGCTCTTTGCTAAAAAGAAAACAGGATATGCAGTTCCTTGTGTATCAAAAAGATCATCAGACTGACTTTAAGTAGCCCAAAATCACAGGATCATCAGTCAATAAATACCAACATGTTTCGCTGGGTAGAGCAGGTAGAAATGATGGGTGCTTTGCAGAAAAGGTCTATAGCCTGGAGCAATGAGGACTCCTGAGTTTTTCTGGTACCCCCTTAAAGACTTACCAGTGCGCTTTCCCCAATAAAGGAATTGCAAACCCCTATTAGTTTGGCTATACCAATTAATTAGCGGTCATGAAATGGCAAAGCAAACAACTTTGGTTCCAAGTGAGAGAAAAAAATAAAAAGAAAAAAGAAAATATGAGTGAAAAATAGAAACCAAAAAAAGAAAAATGAAATAAGAAAAAAGTGACTGAAGGGCATGCAGTCAATTTCCTTCCAACCATTGCCCCTCATCAAATTAAATATAGTTTTTTTTTCTGGAGTTTGATTGGTTCTTACAATTTGAGGTTTTCTGCCTTAATCCACTAAGAATTGATTCCATACTCAAATAACACAATATTAAAATCTTTCATCTAGATTTTTGCATTAATCTTCTCGCACTGAACTGATTATATATAATAAAAAAATTTAGTTGGATTTTAACTATTAATTTATAAATATCTAGTTGCTGAGACGCTTTTGTTACCTAACAGTCGCTCCTGTGATCTGAAGAGAAACAATCCTTTTTCACTTACAACATAGTCATTGACAACATAATCTCTGACCGCCCATTTATTGTCGCTGCATTGGCTTGGGGAGGGAGCCAAGGAATACGATAGCTCCTTGAACTCCTGCTTGAATTAGATTAATAAATAGACTATGTTTGTTCCTGCTACCAGTCGAGAAAGTAACATGCAGATGGCAGCTAGGTGGCATATCGGGAAGAAAGGGAATGGGGTAACTTCGTGAGAATAGTTGCGTGGAACGTGATGTGGAGCAGGCTAGAATGGGACCTAGAGTTTAGAAGCTTGGGTTAAATTGCGTACGGTGGTCCTAGTGAGTTAGCGATAGAGAGGGTTGAGTAGTATTCAGTGTCAGGGCAGGCTTATTGTTTAATGTAAACCCTTATGAGCTACGTGAGTGGTAAATGTGCTTGGTAATTAGTTAGAGCGATGAATTTAAAACGCCAAGATTCATGTTCCTGCAGTCTCCACGTCACTTTCTTACTCTCAAATTCTCTCCCAATTTACTCGGTTAGAGTGACGGAATGGGTGTTTTGCTATTGCCAATGCATAAGAAATTGGCAAAAGAGAATGTAAAGTAATGGATTGCTTGCTACATATAGTTATATGTTAGTCAATTCCATATAACAGTTTGATGGTCTTAACTGTCAGAGAGAAAGGGCAAGTATCTCTTAATATATGTAAGTTATAATAATCCCAAGATTATACTCCTGGTAAATTCAAGATAGGAAAGATTTCAGAGGTAGTTCAAAAAGGTCTACTGGGAGAGAACTACACTCAGTAACAAAGTCAGTATGAAAAATAAACAAATGTTACATGCACAGCGCTAATTGGCAGAAAGCAGAATGACTTCAAGATAAAAGATCGATCGAATGGTCATTTCATGAACATGTGTCTCAGCACGACAGACCGATGGCTCAGTTGTGGGGCACGCACAGTCTAAGAGGTGGGATGGAAAGGGGGTTATCTCAATCAACACTATAGGATTGTATCACGAGAACTTGAAGCTAGATTGAAAATGATGATTCAGGGTGGAATTGCTTCAAAATCACCACTTTAGACTATATTGTTTGAAACAGGTTACAATAGCTATAATCAGGTTTATGGGCCAATCCGATAATAAGCTTTGACCTGTCCTTTATGTATTGAAAAATAAAATGGAAGAAGAACTCATTAGAACACAAATGTAGTTCTACTTCGTAACACAAATCAGAATTAAACCAGGGTACGGCAATTAATTTCATAGTTCTAAGAGCAGAAATACAGGCCCCAGTTTTTCTATCCTTGTTCATCAGCGCATCTACGTCTCTGCCATTCAATTATGGCTGATCTATCTTTCCCGTTCCAGTTGATTTCCCAGTCATTCAATCGCTACTTTCCGGGGGAGTTGCTGAGGAAGTGTCTCCTATTGTGAGCGCAAAAACGATCTCTGGTCAGCTTTAAGCATGCCTTGTTGAGTAGCTGACCAATCAAGGAGAAGACTAAATATCTGACTGCCCAGGAATATCACTTCAGTTATGTAAATATGTTCTGTGGGGACAAATATATTATTTTATGCACATTTTCAGCATGCAATTAGATTCACATTGTTACAGCACTTTTGAAACCAATTTTTGAGGGGATGTCATATGGTGATAACCCTGCTTCGACAAAGAACAATTCCGAAATCTGCCACCCTGAAGTCTCAAAAAGGAATGGTTAGTAGTCTTTAGTGTTTTCAAAGAAACATCTACCATAGTGGTGACGTATATTTACATGGTCCAAGCATCATGAAGTATTATTATCGATGTAAGTAAAGACACTAACCCATTCTAGGCTCTTTGTTTAGTGTTAGGCCTTGTTTTTACAGTATTATGAATCGGGAACCAAATTAAACCATTTGAATGGCGAATGAATATCATGTTTTATAATTTATATTAAGATTTCTTCTTATCAAAAAATTTATCGGATTTTTCCATAATTTTGTCAATACTGATCATCTGTGGAGTTTGATATATCCTCGTTGGTGTGACATCCAAACTCATTGTGCCAGAAATGAGCTACGGTTTTGTGTTATGAATATGAGCATAATTAACTGTGTAGTCTGGTAAAAATATTTAATTGACTTGATTTTATAGGAAAGATACATTGCTGTATTTTACAATATATATTGCTTGAGATGTTAATTTGTTTTCGTATGCTACGGTTTTCAAACTATGATAATCTGCAAACCTGTGTCAAAATTCCCTAGATGGTTCAGCTCTGGTGCTCACCTGGTACGTTTATTAAATGCTCCTTTTTGAACTCACTGGGTCCCTGTCCAATATACCTTTCTAAACTCAGGGGAGCCTGTTTCTTACAGTGCTCGTAAACTCGTCCCCCCCCCCCCCCCCCCCCCCCCCCATTTTTGTCCCCCTGCTTCCACTGGAACATTTAATTTATACTAATGCATTGCCTCTAAAAGATATGTTAAAGAAAAGCGCGTTGTGTAGAAAATAGAGTAATAACAAGTAGTCCCTGTAGAAGTCTATGATATCCGCACCACCAAAGGTCACAACTTAACCAGAGAATATCAGAGTTTTAGTGATTCCTTTCCCTCTGCATATTTGGACATAATTCAGTCCTTTAATCATGATTTAAGATAGTCAGGTCCTCCCTGGGGTTATGACAGTTTCTAGTCTTGAGAAGAGTCTCATCCTAGCAGTTTGCCAGTCGAATTTGGCTGCAGGCAGTAAAAATTCTTACAAACGATAGGCCAATCAGGACAATTAACTCAAATGTATCTCTGCAAATGGATATTGTCACGACACACCACAAGGCAATAAGATGCCCTACAGCCTGGCAGCAGATGGCAAATCCAATCTTGCCACTACCCATGCACACAACTTGTTATATATTCCCTGTCTTTAGGTTCTTAGGTGGGATGTTTTAATAAAACCTTGAGGAGTTGTATCCCACTGGAATATTTTTGCGATCATTTCCCTTCTTTTTTGAATTTACATGGAACATTGAATGCTGTTAAGTTATTTGATTGTACTTGTAAAACGTTAATCATATCCCATTCTGTATTATTTAGCACAAAATGTAAAGCAAGAAACAGTCTGAATATGTGGGGAAAGCATCTTTAATGATTGTGGAATAATAGTAAAAGCAGGGACCATCCGGGAGAGTGTAAGACTCTTATTTGTACTCACGTCATTTTAACTTACACCAGGGTGCTTTACGATGGCAGCTCCGCCGGCTGTTCTGTTCGATTTTTCATCTTTTTGTGTTTATTTTTAGTGTTTGCTAAGTTTGTTTAAATGTTCTCCCTCGGTTTGACTTATGTAGGGGGTGGGGGGGGGGGGGTGGGGGGGAGGGAGGGGATCGGGGAAAACTTTTCTTTTCAGGTTCTTACTTTGCCGGCAGAAGATGCGATTTAATTTATGCGCCTTCCATTCGATTGGAGCTGGAGGCCTCCTCGGACTTGACTATCCAGCCCCACCGCGATAAGGGACGCAGATATAACATCGGAGCTGATCTCTTGCCTGGGATTGCACCACCTACCCGCGGGTTCGGCGGACTTACCATCAAGAGCTGCTGTCTCGGGAGGGCAGGCCGCAGTCGGGAGGAGCTCTCATCGATTGCCAGAAGTTCGACCAGCCCCGACGCAAGGTCTCGATCGTCCAACACACGGGTGAGTGACATCCCCCCGGATGCTGGAGCAGATCGCCTCGACGCGGAGAGGGTCCCTACGCCACGGCTACGGGAGTTCAAGATCGTCCCCGTCCAACGGAGGTCTCGAGAGACAAGACAAAACGGAGAACAAAGGTAAGAGGACTTTCGCCTTCCATCTCAGTTGAGAGGTATGTGCAGGAGTCACTGTGGTGGATGGTTCTTGTTAAAAAGAGTAAAATGTTTTTTGCGTGTTTCTTGTTGCATTTTTTATTTGTATGACTTGGCAAATGAAATTCCTACGTATTGTTGCGTTAAAACACTACTGTGGCAAATAAATAAGTACTAAGTTTCTGAGTCTGGATTCTATTTCTGATTAGGAGCTGATGATGCACTTAGTGCAACATTCCTTTGATTTGGCACAATCCAATTTTCTCAGTATACTATTTGAATTTAGCTATAGATGGTATGCATTATGCATAATCATATATTTAATATACAATATCCCAAATGCACTGGGGCATTTGCAAAACTTACAGTAATTGACAACCTATTTGTTTTTTCTATTCTAATATTAAATTCCAGCATAATAAAAACGAATCGTTAACTTAATGTTGTAATGTAAGTTTTGATTGTTAAATAGTTAAATACTTAATATTCGGCACTTTCATATGGGCTGTCAAGAGTTAAAACAATAAAAAACATAATTCTTTGTGTTACTATTAACCATAATTGGAAGTACATTTTTATGCCTTGTTTTTATAAGTGCAATTACAAGTAGGACCTTTTTTTTAAATTAAAGCCAACAAATCCAAACAGAGGGTGGTTTGTGTACCCATTTGGAGCGAATGAATGGTGGATCTGTCTCATTGCGATTGTGCCTGCTTTACTTGTCACAATACTCATGTTTATGGATCAGCAGATTACTGCAGTCATCCTGAACCGCAAAGAACATAAACTCAAGGTAGGTTGTTTATTTGCCTCAACTAACTTTAATAGAAATTTATTATAAAAAAAATATCAACTGCATGAGTTAAATCATTGCAAGATGATTTATTTCAATGTTCTCAATTGCTCCCCCCCCCCCCCCAAAAGGATAGAGGGCATGAGACAGTCCTAACTTTATTTCAAGAATACTTGACATAAGTGAGAGCATTTTTTTTTGCATTGTACTTTATGTACTAATAAATATACATTACAATTGTAGTTTAAGCAAGAAGTGAGACCATATTCAACCAAATATGATCCATACACTCTTTTTGGAAGCAAATCTTATCTAATCTAAACACCTGCTAGTCTTTGCATCATATGTCAAAGCACCAGCAAACTTCAAATGAAGAATGATGTGTCTAGAAAATCGGGGAGACTGATGAGTGAATTGCATGGTATGCAAATTTTTCTACTCTGATTCCTCCAATAAGATGGTGCTCTAAAGGGGCACCAGTTCCTGAAACATGCACTGGTGTCCAATGGCGATTATGTCCTTCTTGGTGGACACATAACATTATTTATTTTTTAAACGTATGTACACGAATGACCCCATAATACGTTCTGCAGGCCTTGAGCTTAGTTTACACTGTGCTATTGAGTCACAACATGTTTAAAAGAAGCTTCTAAAAGAGAGGTTCTAAAACTGATGGGGGGAACTCCCTTGAGCATAGATTTTACCTAGCTTGCATCCTCAAGCACCTCTCTCTCCCCAATCCACCTGAGTCTCGCAAGCTCCTGTGTGGTGACTTGATCTGTCGACGTAACAACGTATCCTAACCATTGATTGTACACTGCTACCTTCGTGAATCACAGTCAACAACTCACACCCTAGCAGCTAGTGATTTTACTGTATCTCTCCACTGACAATATAACCACTCAACCAAGCACAATAGTTTTGAAAAACACAATCCAATCTCTGACTACAATCCTGGTCCTACCTAGGCAAATGTATGTGATGTTGTCTTCAAACCCAATAAGTCTAACTAACTTCTCTCCAACCATTTCCCTGCATCTGATCTTCCCATTACATTTCAGATACAGGCTGCACATTAAGAAATTCTTTTCACCCCCCAATTGACAAAGGATGGCACACACAAGTCCTGACAGTCCAGTGCCTTGTCCCTTTCTGTGTTTTTAAATGCTAGATCTGCAACAACAACCTGAATGTGATTGAATAAATTGCATTTTTTATAGGTTCCTGATATTTTATTTTAATGTATCAGTATATTCGTCCATAAATAGTTTATTCAATGTTGGAATGTTCTCTTTGGGGGGGGGGGGGGATTGTATATATATTGATATGTTTGGGAATTCACTTATAATTCTACATTTCGGGCTTTTAAAACCTATATCAATGGTTTCTATTTGTATTAGTTGTAATTGTCATGTGGTCTCCCGAGTACAGTGAAAAGCTTTTTGCTATTGACTATACTTTCAGAAAATGTGGCTACTTACCAAACCTTATTCTCTTTTTCTCAATTATATTTTAACTAAATTTATTTAATTTATATAAATATATATTTCCACCAATATTTTCATCAACCTTTTTTGCCCAAAACTATTTTGATCACCTATATGTGCATTTGTGCTCTCTCTGATGATAGTAACCATGTTATCCCAGTATGTAAATTCCTATTCAACGTGGCTTTTTATTCATTCGATTATTTCTTGCCGCCAGACAGACTAGTAAAAACAAACCTAACAGCCTTTTGTGTGATATCATCTCATGAGTTTTCTACATTTTACCTATATAACTCAAATTATGAACTAAAAGTTTTAACTTTACTGGTAAGTTTAACTAACTATTGTTAAATATGGCACTTACTGATGCTGGAGAATTTGAGTGTGACACGAAAAAGGGCTGAGGAAACTCAGGCGTGGTGCGAGCGCATCTAAGGAGCGAAAGGAGAATAGGCGTATGGTTTTTGGGTCGAGACCCTTCTTCAGACTGCTTTAGAGTGGGCAGATACAAGAAATTCCTGGCCACTTATTGCAATATATTTGACCTTCCATCCGGCAAAATTAGACTTTTTATTTCATTCCTTGAGACAAATTGTTGACCTCTTTTAATCTCTTAAATCTTTACGTTTTAATATCAGTCCATTTTGTTCAAATTCAAATACCTAGGGCATAGCTTTAAAGGGTGGGGGGCTAAATGTCTTAAAGGAGATGAGCAGTGCAATTATTATTTTATAGCGGAGTGTGATAAGTAACCTGGAAAGTGTGTTGGGGAGTTTTGAAGCAGATACTATAGATTGAACAATTTAAAAGACTTTTGGCATAAGCCCATTGGAATATGCCAGGGAATGGAGTGTATGGATTAATGTGTAGGGTAAGATAGAGCTGAGCTGCTCTTTGCAACATGATTTAGACACGAATTTGTGGTCAAGGGCCTGTATCATGTGCTGTACTGTTCTGTAAGTGCCATGCACTTGGGCCTCTATTGAATAAAAGCATTTGCATCTCCTGCAGTGTAACTGGTTGGGAAATCTTGAGACCTCTCCATCTCTCCCAATTCATGTCATTCTTCAACTTCCCAATGTAGATCGTTACAGTACACCAAACCCAACACCATGGACTGCCACCAACTCCTTTATGAAAAAACATTTGACCTATTGCAGTGCAAGGCACAGTAGCTTGTTCAACACATTCCCCAGTCTCATAACAACTCATTACCAGCACTGAATAGGAGCGCACATCCAAACCCATTCTTATAGCAAACACTGACAATAGTGAAGCGCATCCAAACCCCCACTCTTCTTGCCACCATGTCACAGGGAGCGAGCAAAGACAAGGAATGAGGACAAAGTGTTTCATTGATGCGTTTCTGTGATAAAGAGGAATAAAGCATTGATTTAAAAAATCATGTTAGGAATGTTCGTTTAGACATTGTGGCCAGTAATTAATCGACAGGAATAGTATTATATGGGTCTTCTATTTGTGGATTTGCGATATGGCAATTTTCCACCATTCATCATTCTAAAGCGTTTTGGCCATCATCCATGCAATCCTATCTTGGCATTATACCTTAATCCTTTCCTAGCCTTGCATCCAGTAATGATTCTATCATAGTAAATGTACTCTGATCACACCCACACTCTTCTAGAAAGAGTGTGATCTCCAGAAACTCGATCACTATCTCTGTGTAAAAAGATCCCCAATTTAAAGCTTCATTCATTTCATACCTAAAACTATGGACCCTTGTTTTTGATACCTTCTTAACAAAAGGGAAAAAAAAAAAAAAAAAAAAAAAACTATATTTTTGCCCCTTCTTATAATCTTAAATATGAAATGTGATTAGGTGTAAACCATTATCTCTTTACTCTAGGGAAAAAAAGCCCAGCCTAAGCTCCAATTTCTCACCCACACATCCAAATTCCCTCCCCAAATTTCAGGCCCTCTGCAGTCCGAATGGGCTCTTTTGATAAATACTACCTAAAGGCAGAGGGACTCTGGTCTGAGTGCTATGTCATCATCTCTTCCGCCCCTTCTCTAGACTCCTCTTCCTTTTGTTCCTGTTTTTCAACCTCTTGCCATCCAGCATTTGGTCCCTTAATAATCAGATTAAGCAACATGCAACAATAGCACAAACTTTAATGTCTGTTCCACTGAGTATTTTAGAGATAGACACAAAATGCCGGAGTAAAGCCCCGTCCCACTTTCACGACCTAATTCGCGACCTCTGACGACCTTAAACAGCCTAAAAAAAATCAAGGTCGCGGTAACCTACGATCTCCTACGACCTTCCACGACTATGTGTACTACCTCCTACGTCCTTCCCCCTGCGCTGCTGCCTTTTTGTTGCCATCTCTAAAACACAAGTCTCCTCTCCAAAAACTCTCCAGCTATGAATGAACATGCCTTGGAGTGACAGAGGTGACGTTCTGTTGTTTAAATAACCTTTTTTTCACCCCGGAGCTATTACCTTTGACTGCCTCCGACCACCTACGACTCGCATCACGACCAACTATGACCTACCTACGAGTAAAAAGTATAGATTTTTTCCATGCCGACCTTTTTTTTACTCGTGAACATTTTTTATCAGGCTAGAAAAAACGCCGCGACCTACTTCATGCCACAAATACCTACGACTAGCATCACGACCTACTACGACCTACTTACGACCTCCTACGACCCCGTGGCGACCATGCTGCAAGTACGAGTCAAGGGAAAACTCGGCAGAGGTCGTGAATTAGGTCGTGAAAGTGGGACAGGGGCTCTACTCAGCGGGACAGGCAGCATCTCTGGAGAGAAGGAATGGGTGACGATTTCGGGTCGAGACCCTTCTTCAGGCTATTTTAAAGCTTCTCCAGAGTAGCCCTCACAATTAAATCAGCATGCTAATGGTGTGTTTTACAAAATGCAATATGATGGCATGTTTTTTATTGTATGCATGCTGCTTGTGTATGTGCAAGGTGTACACTGGAATCATGAACTAAGTTGCCAGCATATAGTCTCATTGTCAAGCGGCTACACACTGGTTTGTGGTCATGTTCCAAATGCAGATGGTGCTGAATGCAAGGAAATTGGAAAACTAGACAGTGAAGAAATGACATCCTTTCAATTTCAGTACATCTCAGGCATAACATGTGGTTATCACAAGCACTATGTAAGCAGATGGAGGCATTCTGTGGGAAAGCCTACATTCCTCAGGAATTTTTTCCTACTTCAGCATGAAAGGAGGGCTTTTAGCAATCAGAACATTTGAGGCCATGATCAAATAATTTATCAAACTAAAAATCAAAAAAATACTGGAAATACTCAGCAGGTCAGGCAGAATAAACGAGAGATTTTAATATTTCAACATTGTCTGATATCAACCTGAAACTAATTTTAGCGTGCCAGTTTCAAATAACCTCCAGTTTGTATTAAGTTCAATGCAGACAATTCTATGATTTTTTGAATAGATAGCCTTACAATTGGAGGTAGACACAAAAAACTGGAGTATCTCAGCGGGGACAGGCAGCATCTCTGAAGAGTAGGAATGGGTGACGTTTCGGGTCGAGATGTCAGTCAAAATCAAGTGGCAATTAATCTGTGATAATTGCTGCTCCCTTTAAACAGTGCAGATTGCTTCACAACGTTCAGAGGCCGTTAGTTGGAACAATGCTTTCCAAATTAGCTGTGTTGAAAACATCAGTGTTGCATTCTGCTTAAAGTCATGATCTGGTTATTCTCCAATGTGCTTACTCTCAGTTTCAAAATAATATCTGGGGTGGTATGCCATAAATGTGCCAATGTCTGCTTAGAATACTTTTAAATAAACTAATTCAGCACCTATTTCACTCAGAACAGACATTACAGATATTCGCTGTGACCTTGGCCTTTCGTGTATTCTTCCTTTTCCCTTCATTGGTGTTTGCCTTTAGTTCTTAGACCTGATGCTCTATCCATACAATCCTCTACTTTTTCTACTTTTCGCACCCCCCCCCCCCCTCAACACTTCGCCATTAAATCCCAAATCTTTTAGGTTTTGGGTGTCTCTTTAAATTTCTCATTCTTTGGCTTGACATCTTTTCATCTGTTTATGGCTCAATATTTTGGACAGATTTTATATGTAATAAATGTACTAAATTACATAATTGTTTTGTGTTTATAGCCTCACTTGTTCCAGACACTATTCTAAATGTAGGTGTGGAAGCCCCGTCCTTCTGTAGCCAGACATAATACATTGATCAATGTTTTATTAAACTGTTCATTTCTTGCCACTTGGAAAAACTCTAGAGGTTACCACCCTTGAAGTTATTGTATTATCTGTAGTGGAGAAGTGTGAATATAGTGTGAAGATGGATTCAAGTTTGGCTATAATGTGTGATACGATTAAACATCTTACTAATGCCAAATATCTAGGTATACACATGCAAAAAAATATAATTTGGAAGCGGAATAAGTAGAAATAAACGATCAAGTTTTACCTTAGCAAGTTGCAACGGTTTTTATGAAAAGAGGGGGAAATGCAGCAAAAATATGTAGTACAGAAAAATAAAATAATATTTTAAGTTATCATTTAATTCCTCGAGTAATCTATTGTAATAATAATAATGATGTTACCATTTATAATTTATCCATTTTTTAAATTTAACAATGATGGACCACACTTTTTATTGTGCTTCAGTAATCTGGTTATGAGATTACAGGCAAATCAACTGTCTGCTTCAATACAGAAAAAAAACATTGATATACTTTAGTTTATTAAGCTAGCAAATAAGGCTTTTCTGAATAGGGTTTCATATAATGAACCCCATATGATAATTAATTATATTAAAATTGAGAGAATATATAATCAAAGTGAACAAATTCTTTTCATGCAGTAATAATCCTCCACATGATAAATTAACGGAAAATTCAAAGGTTTACCTTGATGGGAACAATTTTATTTTATATTATTGCAAACGGAATCACTGTCCTGCTCCGACAGAAGATTTTAGCTTAAGTTTTGAAGATATGGGAGTGAAGATAAGCACTCTGGAAAAATATTTTTGGACGGATTTAATTCTCAGCATGTCTTTAATTTCGCCAATTCAAACTGTGACAATTACCCCACAGAAAGGTGCTGGCTTTCACCTAGACCTGCTCTGGATAGCTCTCCTTTTGATCCCTACTTCATTCATGGCTCTGCCCTGGTACGTGTCTGCAACTGTAATATCCCTTGCGCACATAGAGAGCTTGAAAATGGAGACTGAAAAATCTGCCCCTGGTGTAGAACCCTACATTTATGGGAGTGAGGTATGTCGAGCAATATTCTGAGGATTTAATATAAAATTATGGAATATAAATATCTATAATTGTACTTGTCTTCAAATGAATTTATGTACTGTATGAAGGAATTTGTTTTTTGTCTTATGAATTTATCGTGTTCACGTGCAACACCTTCCTGAATTGCAAGTTGTACCTGTTTTCCAGCTATTCTTGTTTTGTGGTACAGTTATTTCCCTTAGTATATCTGTGCTCTTATGAACTGAAATTGTTGGTTTGATTCAGATTTGTTTGTGCAGCAGATTTAACAAATAATACACATTTTCTTTAAAGAAATGATTATTGATAAATATGTTGAATCTGCATTGTTTTCCAATTGTCTTTGAAGATCAAAAGTAATTTGTTGATCGGCCGACAGATAAGGTTAAGACAAATATAATTGTTAAACCTTATATAGATTAACTTGACATTTCAAACTAACTTGACATTTCAAACTAAAACAATTAGGATAGATGTTCAGAAACAAAAAGATACAAGAAGATAAATAAAATGACACAATACAGAAAAAAGATGAAATTTAATCAGTTTTCAGAAAGTTGGTTATTGTATTCTTTTGTTGACTGTCAAGTTTGCTTCTTTTGAAGAATTGTTTTTAAACTGAAGACTGGATGGATAATGGCCATTAAGATTTTCCAAAATATAAGCATTTGATAATACTTACTGTATCGGCCCACAGGTAAGGCATGCTCAGCTAGATGAAATTTCAGAACAGTTCTATTTCCTGTGGAATGGTATCAAATCATTAACTACAGGATAAAAATGAGAAAAGGAAAGGAAGTTGCAACAAAGACCTTTGTCTTCTTCTTGCGTATGGCGTGCACAGCCTAAAGTTGAAACAGGATGGAAGGTTGAAAATATCCCGCCCCAAGACCTTTGTTGTAGAGTCATAGAGACGAACAGCGTGGAAACGGCCTTCGGCCTAACTTGCCCACACCGGCCAACATATCCCATTTACACTAGTCCCACCTGCCTGTGCTTGGTCCATATCCCTCCAAACCTGACTTATCCATGTACCTGTCTAATTGTTTATTTGTTAACCTGTAATTCTATTTATACACAACTTTTAATATGATAAAATATTCAAACGACCCTCACAAAAGTGTTATCCAAGAAAAAAAATTAAGAATGTAAAACTATGTCTCTGAAGGAAATATCAGGATAGCTCACAAAAAAATTGTCAAAAGAGGTAGGTTTCACATAAAATTCTTAAGAAGGAAAGGGAAGCAAAAAGATAGGAAGTTTGGGAAGGAAATTCCAAAATTTATAGACTTGTAATTTGATGCAATTAAATTCAGAATAATCATGAAGATAGAATTGGAGGAGTGCATACATTTCAAAGGGTAGTAGTACTGGCCAAAATTATATTGAGTATATGATGTCGGACAGCAAGAACATGGGAGTGCAGAACTTAATGTAAGTTGGGAATTTACGGAATATAAAGCAGGGCAGACATGATTTATTTTGAGAAAAGGGGTGATGGCTGCAGATATCAAGGCGTTGGGGATGGTATTCATATTGAGCGAAACAATAGTAATATCAACTGTCATGTGGCCTGGGAGGGAAGTTGTGTTATCAGATTGTAATAGGATCAAGGAAGCAGAATCTAGATCTCATAGATATAATGTTTGATGAGAGCTTAAGAGGAAGTAGGAGAGAATGTGCACATTCAGAACTTGGACTAGCAGGAACCTTAGATGTTAGGTCTGCTGGGCAAGGGGAATGCTAGGAAATGCTGAGGCCAATAATCAAATGGTCTCAATCTTCATAGCAATACCTATGCACTTCTTGTTATTAGTTAAAAATGATGGTGGAAATGGAGGGATAGAAATTTAAGAACAAGGTTCTTAAATCCCTAAAATATGAAAGCAAATATATACTTGAATTCCCAGATGATCATGGGATCGCAGATAATATTGGCAGATGACTACAGGACTCAGAGTATTTTGTATGGTCGTGAACAGCTAAAATAGGTGTCTGCCATATCCATTCAAATTTGCATGACCTGGACTTCACAGAGCAGAGATGAGGGCGTTATTAGCGGGGGCAGCAGGATGAGCAGTCACAGTTTTCATAGAAAGGAGGCCATTGAAAAGTGGGCAAGGTGTTGTTGAGCAAGTCAGCAACTGCAGACATGTCAAGGTGAATGGAAACTTGGCCAACGATCTTGCAGGCTATTTAATCAAATTGACTTACATAGAAACATAGAAACATAGAAATTAGGTGCAGGAGCAGGCCATTCGGCCCTTCGAGCCTGCACCGCCATTCAATATGATCATGGCTGATCATCCAACTCAGTATCCTGTACCTGCCTTCTCTCCATACCCCCTGATCCCTTCAGCCACAAGGGCCACATCCAACTCCCTCTTAAATATGGCCAACGAACTGGCCTCAACTACCCTCTGTGGCAGAGAATTCCACAGATTCACCACTCTCTGTGTGAAAAACGATTTTCTCATCTCGGTCCTAAAAGACTTCCCCCTTATCCTTAAACTGTGACCCCTTGTCCTGGACTTCCCCAACATCGGGAACAATCTTCCTGCATCTAGCCTGTCCAACCCCTTAAGAATTTTGTAAGTCTCTATGAGATCACCCCTCAATCTTCTAAATTCCAGCGAGTACAAGGCGAGTCTATCCAGTCTTTCTTCATATGGAAGTCGTGCCATCCCAGGAATCTGTCTGGTGAACCTTCTCTGTACTCCCTCTATAGCAAGAATGTCTTTCCTCAGATTAGGAGACCAAAACTGTACGCAATACTCCAGGTGTGGCCTCACCAAGACCCTGTACAACTGCAGTAGAACCTCCCTGCTCTTGTACTCAAATCCTTTTGCTATGAATGCCAACATACCATTCGCTTTCTTCACAGCCTGCTGCACCTGCATGCCTACTTTCAATGACTGGTGTACCATGACACCCAGGTCTCGCTGCATCTCCCCTTTTCCTAATCGGTCACCATTCAAATAATAGTCTACCTTCCTGTTTTGCCACCAAAGTGGATAACCTCACATTTATCCACATTATACTGCATCTGCTATGCATTTGCCCACTCACTCAGTCTATCCAAGTCATCCTGCAGCCTCCTAGCATCCTCCTCACAGCTAACACTGCCCCCCAAACTTCCGCAAACTTCGAGATGTTGCATTTAATTCCCTCGTCCAAATCATTAATGTATATTGTAAATAGCTGGGGTCCCAGCACTGAGCCCTGCAGCACCCCACTAGTCACTGTCTGCCATCCTGAAAAGGACCCATTCACTCCTACTCTTTGCTTCCTGTCTGCCAGCCAGTTCTCTATCCACATTAATACTGAACCACCAATACCGTGAGACCTGTTGTCCTCTCTGAAAACATGGTAGTGAAACCATTCCTGGTTCTCAATGCAGCCTGGAATCATGCGGAGAAGGTGACATAGGTTATGCATAGGTGATGTTTCAGGTCAGGACCCTTCTTATTCCAGCACTGTGTCTTTATATGTAAAGCAGTTTCTGCAGTTCCTTCAGTCTCTAAAATGCAATTGACGTTGTCTGAGGCTCTTGGCTGGGAGGTGGCAATCAGGAAAGGACAGTTTGCACAGGGTGAGGCATCTTCCTCCTGCCTCCATATGTTGTTAATTCGCTTCACTGGCAATGTTGCTGGCAGTGCAGTTGATCCCCTTGAAGACCACTGCATTCACTTATTTGTGACTGAGAACACTGAATGTTGTGATCAGTCTGCAACCAATTTAGCAAAGAGCTTTCAAAAGATGTTCTTTGCTTAATTTCCTATGTAATAAGAAGCAGATAACTTGAATTTCTAAAGGGTACCCTCAACAATGTGATGCTCAACGTGTAACAGTGTATAAGGAGAGTATGTGTGAAATTTTTTGCCAATTACTTTTCACCCCAAAAGTGCTGCACAATCCAACTTCTAGGCTAATGTATTTTGGATCGCATTAACTACTTTGTCTTATCATTGCAGTTTTACATCTATATGAATCTACTCCAGGGATTAGGACGTTGTTCCTATTTGCCAGTGAAATTAAATGTATTCTTTACTTCTTTAGTACTTGATATGTTTTGCAGGGAACAGAGAGTGACTGGACTGGTTATTTTTATTCTCATTGGTTTATCCCTCTTCCTGGCTCCAATTCTGAAGGTATCATTAATTAGACACCCCTGATACTTTAATTACAAATTTAAATTACTAACCGCTAGTGATAGCTTTACAAATAATTGGTAACTAAATTTATGTTTCTCCTTACTTAGTATGTGCCAATGCCAGTACTGTATGGAATCTTTATGTATATGGGAGTGTCTGCTCTCAGCAGTGTTCAGGTAAGCAAATTTGTATTTAGTTTCCAAACATTATTAGCTGTTGCCTTTAAGGATATAATGTAACTAAACCTTATGCTGACCTTTTGTAATGAATTTGGAAACTTTCTGGTTTTGTCCTGCGCTCTTATCTGGGGTATAGCAACCACCACTGTGAAGTGACAACCAAGGTGACTGCTAAACTTCACATTCAAGGGGAAGGCAAGGAAAGTAAAAGGGAGAGTCCAGGCCGTTGTTTGGATAAGAAAGGCTGGTTTTATTATCTCTATTTGACCATAATTAGTCACTCAGTTTGAATGTTTATATAACAATTTCAACTTTCCACTGATAGACAAAACTTAGATGAATGATTGTCGGCTGAGCACTGGAAAATTTCAGTGCCATTCGATTAAAACAGCCATCAGGCTACTAAATTATTCTAAGAGACACAAAATGCTGGAATAACTCAGCGGGACAGGCATCATCTCTGGAGAGAAGGAATGGGTGATGTTTCGGGTCGAGACCCTTCTTCAAACTGAAGAAATTCCTCTATGTGTATGGCTTTTAGTGGGTTCTGTACATTTTTGTTAGACATTACTTATGCAATCGAATGACAAGAATAATCTAGTCAAGAAAATAGTGCTGCTCCAAAAACAATAAGAGAAAGAAAATGCTGAGTTTATAAGCAGGAGGTTTATATTTATGGTGATGTGTGAATGTTTACTTTCCTACCAAGGTTAAAAGAAACTAGAATGGTTTCTGTATCCACATGGAGAGGAGAGATTGTGTGCATAATCGGGAGATCAGATATATGTATTGCATTCAGGATAAAGGAAAAGCAGTCAGTGACTTTGCAGGCATATTGCTTGAAATTAAAAGGCTGCAGAATTCAGTGTTAGATTTATAGGCTACTAGACTAAGTGGGACCCGTTGGGTCCCAGCATCACACGGGAGGGCTGGTCCCCCAACGTAATATTCCACCTCTCCACCAATTCCAATATTGGTGGCCAATGGGGGAAATGCAGGAAGGGGGGCTTTCTGGAGCACTAGTATGGGTGTTGTGGGCCAAATGGATTCTTGGGCTGGCGGCTCAGTCACTCAAGCCTGTTGTGCTGGCAGCTCACTCACTCACGGCTGGTGGGCTGGCAGTTGACTCACGGCTATTCCTTGAAATGTCATTTCAAGCAGGGTGCAAGGCCACCAAATTCAAGTGCAGTTTCATACCATTTCAAGCCAGGTACAAGGCCACTAAAGACAGTGAGTCGTGACCTCTCCCTCCTCCATCTTGCAGAGACTGAGCCATACCCACGCTTCTGGGTTTTATGGTCCCTCCCCCAGAAGGGGCGTGGCCTTCATGGCGTGATTGACAGGAGAGAGAATATCAACATTTTTTAAACACTAATAACTCTTTTATTTTTCATCGATGGGAAAAATCCTCGGCACCTGATGAGCGGAGGGGTACTCTGAGTAATATGGCCAATGATCACAGCCGTACGTGGTAGCGTTTTTTCTAAAATCAATATAAAGTGCAAACAGAAAGTGGTCAAGATTAGATTTTAATTATATAGAAGGCAAGGCAACTTTAATTAGGCAAGGCAACTTTAATTAGGCACAGCAACTTTAATTAGGCAACACAGCTTTAGTATTTCTAAACCAAAGGCAACACAGCTTTAGCATTTCCAAACCAAAGGCAACACAGCTTTAGCATTTCCAAACCAAAGGCAACACGGCTTTCGCATTTCCAAATAAAAGGCAACACGGCTTTTGCATTTCCAAACTATATTTTCAAACCACATCAAGGGCACTGACAGGTCAGTAAAACCACTCAGTTTAGTAGACATGTGTTCAGTGTTATTCACAGCTCAGACAGAGATGTGACCCTCTCGCTCCCCCATCTTGCAGAGATTGACTGAGGCATTCAACACTTCCAGGTTTTATAGTCCCTCCGGAAGGGGCGTGGCCTTCAGGAGAGAGAATCTCAACATTTTTTAAACACTAATAACTCTTTTATTTTTCATTGATGGGAATAATCCTCTTGTCCTACGCAACGGAGGGGGACTCTGAGTAAGATGGCCAAAAATTACAGCCATAAGTTTTTTCTAAAATCAATACAGAACAACAGGAAGTGGTCAAGTTCAGACTTTTAGTAACATAGATGTCAAATGAGAGAGAAAAAAGCTCAGTGTGTATGTACTCACAACATACCCATATATATATACACACACACACACACATATATATATATATATATATATGTGTGTGTGTATGTATATATATATATATATATATATATATATATATATATATATATGTGTGTGTGTGTGTGTGTGTGTATATATATATATATATATATATATATATATACACATGTGTGTATATATATATATATATATATACATGTGTATATATACATGTGTGTGTGTATATATATGATATATATACACCCACCCACATACTCAAAAAACAAACAAAACTGCAACATTAATAATAACAGTCTATTGTAGTTCAGAGCCTATATGAGGTTGTAGTGTTTAATAGCCTGATGGCTGCAGGGAACAAGCTGCTCCTGAACCTGAATGTTACGATTTTCTGGTTCCTGTACCTTCTTCCCGATGGTAGTGGTGGAATGAGTGTGAGGCCAGGATGGTGTGGCTGAATTTTTGAGGCAGCGACTCCAATAAATCCCTTTGATGGTGGGGAGGTCAGAGCTGGTGATGGACTGGGCAGTGTTCACAACTTTTTGTAGTCTTTTCCGCTCCCGGATGTTCAAGTTGCCGAACCAGACAATGATGCATCCAGTTAATATACTCTCCACTGTGCACCTGTAGAGGTTCAAGAGAATCCTCTTTGACATACCGAATCTCCATAATTTTCTCAGGAAGATTATAGAGGTTGCCTGAGCGAAGAGAGGACTCCATGTTAGGATACAGTTTAATATAACAAACGCTTACTGTTTTCCACTAGGAGAGGAAGCTGCAAAAAACTGCACTTCTTCAACAACTCCCTAGCAAATGTTTAGAAGGTAAGAAACAAAAATTCAACTGGCAGAATGTTTGCAAACAAGATGTATAAATTAATTGCCCAGAAGATATTTGCCTGTTCTCTTCCATCCCTATATGTATCTGTTATCTCTGCCCACTATCTCTTGTATTCCATGAGGCTTGATTTTATATTTCTGGTGTCATTAGTTAACTGCAAATTGGATGTCTACTAACTACTTGGGGCAGCAGTGACACAGCTAAGAGAGCTGTTGCCTCACAGCTCTGATGACCTGGGTATAGTCATGAACCCTGCTGCTGTCTGCGTAGAATTTGGACTTTTTCCCTGTGACCAAGTGCATTTCCTCTGATGCACCAGTTTCCTCCCATATTTCAAAGGCATGTGGGCTGGCAGATAATTGGCTACTGCATATGGCCACCTGCATTTAAGTGAGTGGTACAATTTGGGGAGAATTGATGGATATGTGGCAAAAAATAAAATGTTATAAGTGTATTTTTAATGTAAATGGACGCTTGTTGATTGGTGGCCAGAATACCCATTTGAATCTCTGACTATATTTTGTATTCTTATGTAAATCACATCTGAGATTAGTGCAGCCATATTTTCTCAGGAGTTTGGGTAAAAGACAATGCAAAGGATACTCAAAAGATCAGGCAAAATGTGGAGATTACCTTTAGTTCAAGTTAGTTTATTTAAAATTGTATAGTAAAGTTCCACTCTACTGTTACTGTACAAATAAAGTTCCGGACAGATGTTTCTGGAGTAAATGCTGCTCACAGGAGGAACCTTTCATTGCTTCAAATGATGATTACTATTTTGCCTGCATATCATTTTTGATCTTGGTTGCCCTTTTTAATTAGTCTGTGGGTAGTGAGGATTCTGAAATCCAATGACTTACTTTCAACATGACAAACAAATCATACTTACAGAGGTTTCATTTTCTTTGTGACTTGATCCTTCTGACCATTTTAAGTAAATGCTGTCATATTTG
Source organism: Okamejei kenojei (assembly GCA_035221665.1). NCBI lineage: Eukaryota > Metazoa > Chordata > Chondrichthyes > Rajiformes > Rajidae > Okamejei > Okamejei kenojei. The sequence continues at coordinate 18,808,367 of CM069141.1, read as the reverse complement.
CAGAATTACAATTGCATGCATTCTGAGTAATTCATACTCTTAATGGAACTGGCATAATAAAGGGGGCAGTTTTAATTGGTAAGCATTTAAAATCTCACTTTAAGAATTCCAAAGAATTTGCTGAGCTTTTTGAATTGTCTGCTCATCCTTGTAGTGCTAAGCTTGCACTGACAGCTACCAGAACCTAGTTGCACAATGCATGAACCAATTTGTCATATGCTTTCTGTCTGAATTCAACAGATAATATCTTCATATAAAGACAGTAAGCTCTTGCTCATTTTGAACACCTTATCTCTCAACTCCCCCCCCCACCCCTTTTAAAATTATCACTACCTAAACCATTCTGACAGTATCAGCTGTTGGGAATTGAATTTTAACTGGCGACACTGAGATTGGTTTCTTCTCAACCATTGCAAAATTGTTATGAGCTGTACTATTACTTCAAGTCCACTTTCAAAGCATAATCAGAGCCCCAGGAAAAGAATTATAGGAAGCACTGAACTGATTCATGTGAGTGGGCAATACACATGTAGTGACATTCCTGGTTTGCTGAGAACTGATTAGTGTGAAAAAAATCCAACTTATTGTTTCTCAGATGGAAGGAATGAAGGGAGGAACTATTATTTGTTTTGTGTTCTACCTGGCTTTTCCTAAACATAATGTTTTCTATTTGGAGTCACAAGAACCATCATTAATTATTAGAGCTTATTTGGGGTAATATATGTTGATTGAATGGCAAACTAACAGTCAAAAGCATTCTAATCTAAACATTTGCAAGTTTGTGCTGTGTTAAAGACTTTCCAAATCTACCTGTAACAACACAGCGAATATCATACATCCGTTCATTTTCCAACTGTGGAGGCTCAATATTATGAGTATAGCGTAAACTGTAATTTCCTGATCTTGAGACAGTTGGTGAGTTTCCCATTTATGGAAACGTTAATGAAGGCAACGACAAAGAGGGCAGATCACAGCGATGACCCACTGCTAAAGTAGCTACTCAAATTGTTACTAAGAGCAGGCAAGATCTAGTTGATGAATTAATAGTCCTTTATCATTAGTATATGAAGCGCATGCATCAAGTCCACAAATGCACAGCACAGCAAACCTCAGTGGCATCACAATGCATTGTGGTAGAAAGGTCTTTAAAATGACCGCAATCATAGCATGCCAAGCTTTACATTTAAAAGATCAGCAAATGTCAGACTTGCATGATTCACTCTGTTTTCAAGAATACAGTATATAGTGGCAAGCAACATCAAAACTAAGAATGCAACTCACATGACACACTAGATGCATGCTTTCCTTCCAAGAAAATATATTTTCTTCACCTATTGCCAGGATTTGGTCACCAGTATGATGATATTCACTTCGTTCATTTCCTTCATATTCGCTAGTGCTACTTAAGAATTAGACAGTATTTGAAAATAGCCATCGTATCCAAATGGTGTTTCTGTGCCTTAAAGGAACCTTCTGTGCTCTGTCATTTTTAATCTCTAATACAGCTTTGAGACTAAATAGTAGTGCTTTAGCCACCCTCAGGCCAATAATCCACCCCTGTCATCTCAACATACTGATGCACTATCAAAATAATGCAATGCTTTGCATCTCACAGGATTGTTGGGAGACAGTTTCATGAAGTGTCTAAAGAGATTAACAAGTTTGAATTCCCAGCCCAGAAAATTGAGTGTTTTAAAATTTGCATACATAAATGAGTCACTAATATCATGGTAGACAAAAGTGCTGGAGAAACTCAGCGGGTGCAGCAGCATCTATGGAGTGAAGGAAATAGGCAATGTTTCAGGGCAATATTCATGTTTGATGTGATGTGGGCAAATCCTTGACCTAACAGCACACTTGCCTTTTAACTTTTGTGGATCTAAAATATATCAATGGGACAATACAGGACAGCATTGCTTCCCCTCTCCTGGTAACGACAGTAAGATTGAAACTATCCACTGGTCACCAAGCAGGCACCTAGGTATATAATAACAATGTAATACCACCACCATTTAATTTACATAGCCTCCAAATGACTTTACAAGTGACCAGTAGAACTGACCAACAAGGTAAATTTCACCAATTTCTGGGCTCTGTTTATGTAATATTTTTAGATACATTTCTGATGAGTGAAATTCTCAATAGTGTTGTAAGTGAGGAAAGAATCTTGCTATGTCGATGACGAGGATTTTTAATAGTGGAGTAACTTGATATGGTAGTTAGTCATACAGGATGGAAATATGCCCTTAGGCTCAACTTGCCCAAGCCGACCAAGATGCATAGAAACATAGAAAATAGGTGCACGAGTAGGCCATTCGGCCCTTCGAGCCTGCACCGCCATTCAATATGATCATGGCTGATCATCCAACTCAGTATCCTGTACCTGCCTTCTCTCCATACCCCCTGATCCCTTTAGCCACAAGGGCCACATCTAACTCCCTCTTAAATATAGCCAATGAACTGGCCTCAACTACCTTCTGTGGCAGAGAATTCCAGAGACTCACCACTCTCTGTGTGAAAAATGTTTTCCTCATCTCGGTCCTAAAGGAATTCCCCCTTATCCTTAGACTGTGACCCCTTGTTCTGGACCTCCCCAACATCGGGAACAATCTTCCTGCATCTAGGCTGTCCAACCCCTTAAGAATTTTGTAAGTTTCTATAAGATCCCCCCTCAGTTTTCTAAATTCTAGCGAGTACAAGCCGAGTCTATCCAGTCTTTCCTCATATGAAAGTCCTGACATCCCAGGAATCAGTCTGGTGAACCTTCTCTGTACCCCCTCTATGGCAAGAATGGCTTTCCTCAGATTTGGAGACCAAAACTGTACGCAATACTCCAGGTGTGATCTCACCAAAACCTTGTACAACTGCAGTAGAACCTCCCTGCTCCTATACTCAAAGCCTTTTGCTATGAATGCTAACATACCATTTGCTTTCTTCATTGCTTGCTGCACCTGCATGCCTACTGTCAATGATTGGTGTACCATGACACTCAGGTCTCGTTGCATCTCCCCTTTTCCTAATCTGCCATCATTCAGATAATAGTCTACCCTCCTGTTTTTGCCACCAAAGTGGATAACCTCACATTATTCCACATTATACTGCATCTGCCATGCATTTGCCCACTCACCCAGCCTATCCAAGCCACCTTGCAGCCTCCTAGCATCCTCCTCACACCTAACACTACCCCCCAGCTTAGTGTCATCCGCAAACTTGGAGATGTTGCATTCAATTCCCTCATCCAAATCATTAATATATATTGTAAATAGCTAGGGTCCCAGCACTGAGCCTTGCGGTACCCCACTAGTCACTGCCTGCCATTCTGAAAAGGACCCGTTTACTCCTACCCTTTGCTTCCTGTCTGCCAGCCAGTTCTCTATCCATATCAATACTGAACCCCCAATACAGTGTGCTTTAAGTTTGTATACTAATCTCTTATGTGGGACCTTGTCGAAAGCCTTCTGAAAGTCTAGATATAACACATCCACTGGTTCTCCCTTATCCACTCTACTAGTTACATCCTCGAAAAATTATATAAGATTCGTCAGACATGATTTACCTTTCGTAAATCCATGCTGACTTTGTCCAATGATTTCACCACTTTCCAAATGTGCTGCTATCCCATCTTTAATAACTGACTCTAGCAGTTTCCCCACTACCGATGTTAGACTAACTGGTCTGGAGTTTTGAAAAATTATCACTAATGCATCCACTATTTCTGTGGCTACTTCCTTGAGTACTCTGGGATGCAGACCATCTGGCCTTGGGGATTTATCGGCCTTTAATCCTTTCAATTTACCCAACACCACTTCCCGGCTAACCTGGATTTCACTCAGTTGCTCCATCTTATTTGACCCCCGGTCCCCTGCTATTTCCGGCAGATTATTTATGTCTTCCTTAGTGAAGACAGAACCAAAGTAGTTATTCAATTGGTCTACCATGTCCTTGTTCCCCATGATCAATTCACCTGTTTCTGACTGCAAGGGACCTACATTTGTTTTAACTAATCTCTTTCTCTTCACATATCTATAAAAACTTTTGCAGTCAGTTTTTATGTTCCCTGCCAGTTTTCTTTCATAATCTATTTTCCCTTTCCTAATTAAGCCCTTTGTCCTCCTCTGCTGGACTCTGAATTTCTTCCAGCCTTCTAGTAGGCTGCTTTTTCTGGCTAATTTGTATGATTCATCTTTTGTTTTTATACTATCCCTGATTTCCCTTGTTATGCATTACCTTCCCTGATTTATTCTTTTGCCAAACTGGGATGAACAATTGTTGTAGTTCATCCATGCAGTCATTAAATACCTTCCATTTTACATCCACTGTCAACCCTTTAAGAATCACTTGCCAGTCTATCTTGGCCAATTCACTTCTCATACCTTCAGAGTTACCTTTGTTTAAGTTCAGAACCCTTGTTTCTGACTTAATTATGTCACTCTCCATCCTAATGAAGAACTCAGCCATATTATGGTCACTCTTGCCCAAGGGGCCATGCACAACAAGACTGCTAACTAACCCTTCCTCATTACTCAATGCCCAGTCTAGAATAGCCTGCTCTCTCGTTGGTTCCTCCACATGTTGGTTTAGAAAACTATCCCGCACACATACCAAGAAATCCTCTTCCTCAGCACCCCTGCCCATTTGATTCACCCAATCTATATGTAGATTGAAGTCACCCATTATAACTGTTTTACCCTTGTTGCACGCATTTCTAATTTCCTGTTTGATGCCATCCCCAACTCCACTACTACTGTTAGGTGGCCTGTACACAACTCCAACTAGTGTTTTCTGCCCCTTAGTGTTTCGCAGCTCTACCCATATCGATTCCACATCCTCCAAGCTAATGTCCTTCCTTTCTATTGCATTAATCTCCTCTCTCACCAGCAACGCTACCCCACCTCCTTTTCCTTTCTGTCTATACCTCCTGAATATTGAATATCCCTGGATGTTCAGCTCCCAGCCTTGGTCCCCCTGGAGCCATGTCTCCGTGATCCCAACTATAGCATAGTCATTAATAGCTATCTGCACATTCAACTCATCCACCTTATTACGATTGCTCCTCGCATTGAGACACAAAACCTTCAGGCATGTTTTTACAACACTCTTACTCCTTATATAATTATGTTGACAAGTGGCCCCTTCTGATTTTTGCCCTGGATTTGTCTGCCTGCCACTATTAATTTTCTCCTTGCAACCGATTGCTTCTACCCTCATTTTATACCCCTCTTTCTCTCTGCTCACACATTTAAGAAACCCACCACCTCTTATTCTCTGTTTATTATTTTTTTCTTCAATCCCCCCTACATGTTGGGTCTGAGTGCTTCCCTTCTCTGCCTCCTGCCTCAGACCCTGTCTACTAGCTTTCTCTATTTGAGTCCCTCCCCCAACCGTTCTAGTTTAAAGTCCCCCCCGGTAGCCTTTGCAAATTTCCCCTCCAGGATACTGGTCCCCCCCGGGTTCATGTGCAACCCGTCCTTTTTATACAGGTCACTCCTTCCCCATAAGAGGTTCCACTGATCCAGAAACTTGAATCCCTGCCCTCTGCACCAGTCCTTCAGCCAGGCATTTATCCTCCACCTTGCTCCATTCCTACTCTCACTGTCGCGTGGCACAGCAAGTAATCCTGAGATTGTTATCTTTGCGGTTCTTTTCCTTAACTCTCTTCTTAACTCCCTAAATTCTCCTTTCAGGATCTCTTCTCTTTTTTTACCTATGTCATTGGTACCAATATGTACCACGACCTCAGGCTCCTCTCCCTCCCTTTTCAGGATATCTTGGACACGTTCAGACACATCCTGGACCCTGGCACCAGGGAGGCAAACTACCATCCGGGTCTCCGGACTGTGTCCACAGAATCGCCAATCTGACCCCCTAACTATGGAGTCCCCTATTACTAATGCCCTCCTCTTATTTTCCTTACCCTTCTGAGCAACAGGGCCGGTGTCTGTACCGCAGACCAGGTCGCTGTTGCTACCCCCAGGTAGGCTGTCCCCCCCAACAGCACTCAAACAGCAGTACTTATTTTCAAGGGGTACAGCCACTGGTGTACTCTCTCGCGCCCGCCTCTGCCCCTTGCCTCTCCTAACCGTGACCCACATGTCTTCGTCCAGTGGTTTTGGAGAGACTACCTCCCTGTAACTCCTCTCTATGACTTCCTCACTCTCCCTGACCAGATGAAGGTCATCGAGCTGCTGCTCCTTTAGGAGCCCCATCTCGACGCACCTGGCGCAGATGTGGACGTCTGGAGGGCTACCCGACTCCATGACCTCCCACATCTGACATCCAGAACAGTAAGCTGCCCTGGCACCCATACTTCCCTTACCCTAGATACAACACAAAATACAATATACAATACAAAAATACAATACAACATACAAAGTACAGTACACTACAAACTGCTGGAATCTGACTGCCAATCAGCTGCGTACTCAAGTCCACCAATCAGCGGCTTCCTCAAGCCCAGTTAATTGAATGGAACGTTACGGATTTAGAACGTTACGGATTTTGGTTCCTCCCTCACCAACGGCTCCTGGGCCTCTGTAAAAACAAAGCCTCGCGCTCGGGTTTTAAGCTTACCGCTCGGACGTCGCTCCTCCCTCACCAACGGCTCCTGGGCCTCTGTAAAAACAAAGCCTCGCGCTCGGGTTTTAAGCTTACCGCTCGGACGTCGCTCCTCCCTCACCAACGGCTCCTGGGCCTCTGTAAAAACAAAGCCCTGCGCTCGGGTTTTAATCTTACCGCTCGGACGTCGCTCCTCCCTCACCAACGGCTCCTGGGCCTCTGTACACCATCATGTACACTAGTCCCACCTGTCTGCATTTATCCCTGTAAATCTTTTCACATCCATTCTAAACCTTCCCTATCCATAGTTGATATGCATTGCCAAACTTCATTAATACGCAAATTCTGAAATGTGGGAATATTGAAGATGGTCCCAAGCTCCTCATAAGGGCCCAAATCTATAGAATGGTCCTGACACAAAACGTCGCCTAGGGTAAGGTGTGAAAACGACAGATCAAAGAAGACTGATCTAGGAAATGTAGAATGGTTCAATGTTAGCTGAGGGGAAGGTGACACTGACGCATACAATCAGTAATATCATAAACATCTGCTTTGATCTGTCATTTTCACACCTTACCCTTCCATATCTCTAGTCTCCCTCTCCCCTGAGTCTGAAGAAAGGTCTCGGCCTGAAACGTCACCCTTTCCTTCTCTTCAGAGATGCTGCCTGTCCTGCTGAGTTACTCCAGCTTTTTGTGTCTAACCTGGGAAGGGCTGGTGTCTTACTCAGCAGTCAGTTAAAGCAAAAACAAACATTGCACATTTATATCAAGGGATTGTAGAGACCACTCGTTGAAGCTAAAGGCTTGAAAGTGTGGCTCCTAATCCATGCTGAAAGGCGAACCCACTAATGAGCGGGCAATCGGAAGGTGGCAGCATGGAGATCATCAGCAAGTTAACACGCTGACCAAGCTACCTTCTGAGGGGAAACACACAGAAGTACTTATGGATCGGACAATCTGACTCAGTAAAGATTGAATGAATGCAGAGGTGTAAGATGTACAATGGAGGAAGTAAGCACAATATTAATTCCCTGCTTCCTTTCTCCTTTTTTGATAGTTTATGGACAGACTGAAGTTGCTACTGACCCCTCCAAATCACCAGCCTGATCTAATATACCTGCGCCATGTCCCACTGCGCCGTGTTCATTTATTCACGTTAATTCAGATCTTGTGTTTGGTTGTGTTGTGGGTGCTGAAATCAACAGATGCTGCAATCATCTTTCCAGTTATGGTAAGTTTCAATTTAGGGATTCATGGAAGTGCTCATCATAAACATGTAATAATAAAATCATAAAGAGAAACTCGGCAAGTCAGCCAGCATCTGTGGAACAAGGAACGGTCAACGTTTCAGTTCAAACCTACTGAGTTTTACCACCTTTTTCTGCTTTTGTTTCAGCTTTCTAGCATCTGCAGTTCGTTGAGTATTTCCTCCACAAAAAAAATATGTTTTAAGATGATTGTGAAATTAGCCAAGAGAACCTTAAATGGTGTTTGATATTTGGGATGATATTTTTTTAAAGAAAAGTTATCATTTACTGTCTGTTAACTTATAACGGGCACTATCCATTGATGAGGAACAAATAATGTTTTTAATATCTAAAGTTTGGGCAGTAAGACCAGCATTCACTATCCATCCCTAATCACCTCAAAGGTGCAGGTGCGTCACCTTTATGAACCAGCGAGTCAGGCAGCATCTCTGGAGAACATGGATAGGTGACATTTCGGGTCAGAGCCGTCCTGGAAAAAGGCCTCCAAAGCATGATGATTTCCTTTGTCTACCAATGACCAGACTAAGTCCAATTTAATTATAGACCATAGAACAGTACAGTGCCAAATTAAACTGATCTCATCTACCTGTACATGATCCATATCCCACTGTCTCCTGCACTTCCATGTGCCTATCTAAAGGCCGCATTTGGAGTATTGCATTCAGTTTTGGTCACCCTGCAACAGGAAGGATGCCATTAAGCTGGAAGATATATGAGGATATTGCCAGGACTCAAGGGCACGAGCTATAGGGAGTGATTAAGCAGGCTAATACCTTATTCCTTGGTGCAAGAGGCTGAGGGATGATCTTCACAATCAATCACAATCACAATAATACTTTATTAGCCAAGTATGTTTTACAACATACAATGAATATCATTTGCCAACTCAGTCATACAAATAAAAAGCAACAGAACACACAAAACACATTTTAACATAAACATCCACCACAGTGACCTCCACATTCCTCACTGTGATGGAAGGTGAAAAAAAAAAGATCAGGTCTCTTCCCTTGTTTGCTCTCCAGCAGTCGGGCGCCTCGAGCCCTCCGTTGACGGGACGATCTTGACTCCCGTAGCCGGCGGCGGGCCCTCCATGTCGGGTCAATCAGCTCCTACATTGGGGGGATGTCAGCTCCCCCGTGCTGGTGATCGAACGCCGCGTCGGGGCTGGTTGAGCCTCTGCGTTCGTTGGAGCTCCCGAACCGCCTCTCCCAAGACTGAGAACTCGATGGTAAAGTCTGCAGGCTGCGGTTGGAGCGATCCCAGGCAAGGGATCGACTCTGATGTTAAGTCCACGCCCCACGGGAGCACTCAAGGTCAGTCCGAGAGGGCCTCGAGCTTCATTGATGGTAGGCCGCAGAGCGACTGGATACACGATCCGGAAAATAATCGCATCTCCGGCAAGGTAAGAAACTGAAAAAAAGTTTCCCACGACCCCCTCCCCTTCGCTCACATAAAACAAACTGGAGAACATTTACACAAACTTTTAAAATGCACAAAGAATAAAAAGACGACAAAAAAACAGACAGACTGTTGGCGGGGCTGCCAATCGTTCCACGCCCCTGGTGGTCAAAATATAGATCTATATGGCTTAAAATCATGAGAGGAATAGATATGGTGAATGCTCAGAATTCATAACAACAACCATCAGTATAATTAATTATTCAAATGATTATGTTACTTTTACACACTTAATTGGCCTTCAAGAATATATTTGTTTTTGAGGCCTTGTGTGAATTTGCTTAGTTCAGGCGGTGAAGTGTTGTTCTGTGAGGGGAGAGTGGGTTTTTTCCCCCTTCGTGAGTTGTCACCAGGCAATTTCACCTATGCTTCACATTTAGAATCAGTCCACATAAAAAAATATATTGTTTATCATAGATACTAAGAAGACAAATATTATTTAAGAGTGCAATGGTGCAGCAAAGAATACATATTGAACAACTGCAATGAAGTTGGGACTTGTGCATTCGTGGGAGAATCCCATGCTTCGGGATGCTTGTAAGGTGTGATTGCTGGCATTTCTCAGGAGAATCCGAGCCAATGTTATCTATGCCAGAAATATTTGAGCATTAATTTAATGTTAATGGGTGTACGTTAGCTAAATGCTTTTTACTGTCTGCTTCAATACATGAAAATGTTGTTTGCTACTTTGAATCAAGTTCTCTTAAATGACTAAGTTGGAAATTGGATGGGTAACAGCTCCTGGCTTTGGTGGGGGTACGGAAGGCCATGGAATGTATCTTCAGTAGACACGACCTAAGCTGGCTTGACGATGTAATGCCTGAGAGAGAGCGAAAAGAAGTGGAAGAAAAGAAAGCAGAGAAGGATATTTCAAGCATTGAGAGTGAAGATGTGAGTATGTTATTCAATTTTTTTTAATGCAGAAATATATCATATATGAAACTTGAGACCTTTGCAGCCACCTTGTGGCAGTTTATTCCCTCATCCTGTGAACAGGTGGAAATTGAACTGAGTGATGATTTCCTTTCAACAGATGTATTTTAGTGACAGCTCTTCTGAAGAGTATTGAGCATGAGATTAGAACACAATTTCAATTATTTAATGGTATGTATACAGTTAAGCCACATGCTATGCACTGGCAACATACACACCCTTGAACAATTATACAAATTTAAAATCATCTTGCGCCACAGCATCAGGCAATTCTGTCCAAAAATAACAGATTAACTGCATGCAAAGTCACAAGGTAATCATTTGTAGAAGTAAACTGTAGGTAGAAAGTGTGTCAGTTCCTGCAGAAAATGTGTTTATTTTCTGAACTAATATTTTAAAATATGTTCAGAAGTGATGATTTTTTCCTAAAGGGGCTGTCCCAATCCGCGAGTTCTGGCGAGTTTGCCCTGTTCCTGAAACTGGAGGTCACAGTTTTCAGACTCCTAGGCCTTCTTCCAAATGGCAGGAGTGAAATGAGAGTGTGGCCAAGGTGGTGTGGGATCTTGATGTTTCCAATAAGTCATATGTTTGCGGGAATATTGGTGCGAGGCAGTTTATCCATGTAGATTATGGCGGAAAGGGAAGGAATTGCCAGTGAGTTAGGAGGCCCAATGTTTTCTTAATGGGCATTCTTGGTCCTCCTGGTCTACATGAACGATTACTTTAGTTTCTGCTTACCTGATGTGATTTCTGTCAACTTTGTTACACTGTGATGGATCTCCCATCTGCAGTACCGGTGGTGTCATCAGAAACCTGGTTTCACATTTCATATAGCCTGGGACAGATGGCTTCCATCCTCCTGGCAACCTGCTAGATATAACAGTGGAATGGGACAATGCAATGCCCACACCCACTGCTGTTATATTAACAACCTGTCCACGCGTTTACCTCGAGCAGAAGGTTAAAATTTAGTCTAAAATTGCAGCAGATTTTGGACTTATTTGTTCTTTGCACTAAACCTTGAACAGCTCTTTATAAACATTATCTAAATAGATCCTCAGATTTTGAACAACTTAAAGGAGCAAAACTAAATTCATAACAGAGAACTTTTAAATCCTGCATTCCATGCATTTTAAACAGATTCTGCAGGACTTTGTGTTATTTTTATTTTTGCTTATCATTCATGGATGGCAGCTTTTATTCACAACGTAAAATAGAAATAAGTAAGCATTTATTAGAATTTCATAAACTCTCACTATACTAAGCAAATAAATACAACTTCATGAGTTTAAAGAGGTTTAACATTTATCTCATTTTTTTTAGTTAGTTTAGTTTATTGTCATATGTACTGAGGGTACAGTGAAAAGCTTCTTGTTACGTGTTAACCAGTCAATGGAAAGACTATACATGATTACAACCGAGCCATCCACAGTGTACAGATACATATTTTATCACCAATGTAACTTTGAACATATCCTTGGTTAACTGCTTATTAGCCCTGACCAAGAGTATTTACATACTTTGCGAGTGCAAAGAGCAGTTGAGCAGCTTGGTTTCACATACACAGTGTGTCTGCTTTTAGTCTTTAACCAACTCAGTCACGTGCAGGCATCAGCCAGCCTACCCTTATGTAAGCAGTGCAGACATGTACAACCAGCAGTCACTTGCCACCACCCTAGTTTGCAAGAAGCAGATAATTCATGAAAAGGCAAAGGAAATCCAGATGTAAATCCTTATCCTGGTATTTGCAGCTAGTGCAGTCAGTCATAGTTGACCGAGTTACACACATCCAACTGATGGCCCAACTGAGCCACCAGTCAGCTGATCAAAGTGCAGACAGCAGATGGTCTTGCTGCACAGATTTAGACAGTAGCCAACCTACTTGCATATGCATACATTAAGTTCAGTCATATGCATACTCGACAGCCAATCTATTCACATGTAATAAATTACCAACCCAGTCAAGTCCAGAGTACAGCCATTCTGCTCACAGCTTGGTAAAATCCACATAGATTACAGCCAAAACTGGCAGCAGCCAAGCACGGGAAGTGGAAGTCTTTAACCTCCCTCTGTGACCGAGTGACTCAGGACTAAGCAAATTTAGACCCTGTGGCATGAATTATTCTTTTGTTTTTCTGTTGTCTGTAAGGAAATCTTTGTGGCACAATGAAAGTCTATTACCATATATAACGGTCAAATTTGCAATGGGTCTTTAAAAAATATTAGAACAACTTTAATCCAACTTATGCATATAATTCATATTATAAATGTTGTTTTAATTTATGCAACGATCACTATTCAGTTCAGGGAACTTGACTCAGAGATGCTAATAACTGTTAACTTTGATTGTTTTTCCCTTTTCCTCTCATCTAATTGCTCACTCCAGTCTTCCGGTAATTGTGCCTAAAACCCACAATTTGAGTTTAAACCGCATTTTTACCTATTAGGTTTATGCTATTTTGCTTGATCTCTTCCACAGTTCATATCTGATAGATAATTATTGTTCCTGGCTGAATTTGTGTCCTGTTCTTGTTGTACCACTAAAGTTGCCTTGGGCAAGATCATCAATGGTATACTCTTTGACATATGTCGCATTGTGTTACCCCTTATCGATTTTTCCCTTTGATTTGTTTTGTTTGCATTTATTGTGGTTGAACATGATATCCTATTCAAATGCCTCCTCTCTTTTATGTACACATACCAATGCAATATGCAACCACAAAATCCCTCGTTTGGCCATCTCTTTTACCCCTATGCATTGCCACAGGCACTGCTTCCTCATTGATTCAACCAAATCATTTTATTTTTCATCAATGATCTGCTGTCCACAAATTGTAATAAATGTAGTTGTTCTTATGATATTACAACAAATGCAGCATTGAATATATCCAGGCCAGATGGTGCAGCCAAAATGGAAGATGACCATATTGCAGGATGGTGAGTAGCATACAAGTAACCCTTAAAACGTGACTCACCATGAACCCCCAGAGGGTGACAATGACTACTACTGAAGACATGATTACACAATTAGAAAAAGATCTTATTAGGATCTATAGAATTGCCAACAATATAGAAGTCTTACCACTCATAGCACCACAAGAACTTTGGTTCTGCTATCAACTTGTTTAGCTAATATTTCCTTTAGATCTACATTGAAAATTTGAAGCCATGGAGTTTTGATGAATGGTGTACAATGCAAACTTAAAAATAGACTGCAAATTGTTTCTTGGTTCAGGATCCTGTTATGCCCTAACCTGTGCTTCAAACTCCCAATTATCCCTGTTGTCGAGGCCTATTAGTTCCATATTTGCAGCACAGTCTGCTCACACATACTTTACTTTTTTTTTAACTTTACTTTACTTTTTCCTTTCCTTTTTTTCCAATTACATATTCAAAATAGTTCAAAATATTCTTTCTGACTTTATCCATGCTCTATCAATCATAAATCTGGCCCAAAATTCAGCTGACTGCATCCTGAAATCCACAAAAATATATCCATCATTCTTGTCTTTACTAACATTCAATAGATTCTTCTTCTTGGATTAACTTTTAAAATCCACATATTAAAAATGTTTTTTGACTTATTGCACCCAACATCTGAAACCTCCATCATCTCTATCATCTCCATCAACCTCTCCATCAACCCTAATGCATCCAGGTCTATAAATTAATACCCTATTTCCCCAGGGTAAAGGATTTTTAAACTTGAGTGTATAGGCTTAAGGTGAGAGGGGAGAAATTTATGAGGTTACCTCAGGAGAAATGTTTTCACTCAGTCTTCCACCTTGACTGCATCATCTAACCAGGAACTATTTGATTCTGCATTTGTTGTGATTCCATATATGAACGTGCTGCCAGCGGAAGCCACAGAAGTGAATAAAGTTACAACTTTCAAAACGCATTTGGACAAATATATAGATAGGAAGGGTTTAGATAGCCATGAGTCTAATGCAGGCAAACCAGCCCAGTATACCAACTTGGTCGGCATTGAGAAGCATGGCCAAAGGGCCAGTTTCCTTGCTGTCTAATAACTAATAAGGGAATATGGTTGACTTGCCCAAAGGGTTGATTCTATCTTGGTGTGAAGCATACAACAATGATCTGGAGAAGATTTCCCAAGTTTTCCTTTCTTCATTGCTAACTATCTCAGCATTATGATAGAACTAGAAGACTAGTGGGTTTTGGGACTTCAGAGAGGGGGTGACTTAAGAGCATAGAGGGATTTAAATATGCGATTGGAAATTTTAAAATTCAACTGTTGCTTGACCAGATGTCAGTGCATGTCAGAAGTATAAGAGTAATGGGTATACACGATTTGGCACAAGATCGAAGATCTTTCCTTACAGAAAAGATTTGGATTATCTCATCTTTATAAAAAAAATGAAGGTAGGAGTCTGGCCAGGAGTGAGCTGGAAGAATTATCTCTAGAGGTAGCATGATGAGGATGTTAGCAGCAATTTGCACTTTAAGGCTGATTACTTGGAAGAGATGCCCATGAACACCTGCTGCCAATAGAACTAAATTCCAATGTGCAGGAAGGAAGTGCAATGTGTCTAGCATTATGTGTCTATCTTCGAGTTAAACTCCAATGTACATTGCCTTCAGAAAAGAAGCAGAATGAAAAGATAAAAAACCTCAAAATGTAGCAAATAAATACATTTTAACATGAATTGTCTAAATTTCAAACTTGGTGGTTATAAATTGAATTTATATTTTATGACTTATTGTCTCTCTCTAGTCTGAATACCAGTATCTACAAAAAGCACCTGACATAAATATTTCCTTGAACTGAAAAAAATTAAAGGTAAGTCAATAGATTTAATACACTAATTTCATCACCTGATTTGTGCAGATTTTCACGTGTCTATATAAACCTGGAAGGAGGCCAGCTGACCCAGCAGAAGTATGCTGGCTCTCAGAGTAATTTGCTGATTACTCTCTCCCACTTATTTTCCTGTAAGGCGTATTCTTTCTCCTATCCTGATGTTCTTACAGTCCACCTTTACTAAGGTAATTTCAGTATCCAATATGTCTTTGGGAGGAAGCAGGATGCCTGAGGAAAATCCACTTTGTCATAGGGAAAAATGATAATTCCACATAGACAGCACTGGAGGTCAGATACGAACCCGTGGAGCTGTTAGGCAGCTACACTAATTGCTGTGCCATTGTGCCACCTCCTAATTTTACTTCCAACATTATAAACAAAATCTCAAACAGGTATTTTGAAGTAAATAAAATGTTTTATGTAAAGTGTTGTTGGAGGTCAGCAATATGTCTTTTATTTACATTTTTATTTTATTTATTAATTTAATTTAATTTATTAACAAGTAATTAATGTTTCAAAATGTCTTGGTTTATTTGCATAAATTAGTTCACTTTTATAATTCGTTCACATTAGGGTTACGATTTTGATGATGTCAGGATGGCATCATAAATACATGGGTCATACTTCCAGTTGAATGACAACTATTTAAAAATAGAAGAGAGCAAGATGACATATCGCTACAACGGGCGTACATGCCAGCATCAGCTCCAAAAACACAAATCAGAACACTTGATCAGGCCAAACTTATATTTCTGGTTTTCTAGGAACAGACATGTAAATTCTACTTGTAGTTATAACGACTGATCCTTCGTTGTGCAGTATTAGTTCCCTCTTTAGCCCATATATATCTCATGGATGCATCTCTGTTCTCAGAAACCTTGGTCAGATCCCATCTGGAGCACTGTGTCCAGGTTTGGTCTTGACAATCAAACGATACATTGAAAGTTCTTCCACTGACCATTGAGCCACCTGAGTTCATTGATCCTCTCTCTTGGAGCCCAGTTTTTGGGCCCTGCAGGCCCCAAGGTTCAGTGTTCCATTGGGAAGCCAATTCCTGGCTGGCTGGATAATCCTTGAGGAGAGTGCAAAGGTTGGGTGGTTGCTCCCTAGTTGCCTAGATAGCCAGTCTCCAAACATGAAACCATAAAAATCAAAACACATATTAAAGACAATGGAGCAGAAGATTGGACCTCTTGGGGGTTTTTACGGAGAGCAGGTTAAAGGAGTCTGAAGAAGGGTCTCGACCCGAAACGTCACTCATTCCTTCTCTCCAGAGATGCTCCTGTCCCGCTGCGTTACTCCAGTATTTTGTGTCTAATAAAGAAGAGCAGACCTGCTGGCTTCTCAATGGGATTTGTGTTGCTGTAGAAGGTGTATCATAATTCATGCAATTAAGAATTGGAGCTTAATGTTTGGTTTTTTCCCCCCTTGAGTTTAGAAAGTCAAGGCTGAACCTATCATTTTAATGATAAAGGGATTTGGTAGGATAAGAAAAACTATTATTTCTTGCACTGGAATCCAGAATAATATGGGGAGAGGGGACAAAGGGTATAATCTTAAAATCAGAATTGGTTAAGAGATAAATAGAAAATGCTTTTGCATACAAATCTAGCAATCAGAAACTCTTTTGTGAGATAAAGGTATGTTAGATAAATGCGTGATAGATAAATTATTATTTTTGAATTTGAAAAATAATATTTTATTTAATTGTATTCAAATGGGTAAAAAAAGAACATTATAATGAACACAAGATTTTGGCTGGAGAAACAAACTTAATTGCAATGTTAGCATCAAGTAGTGCATTTATACTTCTTATAGCAAGCAGGTTAAATATTTGCTTTAAAATTCATTTCAGCTTTGAATTTAAATTTTACTTCGGAGTCACGTGAGTGACTTCGTGAAGACCCCGCCAGCATGCATGCGCGACATGTCGTCGACCGCATGCAAAGCGACAGGCAGGGAGCAGGGTCACTCCTCCACCGCAATGGACCTGCAGGTAAGAAACAACTAACCTGAGGTCGGGTTTCTCTTTCAGGGACTCTGTGGGACAGAGTACCCCACCAAGGGGCCGCCTCGAAAGACTGACTGCGGACCGCGGGAACGCGGGCAGTCAGCGGCGGCATCACTATACACCAGGTAAGTCGGGCAGCCCGTTGACCCGGCAGGGTCCGGGCTCCGACAGAGGTAGCTTGCAGTCGTTTGCGGTTTGACAAGTCTCATATTCCCTGCACATGAGCGGATGGGGAGCACTAGCTCCAGCAGGCGTCTGGTCACCGTGGGTCTCCTAGCAGACCCACGGCAGTACCCTTTACAGGGCTGCCAAATGCTCACCCTCTTCGCAGGGGAGCATAAGGAGTCAGGTCTGGGCTGACTCTGAAGAAGGGGTGTTGGCAGAAGAAACACAACATGCTAGGTGTGCAAGAGAGGAGCTACTCGGGATGGCATCCAAGTTGCGATGCCCTCACAAAAGGGGCCACCATTGTCAACAGGCAGCCAGTTTAAAAGTACTTAACACTTAGTACTTATCTAGCTCCAGGAATCGGTATTTCCCTCCATGTGCCTGCGGCAAATCCTCAACTACTGGCCTCTGGTTTTACCAGGTTTACCAGGTCAGAGGAGCAACAAGAAGCTCTGACACTCTCCAGTATGGTCAATTGAGATCAACTACTTCAGGAAGAATGCCATCTGGCCTACACTAAATCCCAAGTTCGTGAGGTTGCGTAGAACCAGCAGTGCACAGCCGCCTACTCTGTTTCAGCGACAACCTGCCCAAACAGGCAAAAGACCTCGACAGAGAGACAATAGCCATCGGCATGGTTAAGGAGCCGGCCGCTACCAGGTCCTCACATATTTGGCGGCAGCACCCTATGCATCCACCAGCAGGCTGTGTTATCGCACTAAAAGAAAAGCTGGCGAAAGCACGAAGGCCGTACAACCTACACAAAGGTCTTTTCAGGCCATGTCCCAGAACGGCCTTCCTGGAAGATGCGCCAACCCCACACCACAATGCCTCCACCTCCCAGGAACCAAAGAAGGAGAAAACCCAACACAGCACCACCGGTAACCATGGAGGTAGGTGTTTTTTTGTTGCCTTCAGAACATAGCGTGTGTAACTTCTTCACAGGTTGGGGGAAGGTTACACTTGTACAGGGAATAACTTCTGATCTTTCATACTGCACAGTATTCAGCGATACAAAACTGAATCTGTTGACAAACTCCTTCTTTCCGGTTCAACATGCACCTAGCCAAAAGTTTGAGCTTTCACAAAAGAAAAAGTGGAAGGTCATGCGGAACTGTTAAATCTATATACAAAAGGAACAATAGAAGAAACCAAAACATGAGCCTCTTGAGTTTGTATCAAACATGATAGCGGAAGCCCGCATCATTTGATTTGACACAACTGAATACTTGCGCAGTAAACCAACTTAAAAATGGGAAAATTTTGTTACTTCTTAAACAACTAGGTTCCAAAGGGTGCTTCATGGTGCATCGACCTAAAAGATGCATACTACTCAGAATCCAGTAGACAAAGATCACCGCAGATATTTAAAATTTATCTGGATGGGAGCTCTGGCAGCATAAAGCGCTGCCTAATGGATTAACATCAGCCCAGACTGTTTTCCAAAAAATATTGAAACCAGTTTGGCGTTTCTTCGGAAACAAAAAACATATGATCAAGGCGTATCTGGATGACATCTTATTGTGGGGATAATATTGGAATTGGCTAAATTGGCTGTCTCAACCACCAAGCTCCTATTTTCAAAAATCTGGGTTATTATCCATCCAGACAAATGCCTTTACGGTGACTATGGATTTGGGATTCACGATTGAATCTGTTCACATGTCTGTCACTTTGCCAAAGGACAAAGCAACAGACTTGATAGAGGCATATAACAGCCTTGTTTCCGTCAGTAAACCATCTATTCGGCAAATAGCCAGGGTAATTGGGAAGATCGTGGCTTCCTATTTTCCCAGTCACAATTTGGACCCTTACATTACCAAAAATCTACAAAGGGCCAAAACTACAGCATTACAAACTGACGGCAGCACTCGCGGCTGGGGAGCAACCGATACCATCCAGCTGCGGTGGTAGATGGAATACACATGCGTTAACCTTACTTCAGGATATCAATCATCATAAGGTGTTGGGTGCATTCACGGACTTTGAGCTTAGACATGCATCATCTGCATGTTCCCTACAAATTGATCATACCACCGTGGTGACATACATTTATCATATGGGTGGAATTAAGTCGATGTCTTGTGATGAATTGATCAATACAATCTGGCACTGGTGCAAAGAAAGAAACATTTGGATATTAACTCCAGGTCACGCAAAATTCAATGATAATACCAAATGGATGTTGGACCACCAATCATTTACTGACATTATAGCTCGGTATGGAACGCCAGATATCGATTGTTTTGCATCAAGACTTAATCACCAGATACCAACGTATGTGGCATGAGAATCAGACCCTGGGGCAGTAGCGATGGACGCATCTCGCTACACTGGGGAGGGGGAGATTGTTTTTTCTATGCATTGTTCCCCCTTCCTGCCTCATTAGCCGGGTCCTGCGGAAAATTCAACAAGACTCCACATCAGGTATTTTGGAGTGCCCAATTGGCCTAGTCAGCCATGGTCCCCTGTGGGACTCGACATGGTAAGAGCAATGGATTTCGATCTACAAACACCCAAGTTTGCTGGTACGCCCATAACAAGGGAGAGTCATCTGTGCCATGACCGAATGAACCCATTGGGTGCGAAATTTGGGAAAGACCTCTCCTGGAATTGTGCTGTTGGACCAAACCATGAATATCATCGCGGCATCATGCAGAGAGTCCACCAGGGAACAGTACCTCACCTATATCACAAAATGGGGGGTATTTTGTACCAGGACAGACACAACTTTCAACACAGCCACCATCGCGGTTGTGCTAGAGTTCCTGGTAAGTCTACACTTCGATTAAGGCTTGAGTTATAATGCCACCAATTGTGCGAAGTCTCCTATCCTCATACCTGGGACAGGAGCCAGAACACCATGGAGGAGTATCTCACCCTCTGGTGTCAAAACTCAAGAGGGGATTATAACACAAAAATTCCCAGGCCTTAATATACCTGGACCTGGGATATTGGTATTGTCCCGTCCTATTCAGAGAGTGGGCACCAGCCACATCCCTCTCACTAACACATATAAAACAGTGATGCTGATGACACTTGAGTACCGTGCAGACCATATCAAGATGTCGCAGCAGAGGTGGACACTGATATTTAAATCTCATTTCACCAGGACTGCAGCTACATCAAGGATGATGGAAGTCCCATGGGCCATGCCCTTGTAACGGCAGGTTGGTCTAATGAAACAACTTCCAGCGGTTATAACAAACCTGTGGCCACACCTGGGATATCTACAGACACTATTTTAAGTTCTGTATTAGAATCCCCGAATTTAGGGGTTATTATTATTATTTTTAAATAATCAATTGTTTGTTTTTCAGCACTGTCAAGTCTGAAATACGTTAACATACTTCCTCCATTGATCATTATGGCAGTGTGTGAGCATGGACTCGTTTCCAAGCCATGAAATCACAGAGCTTTGAAATCTTCACGAAGTCACTCATGTGACTCCGAAGTAAAATAGTAAGATTAAATGAGAACATACCAGTTTGAAGTTTGATCCTTATTTTATGAGGAGTTACGATGAGGGATTTCATGCCCTCCGCTCCCAACCCTCTATTATAAGGTCAACTGGTATGTTAGTTCTCTTATCTTACTATCTTCAGTCAACTCTACCATCTGTGATTTCACACCGCTGCTTTGAAGAATGTCGCGCATGTGTGCTGGCGGGGTCTTCATGAAATCCCTCATTGTAACTCCTCATAAAATAAGGATCAAACTTCAAACTAGTAAGTTCTCGTTTAACCTTACTATTTTAAAGCAAATATTTAAAAAAGCATGTGGGAATTTAAACTGACAATTTAATTTATTTCAAGATTATATCAAACTTTTGAATTGCTTCGTTTAGGAGAGAGTGAAAAAAACCCCACTGTTTTAATGGCAACTCTGACAGTACCCTGTAGTAACTTGCATGGAAATATCATATCTGCAGGAAAACATCAAAGACACAGATAAGTTAGGACCCATTACATTTTGGATTTTCTGCCAGGCCTAATGTCCTGTTGCAAAATTTAATGGGATTGTGGTAATATGAGTCATGTGGTTTTTTTAGCTGATCTTGGTTTTGCCCTTTTACCAAGTTTTGGCCTGTAGATGTTTTGAAAAGATAAGTAATAGTGAGGAACTTTCAATTCTAAGTTTCTGTCTAACCTCAGGATCTATTAGATCATGTTACCACTGGACACATCTGAGCTGTGGCCTTAACATGAAAAATGGCTGATGTTTTAGGCATTTGAAGGTCAGCTGTTTAATATTGATACTCTCTACAATAGACCTTTTTATCTATTATTACATATTTTTTGTCTCAATTTAATGTATGAAAATATAATGTTAATGTCATCAGCAAGGCTTCAAGACAGCGCATATTACAAAATTTCAAATACTGCACTGTTGTTTTCTTATCCTTGTATGTAGAATTCTAATACCGCAACATAGCTTATATTTGTAATTCTAAAACAACAGTGTAGTTTGTACACATAACACCGGTATTTCTGCTTGGTTTACTTTTTGTTTTATGCGATGCTAATTTTTTCCCCCTGCTTTAAAATGCAACCCCTATGAAAGGTTATCAAGAGTTGATGTCCCTTATTCAGAACTGCTCTGGTTTCCGATGATGGGTCTGTGATGTCAAAACATTAGCAGTGACTTTCGATCCACAGATGCTGCCTGACCGACAGAGTATTTCTAAAACTTTCTGTTTTTATTCCAGATTTCCAGAATCTGCAATTTATTGGGGTCCTGAAGGGAGAATTTAGGGAGTTGGGGGGAAAGTTAAGGAGAAGGACCAAAAGGGTAACGATTTCAGGATTACTGCCTGTGCCGCGTGACAGTGAGAGTAGGAATGAAATGAGGTGGAGGATAAATGCGTGGCTGAGGGACTGGTGCAGTGGGCAGGGATTCAAGTTCCTTGATCACTGGGACCTCTTTTGGGGAAGGCATGATCTGTACACAAAGGACGGGTTGCACTTGAGCCCGAGGGGGACCAATATCCTGGCAGGGTGATTTGCAAAGGCTACTGTGAAGTGCTACATCTTGGCAGGACAAATCAAAATAGGACGTACATGGTAAATGGTAGGGAATTGAGGAATGCTGTGGAACAGAGGGATCTAGGAATAACTGTGCATAGTTCCCTGAAGGTGGAATCGCATGTAGATAGGGTGGTAAAGAAAGCCTTTGGTGTGCTGGTCTTTATAAATCAGAGCATTGAATATAGGAGTAGGGAAGTAATGTTAAAATTGTACAAGGCATTGGTAAGACCAATTCTGGAGTATGGTGTACAATTTTGGTCGCCTAGTTAGAGGAAGGATGTCAACAAAATAGAGAGAGTACAGAGGAGATTTACTAGAATGTTGCCAGGGTTCCAGCAACTATGTTACAGAGAAAGGTTGAACAAGTTAGGTTTTTATTCTTTGGAGCGCAGAAGGTTAAGGGGGGACTTGATTGAGGTCTTTAAAATGATGAAAGGGATAGACAGAGTTGACGTGGATACGTTTTTCCCATTGAGGGTAGGGAAGATTCAAACAAGAGGGCATGACATGAGAATTAAGGGACAGAAGTTTCGGGGTAACGTGAGGGGGAACTTCTTTACTCAGAGGGTGGTGGCTGTGTGGAATGAGCTTCCAGCAGAAGTGGTGGAGGCAGGATCGATTTTAACATTTAAGAGTAAAGTGGATAGGTACATGGACGTGAAGGGAATGGAGGGGTATGGTCTGAGTGCAGGTAGATGGGACTAGGGGAAAACAAATGGTCAGCACGGACTGGAAGGGCCGAGAGGGCCTGTTTCCGTGCTGTAATTGTTATATGTTATATGGTGTTATATGGTTATTTTCATTTATTACTTTAAGATGTAATTATTTGGATTAGTTATATTTAACAGTTTGTTGCAATTTTGTCAAGGTTTTGCCATTGTATTTATAATCTTGATGCCTATAAATTGTATTGATTTAGCCATTTCTATTTTGACAGGATTGCACACTGCTCAGATTAATGTTCTCAACGAAAGAGATGCGAAATTTTGATATCTAACATTGGAAGCAGTTGCTGGAAGAAGTAAAAATAAATCAAATTGAATGCAAAGTGAAAACTAACTCTTTGACTAACTACATTGAAAAATGGTTGCTTATTGTGTTTTCCCCTAATCATTTAACACAATTCTTTTAAATCTATGATTCCTTCAACTGGGGTACCCACTCTTGAGTTAAAACATTGTTTTTACATTGAACAGTGAAAGGTCACGTTTCAATTGCACCCTTGTTTACAGTACTTTCAGTTTTAAAGGGATCTTTGAAGTTGCATTGATCAAGAGGGAGTATGACTTAAGTGAGAATTTTTAAATATTTGGGTGGGGGGGGGAAAGTTTACACATGATCGTTCACAGATTGGAAAGAAAATGTTTGATTTTTTTTTAAAGTGTTTGTGCCCTCTATCTTTAAAAGATTAATTTTATTTTATCATCCATTTTCAAATGTACTTGGGCTGGCAACTTTTTCTCAAGTATATGTGCAAAGTACATTTTAATATAAACTCTAGCAGCAGCATGTCCTCCTTTTATTTTGCTAATTGAAATCCTGATGCCTATAAAATTGAAACAACATTTAATTCCAATAATCATGATTAAAATATAATAGGCTTGGAATTTTGGGGGACAAGGCTGCCTTAGTGTTAAACTGGCATTCCCATCTCAATCCTACAAATAAATATAATTTTTGTTTTATTCATTAATTTCTTCAAGAGCAACATTTATTGTCCAGTCTAAATTTTACATGGTGGTAGTGAGCCACCTGTAAAGATACTTCCACAAAATAGTTTTCATTATTCCACTGTACAGTATACAGAACAATGCAGCATGGAAACAGGCATTTTGTCCCACAATGTCTGTGTGAACTAGATGCTTTAGACTTTAGAGATACTGTGTAGAATCGTGGCCTTTGGCCCAATGAGTCTGTGCCGACCAGCGATCACCCCGTACACTAGCACTGTTCTACACACTAGAGACAATTTATAGAAGCCAATTAATCTTCATACCTGTATGTCTTTGGAGGAAACCAGAGCACCCGGGGACAACCCATGCAGTCACAGGGAGAATGTACAATTTGCATACATACAGCTCCTGTAGTCAGGATCCAACCCAGGTCTCTGATACTGTAATGCAGCAACTCTGCCACTGGGCCACTGTGCCTACTTAAACTAATCCCTTCTACCTGCACGTACTGCATATTCCTTGCAATATTCATGTGCCTATCTAAAAGGCTCTAAAACACCTGCTATTGCACCTACAAAGGTACAGTCCTGAAGATAAAAATTGCTTATGTTTCACATCATCCTTCATTTAAATTTGATACGGTGAGAATTGTTGTAAAGTAAAATATATTAGATAGTGTACTTTGCTATTTCACTCGGGACTTGAGCTAGAAAGCAATGTAAAATAGTTAACATAGCCTGAAGAAGGGCCCTGACCCAAAACATAGTCTGCCCATTCCCTCCACCAATGTTGCGTGACCTGCTGAATTATTCCAGCACTTTGTATTTTCGCTATAGGAGTTAACATCTTTGCATGCTCCCTGCACAAACAAGTACACAACATGCAACTTTTCATCATTTAGAACTGATTTAAAACCAAATTGACTCCCAAGTCAACAAACTGTACAACGTACTAAATGTGGGCCTCAATACATGTCCTGCTCCGATAAATGCAAAGTTCAGACTGCCAAAATGTAGATTTTCAGTTTTAAAGGATTAGTTACTGGGGAAAATTGAAGGACCATCAAATTTTTAACGGTTTCATGTACAATCTGAACCAATATAGGCAGGAGCAAAGTGTAGCTAAGCTAATTTAACATTTATGCATGAACAGAAAAAGAAAGCATATCTGAAATTTCTCATTATCTCACTGGTAATGCAAATAACAACATGCACTCATATTACACCTTTAACATTATAAAATGCCCCTAAGGCATTCAGAGGAAAATAATCAAACAGTATTTGAAATTAAACATATGGAAAAATAGCCAAGTGTTTAGTCAAAACATATACAGTATATTAAGGAGCACTTTAAATGAAGAAAAAAATAGAGGATTAATGTAAGATTAGTGTAAATGGCTGTTTGATGTTCAGTGCAGACAGTGTGAATGTTTCCGTGCTATATTCCCTAACTCTGAGGTGTAGCGTGGAGAAGTCCAATCGAACTCTGGGCCCATTCACCTGAAGGCACAGTTGAACAATTAAAATCAGGGTGCCCAAGAGTCCAACATTGGAAGAGAGTCGAAATATTAAAGGATAATAGAATTGCAGGAGTAAATAAACTGTGTGTTTAAAGGTAAGCAAGCACAGGTGTGATTTGTAAACTGGTGTTGGTGTGAGTTAGGAATGGTTAGTAGAGTTTTGGATGAGATTATATTTGTGTATATTTAAACTCTGAACGCCAGGAGAATACTGGAATAGTAGCATGGGAGGGAGGCCGTGTTCAATTTGAACAAGACTATACTGTAACTAGTTTATAATTTGATTATTCTGTATTAGTTAGGTATCTTAATTTGAGTGATATATAAGCTCTAAGAATACATTCACCCTGTGACTGCATAGGTTTCCTCCGGGTGCTCCAGTTTCCTCCCACATCCTAAAGACATGTGAGGTTGTATGTTAATTGACCTCTGTACATTGCCGCTCGTGTGTAGGCAGTGGATACAAATGTGGGATAAGATAGACCTCATGTGAATGGGTGATCGATGGTTCGCTTGGTCACAATGAGCCAAAGAGCCTGTATCCATGCCGTCTCTAAACTAAACTAAATTAGAGAGGTCTTCAAAGTTATGAAGAACCGTAACAAAATAAATTATTGTTTCCAATAATGCAACATTGAATTGGCCCAAATTTAACTTAATGTACAAATGAAGTAAAGATTAGGAAAACTATACAGTGGGTAGTTTGAATGTGAGATTCTCTGCAGCAAATGATTGTTGCAGCAGTTTACAAATTATTTTAAAATAAATGAAATTGATTTTTTTTAAAGGAAAAATATTGAAACATATGGTGGAAGGGTGAGAAGAATACACATAAATGAATTACATGGCACGAGGAGAAAAATATCAGCATGAATTGTTGGAATTTATGACTGCCCTTTTGTGATTCTATGTACAATTCTACTTGTGCCGTTTTAACCTACTATCTTTGATCAATGAGCTTTTAAGAACTAGAATAGTCTCTTAGGAGAGAAAATATACTTTTCGCTGCTGTGAAATATCGACATAATGTTATTTTAGCATATTATTGTATCATTGATATGGATTTTATAAAATGTCCTTTTTTAATTGTTTGCATGTATCAATTAATCACTGTTGTTTACATCTATATTTGACAATAGTTGTACTGTTTTTTTTCAAAATATTGCATATATATCAGCAAAATCAGTAACTTCATCTTATGCATAGCTCCTTAGTTAATGTTGGTTCTACAGAGTCCTTTGGTTGCAAGAGCTCTTTTGGGTTCTTGTATTGGATGTGTGACCATGTGAAGTAGAGTAAAACACTGATAATCTAACATCCTATTGTTCAGAAATTCTGATGGTTCAGCGTTGAGCTCATTTATTCATTCGGAGTGTGAATCAGATCCAGATTACAAGCAGGGTATGCGGCCAGAACAGGGGTCAGGTAGGGCTGGAGCTAGAACCGGAAACCAAAGTGCTTTTACAGTTCCTGCTCTATTTCAACTCACTGTGTCAATGTAAAAAGAGTGAAATAAAAGTATGTTTGGATATTAATAGGAGTGTCGTCTGCCAGTCTGGCAGGGGATTATCCAGCTTGTCGGCAAGATCTGATGGATGCCAAATTATTGCGATTTTACTGCATGTGGATTACTATTTTTTTTGTTCAGATTTGCATTCTGATTTAAATAAATGTAATAAAAATGTCAAAGATATTCTACCTTTACTTGCTTCTGATGAGGTTATTAATTTATTGATTTTTTGTCTATTATATATTATGTATGCATATTGTGTTTACAGGTCTGTTATGCTGCTGCAAGTAAACATTTCATTGTTCCGTTGCCAGTATATTTGATAATTAACACTCTTGAATTTCTCTTAACTCATGAGAAGATGTGTGCCCATGGTATTGTTACAGAACATGAATACAAATTCTAAGCTAACAAGTGTGGAAAGGGGAGAAAATATGAAGAACTCTTAGGCAGATCAGACTACTCACAAAGTGTTCCTCACCCTCCTTCCATGTCTACACAGATGAAATTACTCGACACAGATGAAATTACTTTGGCAGACCTTGCACTGGAAAGTGCGCCAATAAATTGCTGATGGTAACATAGATACAGAGAATGCCTGACTAGCTGTTATACTGGACAGTCCTTCCAAAATATTCTAATCACAGCACATCATGCTTCTGGAGGTATTACACGTACAACAAAATGACCACTACCCAACATTATTTGGTAACGTCTGCAAAATATTAATTAGCGTTTCTCCACATCCTGCTACACCTTATTGGAAATAGGTGCGAGGACATTTTGGGGCTTCTGGTCTGTAGGGAAATGCTGATGAGATAACCTATGGAAACGAAACCTTCAAACCCCCACCCCCCACTAATCAACAACCTTGGGGTGTGTTCACTAAGCACTTGTCATCAGCTATTTTACAGGAGGAACGGCTCATGCCCAAACCATCAACTAATTTGCCATCTAAAGATCAAGCTTCTGTGAATCAGTGGCTCTGACTTTACCTTGACTTCTCCGCTCTGGCTGCTGATGGTTAGGCAATACTGGTTTCTACTTGCTGAATGTCCGAGGTCTGTACCATACCCTGCACATGTGCCCGAAACATCTATCAGAAGATTTTCATCAACCATGAGGACTCTTTGGGCAAGGGTAACGAACCCTGCTGGATATACAGGATTGACTTTGGGTGCCATACTTGGCTAGATGCTCATTTCCACTAGGTAGCTGAGGATCTTTTCATATTTCAGTCACATTTTTCTAAATACAGCTCTAGTTCAAAAGGTGTCTGAAAAGATTTGTTTGTTTTTGAAAAAAAGCTATGGAAATACAATGACCATATTTTTATAATTCTTATATTTTACTCTGCCAGTGTTGTAGAAACAGTAACTGCGTATGAAATCATTTCCCAGAATGGTGACATGTCTGGCCCTTGAAGCAACTACCCATCCTGGCCCCCAGAATATCAGATCACTTTCTGTCTGATGAATTGATGTGGTTGACTTTGGATTTCTTAACCGCATTACAGTCACAACAGAAAATTCTCTGACCCCTCAGTTGTCCTGGGTTTCCAAAATATTTTAGAATGGGGTGTTGGCCAAAATTGATAGTTCCAGGGCTGCCAACTCTCATGCTTTGAGCATGAGACTCACGCATTTCGACAAATTCTCACGCTCTCATGCTGATCACAAATTTCTCACGCTCCGCCGTGAGAAATTCTGTGATCAACGAGAATTTCAAAACCCAAGTGCATGGACCGCGGTCATTGGAGAGCCGGGGCTGAGGGAGGGATGGAAGCAGACGCAGCGGCGGGGGCAGAGGGGCGAGTGTTTGCCGGGCTGGCGAGTCGCTTGCTGCAGCTCCGGCCATGCAGTAGCCTCAGTGCAAGAGTCCCGGGCCGTCGGAGGCGTCGGAAGCATTGCGCCGCTGCCGTTACTCTCTGTGCCAAATTCGTCCTGGTGACCGCATGGATCAGGCAGCGTCTCTGGAGAGAAGGAATGGGTGACGTTTCTGGTCGTGACCCTTCTAATGGTCTCTACCCGAAATCTTTAGAAGGATCTCAACCCGAAACGTCACCCATTCCTTCTCTCCAGAGATGCTGCCTGTCCCACTGAGTTGCTCCAGCATTTTGTGTCTCTCTTCGGTTTAAACCAGCATCTGCAGTTCTTTCTCCCAAAATGAGACCCAACAAGACGACTAGTACTAGGTAGTAGTCGGGTGGAGGAGGGACGGAGAGAGAGGGGATGTTAAAAAAATCGATATTCATACTCAATCGGGGAAATGAGTTGATATCTGTCTTTAAATTGATATTTTGTTCATCTTTAAATGAAAGTCTTGGATTCATGTATCGTGGGAACAAATAAGCAAAGGCAAGATGGTAAATATAAACTACAAATTAACTTCAGAAAATGAAACTTGTAGAGATGAACTTTGCCCTTCACTTTACATAGAATAACCTCAGGGATTATGCAGTAAATATCATTCAAATACTCTGCAACCTTAGGATAATATTGTTCATGTTCAAATCCGATAGGTAAGTCTTGATTTGTTCAATATTATAATTATTTCAAAGATACAGCGTGGAAACAGCCCTTCGGCCCCTCGCATCCGTGCCGACCATCGATCACCCGTTCACACTGGTTTCTTTGTAATCCCACTCTCTCATTCACTCCCTATACACTAGGGGGCAATTTACAGAGGGCCAATTAACCTACAAACCCGCACGTCTTTGGGATGTGGGAGAAAACCGGAGCACCCGGAAGAAACCCACGTGATCACAGGGAGAACGTGCAAACTCCACACAAACAGCACCCGAGACCAGGATCGAAACCGGGTCTCCGGCGCTGTGGGGCATTAATTTTAATACTAATACTTGGGCCTTCGCTGATATGCCGCTGATATGATGATTACCCCATATTACTGATTATTAATCCATTGTATTATTGATTATATATGTTGCGTCCGTTCTCCTTTATCTGTACATTGTGAGCGGCTTGCTTGCATTTACCGGATAGCACGCAACAAAAGCTTTTCCCTGTACCTCGCTACAGGTGGCAATAGTAAACTAAATCAATCTATTTACATGAATCTGTGTGTTGTTGCTTTAACCGGCCTGTTAAGTTGCAGCAACTGAGAATGTCATTGTTCTGATGTCGCTGCACGCAACAAATAAACACACTTGCCTTCATTCTACACTTGAAATTACCACAATGACATTTAAACGGCATTTGGACAGGTACACGTGTATGAAGGAACTGCAGATGCTGGTTTAAACAGATAGACACAACGTGCCGGAGTAACTCAGCGGCTCAGGCAGCATCACCGGAGGGAAGGAATGGGTGACGTTTCGGGTCAAGACCCTTGTTCAGATTGAAGGTCTGGTTAATTGGCTTGGTATAAGTGTAAATCATCCCTAGTGTGTGTAGGATAGTGTTAATGTGCGGGGATTGCTGGTCGGTGCAGACCCGGTGGGCCGAAGGGCCTGTTTCCGCGCTGTATCTCTAAACTGAACCCTGTCGGGCTAGCAGGCCTGTGTAGGGCCGAGTGCCGGGACATGGTGACATCTGACTATGATCTCCACAAAGCCAATCACGTATAGAGCAGCGCCGCAGGTCAATGGGCCTCTGGCGCTTGGAGTCGGTCCGCAGACCCAGAGAGGAAACTGGCTGTTACTCCGGCTTTTTGTGTCTATCAGCGACTTGGAGAGTGGGCTGGACAATGAGTGATGCAGCTGGCCGCAGCTCCCCTGATCTACGCTTATTCCCACGCACTTATGGATCTGTCCCACTAAGGCAACTCTTTAGGCAACTGTCATGGACTAGTTTTACTAGCATTCACCTACGACACCTTGCGACAACCTCCGACAGCAAAAATTGTTGCCACTGTCACTTGTAGTCACCCTAAAGATCGCCTAAGAGGGACAGGCCCTATAGGCTGCGGCTTGGTGCATCCTGGAGGACAACCAGTGGCTGCTGGAAGTAGGTACCAAGAAACGGTGGAAGATAGTGGCCTTCAAATGGGGGTGGTTGGAGAAAGCATCCTGCTTGCCTGCTAGATTTTCACTTACTGTAACTGCAGGAAACTTGTTCCCGATGTTGGGGGATTTTGGAACCAGGGGTCACAGTTTAAGAATAAAGGGTAGGCCAGTTAGGACTGAGATGAGGACAAACTTCCTTCACCCAGAGAGTTGTGAATCTGTGAAATTCACTGCCACAGAAGGCAGTGGAAGCCAATTCTCTGGATGTTTTCAAGAGAGTTACATTTAGCTCTTGGGGCTTGCGAAATCAAGGGATATGGAGAAAAAACAGGAAAGAGATACTGATTTTAGATGAACAGCCATGATCATATTGAATGGCAGTGCTGGCTCAAAGGGCTGAATGGCCTATTCCTGCACCTATTTTCTATGTTTCTATGCTTAAGTATATGGCAATAAAACTCGACCACTTCATTTTGAAACATTCATGCATGGTGGAGATATAATGTAGTCATAGAGTGATACAGTGTGAAAACAGGCCCTTTGGCGCAACTTGCCCACACCCGCCAACATGTCCCAGCTACACTACCTGCTTTTGGTCCATATCCCTCCAAACCTGTCCTATCCATGTATCAGTCTAACTGTTTCTTAAATGTTGAGATAGTCCCTGCCTCAACTATCTCCTCTGGTAGCTTGTTCCATACCCTTTGTAGGGGAAAAAGTTACCGCTTAAAAAGTTACCTCTTAAAAATACTTCAAACAAAACACTTTGAAATCATACTTCTACAATGCACTAAAACATGATTTTAATACATCAAATTTCAAAAAGTCCCTACCCCACTTGGTTGCTCCACTCCCTCGCCGGGTACCCCCAAGGCGAGTGATCAGCCTTCCCACTTTCAAAAACGCTTCGTGGCCCCTGGTTCAGACAGAGAACCCTGCCAGATGTGAGCGGGGAACTGAGGTCAGTTGTCCGTGATGTCTGGATCCCAATGCTCAGCGTTTCGTGTTTTGGAGTTGGCTAATGTTATTGATTTTTAATTCGCCTGATGTAATTAGTTGACAAAACCTTAATTTATTAATCTGGAATATCCAGGGGGATGGGAGAAGTGTAATATTAGAAACATAGAAACATAGAAAATAGGTGCAGGAAGAGGCCATTCGGCCCTTCGAGCCAGCACCGCCATTCATTGTGATCATGGCTGATCGTCCCCTATCAATAACCCGTGCCTGCCTTCGCCCCATATCCCTTGTCTCCACTAGCCCCTAGCGCTCTATCTAACTCTCTCTTAAATCCATCCAGTGACTTGGCCTCCACTGCCCTCTGTGGCAGGGAATTCCATAAATTCACAACTCTCTGGGTGAAAAAGTTTTTTCTCACCTCAGTCTTAAATGACTCCCCGTTATTCTAAGACTGTGGTCCCTGGTTCTGGACTCGCCCAACATTGGGAACATTTTTCCTGCATCTAGCTTGTCCAATCCTTTTATAATTGTATATGTTTCTAAAGATCCCCCTCATCCTTCTAAACTCCAGTGAATACAAGCCTAGTCTTTTCAATCTTTCCTCATATGACAGTCCCGCCGTCCCAGTGATCAATCTCGTGAACCTACGCTGCACTGCCTCAATCACAAGGATGTCCTTCCTCAAATTAGGAGACCAAAACTGTACACAATACTCCAGATGTGGTCTCACCAGAGCCCTATACAACTGCAGAAGAACCTCTTTACTCCTATACTGAAATCCTTTTGTTATGAAGGCCAACATTCCATTAGCTTTTTTCACTGCCTGCTGTACCTGTAAGCCAACTTTCAGTGACTGGTGTACAAGGACGCCCAGGTCTCACTGTACCTCCCCGGTCTCACTGTACCTCCTCCTTACCTAACCTAACCCCATTGAAATGATAATCTGCCCCCTTGTTTTTGCAGTACCTCTACCACTGTCCTCCAGTACATCTGGGATATTAAAATGACATGCAAGGTGTCAGGCTCTCTGTCACAACATACAGCCCCGATAACCCATTATTTCCTTCAGTTAAATATTGGGAAGGTAGCACTATTGTCATTTGCCACTCAACTATTACGTTTGTTTACCTCACTGACTATTTCTAACCCCAAATTCCTTTGACAGGTTGAATAGAAATGTCCCCAATCTCGTTGTTTTATTAATTGAACACGTAGATGAACATCCTCAAGGAGTGTAATCAGATGGAAACCGATTCAGATGCGATGTTTAAGAGCTTGTTCAAAGAAGGGGCATATTTTAAAGGAGTGACAGAGATACTTGCAGGGGAATGTGTGAGGAGGTTATCATTTGCCTTTAGTTTTAGCTTGAACCAGGACATCTGAAGATTCAAAATTTAATTTAGTAATTGTGCTGATACTGACTCCAACCAACCAAGTAATGAATATCATCCATTCCGGAGATTTTATTTTTCTGATGCCATTTCAACTTCACCTGAATTTCAAACACTTCAAATGTAAAGGTAATTGGGAATGGGGAGCATTGGAACAAAAATGTGCCCTTGGGTACATATTAACTGTAATATAATAATGTATGCATGTTGGTAGGTGCAATCAAAACAAGGATAATTTTTATCATTGTTGTGTTATGAATACCACAAAAAATATTATGTACTCTCAAGATCACATTCAATAGAATAATTTGCTTAAATATATAGTTATTGGACTTTGCATTTTGGAAAAGTCCCAGCTGTGAGGAAGACAACAAAATACTGAAAATATTGGGGGTGAAAATGACTTCCTTGTTAGGAAAATTAAGGAAATGGTAACAGAATACATACGGCTGAGTGAGTATAATTTTATGGATGAGAAATTGTGTTCAACCAATTGATGACTTATTTGACGAAGTAACTAGCATGTTAGATAACAAGGAAGCCAATGGATGTCGCAAATTTTGTTATACAAAATTTGGTCCATGAAGTGCCCCATAAAAGATTACCTGTGGACTTGTAACGTAATAGGTTGTCCAGGGGGTCAGATATGGGGCTTTATGTGTGGGCCAGAATATTGTCAGTGCAAAGGGGCTAGGAGCAAGGCCAAGTGTGCATCCAGAGTCAAGGTCTGGAATAGTACTAGGTGTGCAGTCAAAGGGGACAATGGGAGTGTTCGGCACTAGGAACCTAAGCAGGTAAGCAGCTATGATCAGGGCAGACTTCAGGACTGAGAGAAGGGGAGTCAGGGTTAGGCCCAGGGGTCATTGTGGGAGAGGGGTTGTGCGGGGGGGAGTGAGCTTGGAGAAAACACGGGGAAGAGCCATGGGGGAGAGGGGGGCATCACGGGGGGTGGGGGAGGAGCCAGCGAGGGGGACTAGAGGGGTAGTGGCTGATATTGGCGGTGCAATGGGGACTCACTGCAGGCGCTGGTCGTTCTCCTCCGCCAGGATCAGAGTCTCCGCTTTCCATTTGGCGACATCTCCGACTCTGCTCTGGGTTGGGCTGGGTCTCCGACTCTGGGCTAGGTCTCCCACGCTGGGCTGGGTCGGGTCACCGGCGCTGGGCTGCTTGGGGTGGGGCTGCTGCTTGTGGCGGGGCTGCTGCTTGTGGCGGGGCTGGGCTGGGCTGCTTCGGTTCCCTACGAAAGTCCGGTTAGAAACCTCCGCCGGCCAATCTCAGCTCCAGTAAAGACGCAATGGCGCAGGAAGGGACGGACCATTCCAGGGAGTGACAGGGGAAGAGACTAATCTATGTGGCGCTGACTGGCGGGAGAAGAGATCGATCTGCGCACGCGCGGTTTTTAAGATTTTTAAACCTCGCTAAATTTCACGACATTCGAACCGATCAGAACGAAACTTGGTGCACTCGCAGCATAGGAGAACTGGCAAAAAATCATAGCGCTATTGCGAACCATTTTTGCACAAATAGAAAGACCACCAAACCGCAAGGTAACAAGATCAGAGTTTTAGTTATGTATAGATAGAGAGATAATAATCCGCAAGAAGCACATTCTAAAACACTGGTTCATAAAACACAGAAATGTTAAAGTGTATGTAGAAAGCAAGCTGGTTGAAAGTTGCATTGCAATCCATATTTGTGTTTATTTTGGATACTATAAAATCATGTGATTGGCCATCTTACCTAAAAAGCTGTATATTTCTCAGTGCCATTGTGAATATATTGTGAAACAAAGTGACTCCACGTACTGTATATATTGACCATGGTATGGACAATCCAGTGATAGATCAAGTCAAGAGAGTTTATTGTCATGATGTCCCAGATAGGACAATAAAATTCTTGCTTTGCATCAGCACAACGGAATATAGTAGGCACGAATACACATATCATATCAGTGTGTCCATACACCATTATATAAATATATACACATATCAATAAATAAGCAGATAAAGTGCAAATAAACAGATAATTTTGTATTAGTGTTCAGAGATTTGTGTCAGTTGAGTTTAATAGCCTGATGGCTGTGGGGAAGTAGCTATTCCTGAACCTGGATGTTGCAGTCTTCTGGCTCCTGTACCTTCTACCTAAAGGTAGCGGGGAGATGGGTGTGTGGCCAGGATGGTGTGAGTCCTTGATGATGCTGCCAGCCTTCTTGAGGCAGCGACTGCGATAGATCCCCTCGATGGAAGGGAGGTCAGAGCCGATGATGGACTGGGCAGTGTTTACTACTTTTTGTAGTCTTTTCCGCTCCAAGTTGCCGAACCAAGCCACGATGCAACCGGTCAGCATGCTCTTTGCTGTGCAACTGTAGAAGTTAGAGAAAGTCCTCCTTGACAAACCAACTCTCCGTAATCTTCTCAGGAAGTAGAGTCGATGATGTGCTTTTTTAATAATTGCATCAGTGTTCCCGGACCAGGAGAGATCTTCAGAAATATGCACACCAAGGAATTTGAAGCTCTTGACCCTCTCCACCATCGACCCGTTGATATAAACGGAACTGTGGGTCCCCATCCTACCCCTTCCAAAGTCCACAGTCAGTTCCTTGGTTTTGCTGTTGTTGAGGGCCAGGTTATTGTGCTGGCGCCATTTGGTCAGTCGGTCAATAGACAATAGACAATAAGTGCAGGAGTAGGCCATTCGGCCCTTCGAGCCAGCACTGCCATTCAATGTGAACATGGCAGATCATCCCCAATCAGTACCCCGTTCCTGCCTTTTTCCCCATATCCCCTGACTCCGCTGTCTTTAAGAGCCCTATCCAGCTCTCTCTTGAAAGAATCCAGAGAACCTGCCTCCAATGCCCTCTGCGGCAGAAATTCCACACACTCACAACTCTCTGTGAGAAAAAGTGTTTCCTCGTTCTAAATGGCTTACCCCTTATTCTTAAACTGTGGCCCCTGGTTCTGGACTCCCCCAACATCGGGAACATGTTTCCTGCCTCCAGCATGTCCAAACCCTTAACAATCCTATATGTTTCAATCTCACTTCTACACTTCGATCTCACTTCTGACTCATCCCCATCAGTGATACGTCCCACAACAATAGAGTCGTCAGTGAACTTGATGATGGAGTTCGCACCATGACTGGCTATGCAGTCATGAGTATAGAGTAAGTACAGCAAGGGGATGAACACGCAGCCTTGAGATGCTCCCGTGCTGATTGTTATCGAGGCTGACACATTTCCACCAATACGAACAGTCTGTGATCTTTGAATGAGGAAGTCGAGGATCCAAATGCAGAGGGATGCGCAGAGACCCAGATCTGCGAGCTTGCTAACCAGCTTGGAGGGGATGATTGTATTAAATGTCGAGCTGTAATCAATCAATCACAGCCTGACATATGTGTTTTTGCTGTCCAAGTGGTCCAGAGCGGAGTGGAGAGCCAGCGAGATCACATCCACCGTTGATCTGTTGTGGTGGTAGGCAAATTGCAGTGGGTCCAGGTATTTGTTGAGGTAGCAGTTGATTGGCGCCATGATCAGCCTCTCAAAGCACTTCATCACCACCGACGTTAGTGCCACTGGTCGATAGTCGTTGAGGCACATCACCTTGCTCTTCTTGGGCACCGGTATAATTGCTGCCCTTTTAAAGCAAGTGAGAACCTCAGACCTCAGAAGTGAGAGGTTCAAAATGTCCGCAAAAACTCCAGCCAGTTGCTCCGCACAGGTTTTTAGATCACCACCTGATATACCATCAGGTCCAGGCGCTTTTCGAGGGTTCACCCCTCTGAAGGATTTTCTGACATCGGCCTCTGTGACTGAGACTGCAATACCATCACAGCGAATGGGGGCTCGAGAAGGCACATCAGTGTTCTCCCTATCAAAGGGTGCGTAAAACGCATTGAGCTCATCAGGGAGTGATGTTTCGCCGACATTCGATCTGCCTCCTGATTTCACTTTGTGGGAGGTGATTGCATTCAGGCCTATAGATGCTGGTTTACATTGAAGATAGACACAAAATGCTGGAGTAACTTAGCGGAACAGGCAGCATCTATGGATACAAGGAATGGGTAACTTTGATGGCACTGGGCCTGTACTCGCTGGAGTTCAGAAGAATGAAGGGGGACCTCATTGAATCATACCGAACAGCGAAAAGCTTGGATTGAATGGATGTGGAGAGGATGTTTCCACTAGTGGGAGAGTCTAGGACTTGAGGTCAAAGCCTCAGAATTAAAGGACGTCATTTTAGGTAGGAGATGAGGAAGAATTTCTTTAGCCAGAGGGTAGTGAATCTGTGGAATTCTTGGCCACAGAAGGCTGTGGAGGCCAAGTCAATGGATATTTTTAAGTCAGAGATAGATATATTCCTGATTAATACAGGTGTCAGGGGTTATGGGGAGAAGGCAGGAGAATGGAGTTTGGAGGGAGAGATAGATCAGCATGATTGAATGGTGGAATAGACTTGACGGGCCGAATGACCTAATTCTGCTCTTATCACATGGCCATCTGAAGAAGGGTCTCAACCCAAAATGCCACCCATTCCTTCTATCGGAAGATGCTGCCTGTCCCGCTGAATTGCTCCAGCATTTTGTGTCTATCTTCAGTATGGACAATCCAATCCAATATGGATAATGCAATCCAAAAGGACTCATGGATTTATTGATTTGATATGATTTGGGCACAGAGGATCAACATTGGGGAAAATACAGGAGTGTGATATAAACTGTGCACACTTACGTGCAAGTTTGTCATACTTAGTAGTTGAAAATTCTATGACTTCAACCGCCATCAGATTATGGTAATAATTTCAACCACTGCTCTCCTAACTTGGAGCATGGCCTGTTCAGTATTGCATATTGAACTAATTATTCATCCAATGAAAAACAAACAATTTTCCATTGTGATCTAGGTGGATGCATGATGTAGCATATAATTTCGAGGGAAATATTGTGAGTAATGCCATCTTCAGCTAGCTATATCAGAAATTACATGAACCCATTAAAATCAAATTAACTGTACATCCGTTTGATTGTTTGTCGTTTTTGTTGATTGTGCAAATTGGCTACAGTATTTGCCTGCAGAACTATGATTGGCTATAGTGTGGCGACATTGATTAGAGTAACATATCTTTTTTTGCAGGATTTTGCTGGCAAGCATGTGGATGATGTGATCTGCCCATCACAATTGTTTAAGCTTGAATGGTGAGGATGTTAGCTTTGGAGAAGATGCTGCTATGGGCTCACTTACCTTGCCAATGGGTTTGCAAGAGTTTGTGCAGAAGCAACTCTCCACAGTTCTGGTACCCTTCCCTAATAAAAATGATATTGTATCAATGGAGGCAGTCCAAAAGAAATTCTTCACCCTAATGTGTAGGAAGGAACTGCAGATGTTGGTTTAAACCGAAAATAGACACAAAATGCTGGAGTAACTCAGCGAGACAGGCAGCATTTCTGGAGAGAAGGAATGGCTGACGTTTCAGGTTAAGACCCTTCTTCAGACTTCACCCGAATACTTGGGGTCTGTCCTATGAAGAGAGGCTGAGCAGGTTAGGTGTGTATTGTTTGGTGTTTAGAAGAATAAGAGGTGATTCTATTGAGGCATACAAGATTCTGAGAAAGCTTGACAGGGTAGAGAAGAGGGGGCACCATTACATTTAAAATGGCGATGTTTGGAAATTTATTTATGCAGAGCTTGGTGAATCGCTAGAGTTCTCTACCTGAGAAGGTTACTTATGAGTAAATAAAATGACAGTAGATTTGATTTTATAAAGCACTGGGGAATTAAGAACTATGAGGACTGGCGCACAATAGCTGCCAGGGGCAGCTTAGGTCAGCCATAATCATATTGAATGGTGGAGCAGGCTTGAGGGGCTTAGTGGCCTTCTCCTGCTC
This sequence comes from Okamejei kenojei, assembly GCA_035221665.1. NCBI lineage: Eukaryota > Metazoa > Chordata > Chondrichthyes > Rajiformes > Rajidae > Okamejei > Okamejei kenojei. Next base: position 18,769,217 of record CM069141.1, on the reverse strand, counting down.
CTTTCTAGTGTCCTTGTGCTAATTTGGAAGAGTTTGGGGAATTAGGTATGTTGTTTATCAGTTGAAATTTAGTATGCAGCATTATTTGGAAAATGCAAGTTACATTTAATATAACTTTAAAATTATTAAGAAGCAAAGGTTGTCCATTTACTGAGGCATGAAACAATGAGTAATCCACGCCCAGGAATTTGAAGCTCTTGACCCTTTCAACCATTGACCTGTTGATATAAACAGGACTGTAGGTCCCCATCCTACTCCTTCCAAAGTCCACAATCAGTTCCTTGGTTTTGCTGGTGTTGAGGGCCAGGTTATTGTGCTGGCACCGTATGGACAGTCGCTCAATCTCTCTTCTGTACTCCGACTCATCCCCATCAGTGATACGTCCCACTACAGTGGTGTCGTCAGCGAACTTGATGATGGAGTTCGCACTATGACCGGCTACGCAGTCATGAGTATAGAGTGATCAATGTACAGTAGATGGTGTGTAATGCATAATGAAAGAAAAATAACTAAGATTGAAAAGCTTTGATGTTGGCAAGCTGTTTGCTGCTAAACCGTTTGAAGTTTCTCTATTTGTAAAGTTTATCTGTCATTTTTTTTGTTAATGCTTATTGAAATTTCAGATTTTTCAATCAAACTGCAGTCCGTCAAAATATAATAGGACAGGGATTCAGAGTTAGATAACTCACAACAGAAAAATTGTATAGCTAGTTTAGATACAGGACAAAGTAGGATCATCATGAATAGTGCTACAAACAATGAGTGTACAATAGCAGAGGCAATCACTGCAGCAATCAGAATGTAATGTTAATCCTGGGTAGCATGCATTTTACAATTTTGACCGTGGTTGTAAAGGTCAGTTACTTTCTCCCTGGTAGATAGGCAAATTTATTGTAACATAATTGGATTTTGTGTGGACAGTTAAAATGCATGTCTGCTGTCGGATTAAGCCATTCAAATCAGAACCTTCTTTGTTCATCTTACATGGAGCTGGTTGATCTCACATAGATCTATTCGAATAAATCTTGGGGATTTTGAAATTAGAATATTTGAAAAAAATCCCAGTGCTCCCATACACATCATTCACATCTAAAGTATCTAGAGCAGAAATTTCATTTGTGGATATTGAGGAAAAATACATTCAGGCTCAAGATATCACAACCTCCAGTTTTGAACGGATTGTAAATATCTTTTTTATTGTAATCACACAAAATGTGCTATTAAAGGACGTGTAACAAGGCTTGGCCAAGCGCGAAGGAAAAGCAAATTTGCTGGGAAATTGCAAAGGTAATAATTGGGGATGTCAGATATCCAAATGTACACCAGAATAGCAATGAAATGAGGGACCAAGGTGCGATGGCGTTTCTGAAGCATTATCAGTATGTTTCAGGTCCAATTGTAGTGGTTACTTCAGTTTCAAAAGCATTGATGCTGTACTTTCACTGGGAGAACAGCCAATTTAAATCAGATGAGAACAGAAGAAGCCGGGTTAAATTGGAATCCAAGTGGACAAACAAAATGTGATTAAATAAAATTAAATCAAAGTCAAGAATTCCCCTTCAGTCTCGGTATATTCCCACGAAGAAGAGGGTAGGGGGATTAATGCCTGAATTCTAGGGATGATTAAAAAGATAGAACATAAAACTGAATAGGAAAAGAAGAACATTTGAGAATTGCTTGGTTAAACAAGTGAGAATTGGACGTGACAAAGTTCAGAGGGGAAGTTCAAATGGAAATAAGAGACAAAGAGCATGAGGAAAGATGTGCAACAAACATAAAAATAAATCGATAACTATTCCATATGCATGTTAATAGTAAAAGGTTTTAAGACAAGAGGACGGGCTAACCAGAAACTTCATATCTGAGCATATATGAGCACTTCATATCTGATTTCACCAAGGAACAAGATGCTCCTGGAGTCTCAGTAATGGGAGGTGCCAATGAGATTCCAAAACTTCACAAGGTGAAGGCTAGATAGCCAAACAGCCTTGCCTACCATAGTTGATAAAATACTGAATTGAGATGGGAGGCATATTAGAAACATAGAAATTAGGTGCAGGAGCAGGCCATTTGGCCCTTCGAGCCTGCACCGCCATTCAATATGATCATGGCTGATCATCCAACTCAGTATCCTGTACCTGCCTTCTCTCCATACCCCCTGATCCCTTCAGCCACAAGGGCCACATCCAACTCCCTCTTAAATATGGCCAACGAACTGGCCTCAACTTCTGTGGCAGAGAATTCCACAGATTCACCACTCTCTGTGTGAAAAACGATTTTCTCATCTCGGTCCTAAAAGACTTCCCCCTTATCCTTAAACTGTGACCCCTTGTCCTGGACTTCCCCAACATCGGGAACAATCTTCCTGCATCTAGCCTGTCCAACCTCTTAAGAAATTTGTAAGTCTCTATGAGATCCCCCCTCAATCTTCTAAATTCCAGCGAGTACAAGCCGAGTCTATCCAGTCTTTCTTCATATGGAAGTCCTGCCATCCCAGGAATCAGTCTGGTGAACCTTCTCTGTACTCCCTCTATAGCAAGAATGTCTTCTTAGGAGACCAAAACTGTACGCAATACTCCAGGTATGGCCTCACCAAGACCCTATACAACTGCAGTAGAACATCCCTGCTCTTGTACTCAAATCCTTTTGCTATGAATGCCAACATACCATTCGCTTTCTTCACAGCCTGCTGCACTTGCATGCCTACTTTCAATGACTGGTGTACCATGACACCCAGGTCTCGCTGCATCTCCCCTTTTCCTAATCGGTCACCATTCAAATAATAGTCTACCTTCCTATTTTTGCCACCAAAGTGGATAACCTCACAGTTATCCACATTATACTGCATCTGCCATGCATTTGCCCACTCACTCAGTCTATCCAAGTCATCCTGCAGCCTCCTAGAATCCTCCTCACAGCTAACACTGCCCCCCTGCTTCGTGTCATCCGCAAACTTCGAGATGTTGCATTTAATTCCCTCGTCCAAATCATTAATGTATATTGTAAATAGCTGGGGTCCCAGCACTGAGCCTTGCGGCACCCCACTAGTCACTGTCTGCCATCCTGAAAAGGGCCCGTTCACTCCTACTCTTTGCTTCCTGTCTTCCAGCCAGTTCTCTATCCACATCAATACTGAACCACCAATACCGTGTGCTTTAAGTTTGTATACTAATCTCTTGTGTGGGACTTTGTCGAAAGCCTTCTGAAAGTCTCTTGTGTGGGACTTTGTCGAAAGCCTTCTGAAAGTCCAGAAAGTCCATTAGTTGATGATGGAATGAAGGAAGGAAATAGCAGAGGCCATAGCCATAGTCTTCCAACCACATTCAGAGGTGGAGCGTGAGGAATTGAAAACTGCAAATGTTTCACACCCTTGTTCACTGCTGGAGTCCAGACCACAGAGACAGAAAAGGAATTGTAGGGCTGGTGATGCTGTTGAATTGGAGAAAGAAAGTAATCTGGAAGGATGGTTGGTCAGTGAACTGATTGAGACTAATGGGTCTGGGAGAAGTACTAGCTAAGTGAGGATCAAGACGGAGTGGATTAATGAGAATAGAGATGGTCAGATAGGTGATCCTCCTGATGATGTACAGGTGAGATAATTAGTGAGGGAGTCGTAAGGACATTGGCAATTAAGTGAAGGGGTGTGGATAGGAGAACATCTCTGAGATGGAAACATAAACATACTTTGATTAAGAAAGGCTCTCGGTCAGCTGCCTAAAAAGAGACTGCTGCAGCAAAAGAGTTTCAACTTTCGGTTTAAGGCTTGCTGCACCATTTACAACCAGGGATGCATGGAAGAATTTTCCTAATGTTTCATCAATATAATATTATGCACCATTTGATGTTACAGTGGATGATGCCCAGTGGCCTCCGTGCACGAGCATTCACTGTGAATGGAACTAATGGTAACAAAAGTGGTCCACTGCCTTCATCTCAAACTAGAAAATGACCTCAGTACAAAGGTATGGGTACCTCCAAACAAAACAGCAGATCAGTTAAACAGGGTACACAAAAAGCTGGAGAAACACAGCGGGTGCAGCAGCATCTATGGAGCGAAGGATATAGGCAATGTTTCGGGCCAAAACCCTTCTTCAGACACATGTAGGGTGGGGGGGCAAGAAGAAGAAAGGAAGAGGAGGAGCCAGAGGACTGAGGGAGAGCTGAGAAGGGGAAGAGACAGTGAGGGCTACCGGAAATTGGGGGTCAATGTTCATGCCGCTGGGGTATAAACTGCCCAAGCGAAATATATGAAACAGTGTAAGTTCCATATATCCTTTATCACTAGCTCTCATAGAATAAATGTTAGTAAATACTATAATTATAGTGGGGCTCTATTCCACCACTTTTGTAATTGATCAGATGAAATCCAGTCATGATCCCCAACAATTGCATTAATATTACCATATGTTTATTGATAAATTTGAAACATTGTGTTCTAAAACCTGCTTCAATCTGCACATGCATGCTAATATTTCAGGCCAATGTCCTTTCTTACGAAATGACAACATTCTATTTTTTGTTCTGACTTTAACAGTTTGCAGCGTTTTTTTTGCACACCAAATTAATTTGCTGCATGTTTTGTCATAGAATCATGCAGCAGGGGAACAGCCCTTCAGCCCAACTCGTCCATGCCAACCTAGATGCCCCATCTAAATTGGTACGATTTACCCGCCTTCGGTCCATAGCACTCTACATCCTATCCATGTCCCTGTCAAATATCTTTTAAATGTTGTTATTGTACCTGCCTCACCTACCTCCTCTGGCAAGTCATTCCATATATCCACCATCCTCTAAGTGAAAAGGTTGCCTCACAGGTTCCTATTAAATCTTTTCCCTCTCACCTTAAACCTATGTCCTCTGATTCTTGATTCACCTACTCTGGGTAAATAACTCCCCTCATGATTTTATACACCTCCATAAGATCATCTCTTAACCTCTTTTGTTTCAAGTAATAGAGTTGTAGCTTGCCTAATCTCTCTTTAGACTTTACTTTTGAGATGAAAGACTGGGCTTGTATTCACTGGAATTTAGAAGGATGAGAGGGAATCTTATAGAAACATATAAAATTCTTAAATGATTTGGCAGGGTAGATGCCCCATCCAATTTAAGAATAAAGGATAGGTCATTTAGGACTGAGATGAGGAAAAACTTTTTCACCCAGAGTTGTGAATCTGTGGATTTTCTGCCACATAAGGCAGTGGTGGCCAATTCACTGGATGTTTTCAAGAGAGAGTTAGATTTAGCTCCTAGGACTAAAGGAATTAAGGGATATGGGGGAGAAAGCAGGAACGGGGTACTGATTTTTGGATGATCAGCCATGATCATATTGAATGGCGGTGCTGGCTCAAAAGGCCGAATGGCTTACTCCTGCACCCATTTGTCTATGTTTACATGATGGATACAGGCTTCTTCGGCCCATTGAATCCGCGCCAACCAGCAATCACTCCGCACACTGGCACTATCCTGCACACAAGGGATAATTTACAATTTATAGAAGCAAATTAGCCTACAAACCTGTATGTGTCTTTATAGTGTAGGAGGATACCGAGCACCCAGAGAAAACCCACAAAGTCACAGGGAGAATGTACAAACTCTGTACAGACAGCCCACGTAATGAGGATCAAACCTGGGTCTCTGGTGCTGTAAGACAGCAACTCTACCATTGCACCATTATGTCGCCCTCTCCCTATAGCTCAGGCCCTGGAGTCCTGGTAATATCCTTCTAGAATTTTCTCTGCACTCTTTCCAGCTTAATGACATCCTTCCTATTGCAGGGTAACCAAAACTGAATACGATACTCCAAATGTGGCTTCACCAATGTCTTGTACAACTGTAACATAATGTCTTAACTTCTATACTCAATGCCTGACTGTTGAAGGCCAATGTACCAAAGCCTTCTTTACCATCCTATCTACCATTTTCAGGGAACTGTGTACCTGTACTCCTAGATCGCTCTGTTCTACAACACCCTTCATTTTTTAACAAAGAAAACGCATTAAACATTTTTTTTTAGTATTCCTGTTTATTTATTTTCAAGCAAGTCAGTACTCTATGAATCTGTTATGTACAGCTTAAGTACATAACTAATGTCTTAAAAGGCGCTATTAAGCACTTCATTATATTTTCTATTCTGTAATAAAAATTCAAAACCCCATCTGATTTTGCAACTATTAAAATAGGATTAAAATTAATTCCTGCTCGCATGTATTTATTTCTGTAATCTCATCTAGTCTTCATCAATTCCTCCAGTTCAGGCATCTTAAGAATTCCAAATTTCCTCTGTCACTTATATTATAAACATGCCCTCAGACGTTTAGACTCCTAAATCTCAATTCCATTCCAAAGTGGAAAATGGTTCCTCTACCTGCATCTTTAACATCCTCTGCTTTAATATCCAAGTTAACATCAATTTAGATGACTCACGGTTATGTTTTGGATATGTTCCTGAAGTATCTTGTGAAGATAAAGGGATCAGAGCCAAGGTCAACCCAACTTCAATTACTAAGTTGCTATGTATACAAAGCACTTTAATAGGAATCTGAGAGGCAGCTCTTTCACACATGGGGCGATATATATATGAAATGAAATGCCAGAGGAAGTGGGTTGAGGCAGGTACAAATAACATTTAAAAGATATTTACACAGGTACATGGGTAGGAAAGGTTTAGATGGATATGGGTCAAATGCAGGAAAATGGGACTAACTTAGATGGGCATCTTATTGGCATAGACGAGTTGGACCAAAAGGCCTGTTGCTGTGCTGTGCTGTTGCTGATATGTGTTGCAAGCCAGGCTTTGACTTGCAATGCATATCTGTGGAGGCCAATTTCAATTATTGTTGACTTTCACTGAAGCATGAACAAATAGGCCTTATTCACAAAACAAACCTATCTTTGCTGAAGAAACCTACCCTTTGACCATACAGTTCTACATCAAGACTCTGGGAAAGGTGGATATCTCATATCTCAGGAGTCATCTTTCAGTGAATGTAAACATCAATGACAAAATTCACCATCACCTTAGAAACAAGGAACAGCAGATGCTGTTTTACAAAAGAAGAGACAAAGTGCTGGAGTAACCATATGGGTCAGGTAGCATCTACTGAGAACATGGACAGATGCCATTTCAGGTAAGGACCCTCCTTCAGAGTCGTTTCAGTCTGAAGAAGGGTCCTGACTGAACCATCACCGATCCATGTGTAGGAAAGAACTGCAGATGCTGGTTTAAATCGAAGGTAGACACATAATGCTGGAGTAACTCAGTGGGCCAGGCTGCATCTCTGGAGTGAAGGAATGGGTGACATTTCGTATTGAGATCCTTCTTCAAACGATCAGTTATGGCAAAAGACTGGATAGGTACCAACAATTGTCTGCAAAATCCCCAGATCCACTGGCAGAAAAGGCAAACAACTGTTAATATCCTCTCCAAGTCTAACATTCCAGCTCTGGGGGTCTAACTAATATGTTAGCTCTGATGGATAGGCTATGTTTTCACATCCTGAAAACATACTACCAAAAAGAGCACTTTATTCTGAGTGTTGTAAAAGTTGATAACTGGGCAGACATGAAAAAGTCTCCTTGAAAAAGTGTAATATTTACTCCACGACTGGAAAGCAAGCCTTGACCTTCAAAATGAATGAATGCATTAAAACGATCTGTTGAGAGTAGACACATGCCCTGCACAAATGGTGAGTGGATCGCAACATGTCTTTTAACTACCCACCCGTCTCCCTTGTCGAATACCTGACTCCATCTGGCAGAGTTTGCAAATTTCACATAAGCCTCATCTGCCACCTTACAATCCATTTAGAGTGAAAGTACATCATCCTCATTCCCAAGAGACTGCCAAAGAGAAGACTAAATAAACTAATGTTTTTGTAAGGTGCAGCCACCGACATTCTGTGTATTGAAACAAATCCTTCCACACCCATTTGGTCAAGCCAAAATGCATCTAATTGGGTGCCCTTTTCTCCAGAGACGCTGCCTGACCCGCTGAGTTACTCCAGCTGCTTGTGTCTATCTTCATTGTAACTATAGTTTTACCTATGTCGTGCTTCATTTGATGCATTTATGAATACCTTTATGCTTGATAATGCCTTTAAAAACTTACAGACGGTTTATCAGTTATGGCTGGATATCCGGCAATCTATTTCAGAGAACATCACTGGCCACTGTTTGTACTGTGACAGATATATTTAAAAAAAAACTGGATTAAAAAAAAAAGGTACACTTCAGCCATGACTTCCTGTGGCGCATTTCGGAGCAGCTTTGAAGAATGTTAAATCACTTAGAGCTCCCCTATGGGGCGGGATGCGCTATTGCGCAATCTGGGATAGTTTATTTTAAAAAGGGAGCGTGGTTTGTCTCAACTCTGGACACTGCAACTGCTGCTGACCCCAGCGATAAAAGGTAATTGTGGGGAGGGAGATCAAATCTCAAAGTAAAACACAATAGGGAAACTAAAATCCATTCCACCCGAGGGCGTATATAATAAGATGTATGAAGTGGACAGGTAACAATCCAGCTGTATAAATGAATCTTTGTCCCACACAAGGCGTGCACCCCAAAAAAAAATCCATCGCCCATCCGGGTTCCTTTGTAGAAGACATTGCCGTGCAACCGAACTTGATGCGAGCCCGCTAGATTATTAGATTGACAGTCGTCCCGGCCAATCGCATGGCCTGTCAGTCGCCATTACGCTACGTAACGGAATGTCAGTTGCACCTTCCCACCAATCAGCATCGAGCGTTCCGGGAGGGGCGGGATCACAAGGGGGGCCGGATGTGCACCCATCAAGTTAGTTGGAGCAGGCGCACAGAAGTTAATGGTTCGGGTGGACTAATATTCGCGGGGCCTAGTGTGTGAGAGAGAGGCGCGGGGGCTTTCGCTGGTAGTAGCCGAAGTCAAACTTTACTACCAGAAAAGACTCAAACACAAAAATTTTTAATAATAAAACGCAGCTTCTACTCAGACTCAGAGGCGCCCGACACGGTAAGGATAGAGCGCGAAGAATATGCAGAATGAAGTGATAGCGGAGAACCGAGCGCTGGACACGATGACAGACGGCTTTGAAGACGAGATAGATTCTGTGACCGCTGCCGTCAGCACTAAAGTTCGTATTTTAGAGCCGACTCCCGGAGATCGCCTGGATTTCAAACTGGCTGTGCTCTCTGGGAGCGAAGAGGATGAGGTTTCTGAGGTAAAGTGACCCCTTGCTTCACGTCGCCACTCAACGACACCCGCTCTTTACTCAATCATTTTGAGGGGTTAAATCTCCCCCCCCCCCCACCCCCCTCCAACCGTACTCCCTCCCCACCATTTCCCCTCCATCCAAGAGTAGGCCCGAGGGCCGTGCATCAATGGCGGTGCGCACAAATCCGGGCCTAAATTTGTAGTATGAAGCCGAGGCTCGATCGCGGAGCTGGGAGAAGCGCTAGGCCAAGGTGGGGGTTGGGGTTTGGTTTTTGGTGAGGGGAGGGGGGTGGAAAGAGGAGCCAAAGGGCCGATTACGCCTGCGCGGCGGCCTCTCTTGCTCCTGGGATGTGTAGTTTAAAAGGTGACTTGGAGTTTGAAAGGGAATCGGAGGAGAAGCAAGGTTGAACTACAACTCCCAGCTTTCTACACGGTCGTCCTGGCTCCTTGGGTTTTTTTTTGGAATCAAGAAACTAGTTCAGGCCTGAATTGTCCTGAAGCCTCTAACCTCTTTCGAATTACAATCAACGTAGGTACAACCAACAAAAGCCGCTGCATTTGACACTTCCTACAACGGGATCGCATTAATTATGATATCATTTTCTATACAATATATTTACTCATTAAATTTTCAGCCCCATTTTCTGTGACTGTTTCGCTTGTGTATGTCCGACTACAGCCGAAGTTGGAAGGTACCATATTATTCCCTTTACGTTAGGAAGCGTCGAACATAAGGAACTATGCATGGTAGGCCTGCAACCATTGAATCGTATCCCTGCCTACACAAATCTAGTCTTGAGGGCTTCGTCACATGGTGTAAGAACGGATATGATTGTAGTTGATCTCAATTACGGTTCCAGATTGATTTTGATGCATTACCAGATGAGCTGACGTGCCCGGTTTCGCTGAAATGCGGAGAGATGATGCTTGCTATGTGCAAGTGACGAATAAAACTGTGCACGTTATGTGCAAGTGACGAATTAAACTGATATTGATTGATGTTGATGTACGACTGTTGGAGCAAGTAGACCAATTGGCAAAAAAAACCCCAGTTCTATTTTTTGTAAATCATATTTTAGTTTAGGGGGCAGGGAGGGGAGATTTTAACAGTATTTACAGTGTGTTTTAAGTTTGTTTGTCAATACAGCAAAGTGGGTGCAGTGCTTTTGCATATTTTATGTAGAGAAACAAAAATCAAAATCTTCAGAGTGAGGTGTTAGGGCAAACAGAAATATTAGATATCTTACGATCGAGGTAAAGAATGGCTGGAGCATGTCATGGTTAACATATGGATCTTTATAATGGCCGGGAGTTAGAATTAACTGAGATTTTGGTGCTGAAAAGGAAAAATTGTGGTTTTAAAGTGTTCAAAATTAAGCTGAATAAATGTTTATTATCACATGATTTGATCTAATGTACTGAAACTGGGTGGTGGGTAAGGATGAATTTATTGTGAATTGACATTGGATTATGTATTGTTCTTGAAGTGTCAAAACGTAAAGGTAAGTTGTGCAGAAATGATCATGCCGGTTAGGATTACAAGATTATGTTTGTCAGTAAAATGTGGTTGGAGTATTGCCATGTTTTAATTGTATCAACTAATAGCATGATCATCATATCTGTGGCTTAAATTTTGCTTTACCAAACTGGTTTATTCTTTGTAAGGAAGAAACTAGTTGGAATTCTTTGGTTGACCGATTTGTTACTTGGCAGGGTGGGCGAATGGAGCACTAGGTTGACCTGCCTTCTTTATATCAAGAACTCTATCCTCCTCAAATTCTGTGTTGAGTGGCTCCTCATATTTGTATTACTGTGGTTCTACAGGCATGGTTCGATTCAGTCACTCCTTCCCTTCCATCAAATTCCCAAGTTCCACGAGTAAGCTTGGGTTCCCAACATATGATGGTTCACCTCTAGTTGGCATTTAGGTTGAATCCATCACTTTTATCACCGAACCTTCTCCCCCAGTCTCTTAGCTGGATATTATTTCTCCCATGTGTTCTATGCAAAAATGATTCCATGACCCCTGATTTCTATTGTAGTTCTGCCCATCCTTCCAGGTTTTTGTCCATGAGACTTAACTTTATATTCTTTAACTCCTTTCCATTGAATTTCACAACATCCATTCCTGCTTCCTGTAACCCAGGCTCGCTTGCTAATTACTTTATCTTAATGATGTCTTTGTTCCTTACAGATTGGCCATCAGTTTTATTTTTATCTGGGGAGCAAAAAACCCATCCACAATCTCACCCTTGCAAAGGAAATCCCTTTCCTCATCCAAGTTGTTAAAAGTATTATTGTATCCCTGACTTGCATCTAACATGTTTGTGGTCATATTTTTTTCAATTTTGTACCAGCTGTATTTCATTTGGTGACACTCTTACTTGGTGACTCGGAGAATCATGCATGGCTTCAACAGTGGATTAGAGAAGGTTTGTTGGATTAATTCCCAGGGAGAAGGGTTCCCCTGTGAGGAAAGGTTGGAATAAGTTGGCTGTATATTTATTGGAGTTCAGAAGATTCAGAAAATTCAAACAAAAGATTCTGTGAAGATTGCCAGCAATGATGCTGTGAGTATTTTCTCTTCTGGGGAAACTAGATCTAGGTGATAGTTTTAGAATTTTGGGTTGCCCAAAGGGATTTCTTTTGAGAGCTGCATGGTTGGCATTGCTGTCTTCTGGATGAAGATTTAAAATAAAGTATGTTTTAGCTCATGAAGAATTCTGTCTTCCTGGATATATATACCTCCCATATTTGTTCTGTCCTGTGACATGCATCACTAAAACTTTTAAAAATGTGTTACCCTATGTTGCTGGCAGGAACTTGCTTAATGCAAGTTAGCTGTCATGTTTTCAGGATTACAATAGTGCTAGTATTTCAAAGTACTCTATTGGTTGTAAGGTGTGTTGATGTCCTAAGGTGCTTTTTGTTGAATGTTTTAATCTTTCTACACGTTAAGCAGCTCTAATCAATGTCGAAATTGACACATTACAATTACAATGTAATCCAACTTCAGCCTTCCTACAATCAATCATATCATCCTTTTCCAACTCCTTCACTAATTTTGCTCAGTCATATCATCATTTCTTAGCTCAGCTTAACTTTCCCATCATACCCAGTGCTTTTCCAGATCATCAGCTAAAGTATTATAATTGGAGTCTTCTGCAAATTGTCCTTGGCCATCTCTTTCTCGTAAATACACTAATTGGGAAACATTTCAAGAGGAAATTCCTTATATGTATTCCATGTATGCAGGGTCTTGTGTTCAACATCTCTAGTCCCTTTACTGTTTGATTTGAGGTGCAATTCCTCCTTTGGATTTGTTGCAATTTCCTTCTGTTGAATATTGGGAAAATCTAAATTATTATCTTTATTTCCTGTTACAACTTGGTACCCTTACTGTTGATGTTCTGCACAGACCTTAATCAAGCAGTTTTGCCATACTCTTTAACACTGAAAAAAATGTCTTGACTCCCATACTCATCATTACAAAGACTCTCTATCTTTATGACAGTGGTTCTCTCTGTCACCGCTACAACTCACTGTTGCCGAAAGGGTCCTTTAAACACTAATGTTCCAGTGCTCTGCAGATCGTCCTCCCATTGTTGACATTGTATGAGCTTCAGCTTTTTCTTGCCAGTTTCAGTTTTTCTCCAGAAAATCATGCCGTCACCTTTATTCTTGCCATGCTACAGTGGCCTCTCATGCTTCCAATGTCTTTAAATCCAAACTCTCACCTAAATATTTTTCTTAATTAAGTACTTAGAATGTTTTCTAGATTTGTTTCCTTCAGCACTGAAGAATTCTAGCTCTGAAGTGTCTACTTTGATTTTTCCACCAACTGCAGTTCTTTCTTAAGCATATATTTTCTCTTCCATCGCTTTGGTCTTGTGCTGCTACGCTTGTGGTTTTCAGTCCCATACATTAAAATTTTTCTCATAAAAATTTTGATTGCTTCCCAATATCTTTTTAATGAAGATTCCTTTTGAATCTTTTGTGAAGACCTTAAGATATGTTTTATGTTAGTTGTGCAAAAATAATTGAACTTTGTTGCTTCCATAAGTATGTATTCCAGCAGTTGGGCTGCGTGTAGTAGCAGAAACACTGACCAACTGTATTAATCTACTAACACAGCGCAAAACCAGGCTCTTCGGCTCACCGACTCCATGTCCACCAACAATCACATGTACGCTTGTTGTATATTATCCCACACAATAGGGGCAATTCACAGAGGCCAATTAAACTACATACCTGCATGTCTTTTGAATGTGGGAGGAAACAGGAACACCTTGAGGCAAAACCCATGCAGTCACAGGGCGAATATGCAAACTCCACACAGACAACACCTGCGCTGTGGTCAGGATCAAACCCTGTGAGGTAGCAACTCTAGGAGCTGCACCGTGTGCTACGAACTGTTGTCCTGCTAAATTAGCCATCAGCCGAATAAACGTAAAATAACTTATTGGTTGCTCATTCAGCAAACAGGGAGCTTCTTTGGAGGAATCTACATTTTGTGTGGGTAATTTGTAAGTCTCTATTTCAATCAGTCTTTATAACCATCTTTAACTATTATGTTAGAAATGTAGATTGCCTGTGGTCCATACTCAATTTTATTCTCAATCACAGTATTGTGCATTTCTATATTTTGGCGTGATGATAGATGTGGACTTTAACTGGCTGGTAAAGGAATTTTCCCTTCTAGGAAATGAGCAGTCCTTTGGTGGCTGAATTGTCAGTTGTTTGGATGCCTCATGTTTGGGCAGATTAATATTCTGGAATAAAACTGCATAGTTTTGAAGATTTCGAAGTTTTATTTCCTTTTGACATTTTTGCATAATAGTGCACACATTTTGAATGTTACATTTCTCCTAGACTTTATTTTTGGCTGAATAACATGTAGCTGTAAGCCATTCTCTAATTGACTCTCCACCCATGGCAATTTAGTTCAAAATCCATATCTATAAATTTCTCTGTGGCTGCGCAGGACTTGGTCTCTACACTCTCTTCCACTTGTTGTTCAGCCTCACCTGTTTAATTTTCCATCTCTGTATAATTGTATTGTTATATTCGAAGAGTAACGCAAGATAGAAATGGGTCCTACGTCTCAATTTATCCATGCCGAACCAGGTGCCCATCTAACCAAATTTGTTTGGGTTAGGCCCATATCCCTCTAAACCTTTCCTATTCATGTACGTCCAAATGTCTTTTAAATGTTGTTGCACCCCTCTTAAGCACTTTTTAAACAGTAGAATCTGTATTTTTTGGTGCATTATGGATGACATAATTTTTGTCATGTGTGACCTTAATTCTGGAATTCAGTTGCTAGATTAGATTGCTCATTTTTAAGCGCCTCATAAAATTATTTTTTTGATCACTTGGCTTATTTTTTCCCTGCTTATGTTCACCCTATCATGAATGGCAATGCTTTCTGTCACTGTTCTAGATTTTCCTCCTTGACTCTCTGCTTTTCAACTACTCTTTCAATCGCCACTTTGGAAACATTTGAAAGATTACCTATCCTAATGTCTCTTCCTTTGGCATTAGTCTGGAGTCCAGTTTTGACATTTTTTTTATTTTAACTGTAAAGATTTATTGTATTATGCAATTGTTTCTGGCAAAGTACGTTATAAGACATCAATATGTTAAGGCGATTCATGTTCACCTTATTGCCGATTGAAGCTTAAATTAGCTCCTTAGTCCCTCTGGCAGAAGAATTACTCTTCCCCTTTTAAAATATCTCCCCCGATGCTTAATGAGAGCATCATACATCTAGGTTGCTGATGATGGAAAGATTAGCAGTGTGACAAGTACAGTCGATTCATAAAATTACAAAGAAACAGTGAAAGATTAAGTGAGGAGGCAGATGAATTTCAACATAATTATGGGCCAAAATGCAATGACTTGAAGATGGTGAAAAGCTTGTGCCTTTGGAGGCCCATGAAAAGTTTGTAGTCCTGTGCTCAGTGGTCAAAATATCCAACTTGGATTTCAAGGAAAATGAAAGTGGGCAAATGTATTGTTAGACCTCCAAGGATAAGTTGTGCAGCAAGTTTTAATGTGGTTAATCCAAATCTTGAGGATTGTGTGTAGCCTGGGAATCCTGCAGTAAGATCTATTTGGATTTACATAAATATAGTCTAGATTCATCAGAATATTACCAGACAGCAAGGACTGGATTATCCTTCGCTGGCCCGATGCGGAAATTCCCCGAAATTATTCAATTTCCCTAAAATTACCTGAAGACAACCCGAATTTCCTGAATTTCGGGTAATTTCCTTCAAAGTGGAAACACTGTATGAGAGTGTAATAAATCTACCTTTGCTGTGAATGTTGGATAAAGATGATGACTTTGGTTTGGATTGGTGTACAGGGTCAGATGGGAAAGTATTTAGAATGCTACAATAGTCTTTGATTCTCCTGAGTTCGGAAGACAATGAGTCGAGGTTTTCTCATCCAACAAGTCCTGAAAATAGGTGAAGATCAATTGAAAGTAGCCCTGAGCATGGCTGCTCTATGTGCTGTAAATAGTTTAGTGATGTTTTGTTTTCTAGACTTCACATGAAATAATGTGGGTTGAGATCTTTTTGGGTAATTGGGATCTGCACAGTGGGTATCCAGCCAAAAGTATGGATAGTTAGATGGATACATGTAGACGCATTATAGTGTAACCAGAAGCATTGTTGCCAATTGCACACCTGTGTATGTAACCTTATTTCACAGCCAATCCTGTAAAATCTCATTTTATTTTGGACAAAGTTGAAATTCCAGATGTTAAACGGTCTTGTTCTCATGCACGTAATCTAGGAAAGGGTAACTTATTTCTACTGTTGACTGGCCCAGTTTAAAAAACATGCAACTTATATTACTCTTTCAATATTTTGAAGTGGTTCACATCAATATTTCACAATGTGCTCCATTAAAAAAAAAAAAAAGATTAAATGATCAAAAGCATGGGATTTTAAGATGTATCTCAAAAAGGGGAGACACATTCGGGTGGGAAGGAATTTCAGACTTGAAGGTCCAGCAGTCAACAGTAGAGTGGTTTCAAGAGTACTGAAAGTCAGACGTGCTATAGGCCAGCATTTGGTTAATCTGGGGCTCTGCAAGAATGTAGGTTCAGAGAAAAATAGAAATAGAGAACATAGAGAGATTTGAAGTGAAGAATTGAGTTGAGAATTATATTGCAATGAGTTGTTTGCATTTATATGGGCAGGATTTACGCTAAAGTTACGCTATGGGCAGGATTTACATGGTGGTAGTTTAGCCTGGATCATGAGCAATAAGGAGTCATTATTTGCAATGTCCGAATATATTCTAATGTTTGTTTGTGTGGTCTACACAAGATGGCATTAAATGTCAAATAACAAATATTATCTAGGACGTGCCACAGCTGCTACTGTTCTTGTATTATGGCCCTGACTGCCATGTCTGCTGCTGCATTTATGGCCCTGACTACTGTAGTGCATCAATGTGAATGGGAATGGCATGTGCCCGGAGTATCACATCGTTTTTGTTTTTCAAAGCATTGGTGGAGAGTGGAAAATATCTCCATTAGTGTAAATAATTAAAGCAAGGAAGCATTTTTTCCCATTCGGAGGATAGCATATTTGAAATCATAGTTATGATCGTTAATGTGGCATAGTCTGGTCTCCAAGCACAACTCTAGTTTCATGGCTGGTTAGGGTTAGTAAATAGTTCCTTCCCAAAATAAGTAGGTTCAATTTCAGGTCCTTGTATTTGGATATTTAAATTCAGCATGTTGTTTTAAATCTATTCACAATACTTGGGCAAAGTATGTTAATTAAACAGGATAGGAGCAGATGAGAATGTATTAACTGAAGCTTTAAATTGCAATGTGCTACTAAAGATGAAATTGTCACTATAACTAGATTTTATCACTGGCTTGACTATTACAGGATTATTGTTGTTGGTAAATAACTTCCACAGTATTCCCCAAGGGTCTTCCTGAGTGCAAAAGGCTTAGATGGGGCTCAGAGGGTTTCTTGAAACAGTATGTGGATAGTTCCATGATGTGAATGGACCATACAGGACTTTTGTATTGAGAATCAAGCCTGGTCACGTGGCTGCATTTCAGAAGAGCATTTTTGAAAAGGTGATCACAACTCCATAAATTTTAAGATAGTCCTGAATAAGGATGTGTGGATATTGGCAGAAAATACTAAATTGGGCTAAGGCAAATCCCAACATTAATCGGGCAAAAGCTATGGAGCAGTCGTTCGGTAAGTTCAGATCATACACATGGGAGTCATTTAAAGTATAACTGATCAGAGAAATGACCTGATGATCCAGTTGGAGGAAGGATAAGAATGGCAAGGTAAGGGAATCTTGGATGACCAGAAAAGCGTCATGTTCAGTACATCGTCGTGGGTCACAGGCGCTGTCCAGTGTTGATTGTTTTATTTTCTATGCTTCAACATGGAACGTGTTGTAACTGAAGGTAATTTAGACTTCACTAATATTGACTGGGATTGCCATAGTGCAAAGGAAGTTGATGGGGCTGAATCTAAGTATCCAGTAAAGTTATCTTCAGAAATTTGTAATGGCCCAACCAGAGAGGAACATCACTCGACATTTCCTTGGACAATGAGAATGGGCAAGCGATTGAAGTGCTAGTGGGGAAGTGCTTTGGGACCGGTGACCATAATTAGTTTTTAAATAATTTTGAAAAACATAGGACAAGATCGAGTCCTAAATATAAGACTTTATTCCAGTGACCAATGATGTGCATAAGGGATCTGTGCTGTGTCTCCTGTTTTGTCATCTATATTAGTGACTTGGCTGTGAATATATGGTTGGTAGGTTTTAGGGTGGTGCTAAATTTAGTGGACAGTGAAAAAGGTTATCCAATTCTACAACAGGTTCTAGGTGAACTGTGGAGTGGGCCAAGGAATAGTAAATGGAATTCAACACAAACGTGTTACATTTTGGTAAGTTATACCAGAACAGGATGTACACTGAATGGTAGGCCCCTGGTGAGTGAGAACAGAAAGACCATGGGGTACTTATGCATAGTAAGCATAAAGTGACACCACAGGTAGACAGGTTAGTGAAGAAGGTATTTGGCATGTTTGTTTTCGTCGCATAGGGCATTGGATACTAAAGTTGGGATGTCGTGTTACGATGGAAAGGGTGCTGAAAAGATTAAAGGATTTTGTTGGGACTGGATGGATTGAGTTGTATGGGGCATAGAATACTTTTTTTCCCGTGGGATGGGAGAGTCCAAAACGAGAGTTTAAAGTGAGTGTGGGAAGATTGAAAGGGGACCTGAGGGACACGTTTTCCACAAGGAGGTTGGTGAGTATGTGGAAGAACCACCAGAGGAAGGTGTAGAAATACAATTACAGGTGGTTCTGCTTTCAGTTCCAAAGAAACCTCTCATTATAGAAAATTGCGTTATAAAAGCAATTGTGTCAGTGGATAAGAGGTTTAGGGGTTTGACTTTTTGAATTATCATTCTATTTTCCTGCAGTCTTTTCAAAAATATAAGTATTTAATAGTTAGGTTGGGTCCCCCAACGCAATATTGCACCACTCGCGCTTAGCCCGCAACTGCATAGGCTCGGCTCATTTCTCCTCATCCCCAGCACTCCCTCCTCCTCTTCATCCTCCCTCTTCAATCCTTAGAGGGGAGTGCGGGTAGTGGTAGAGAGGGAGGTGAGGGGAGCGGAGGGGGTAGGGAGAGGGAGGGTAGATTGGGAGAGTTTGAGGGAGGGAGGAGAGTAGAGAGGGTGGGAGATAGGACGCGGGCATCCCACCTCCACACACCCACCCCCCCATCTCCCTCCTCCTCTCCCCATTCCCAGCCCCAGTATCGTTCTTTGTTCCAGCGATGGCTTCTTTCTCGGCCCCGGTCACGGCCCCATCCCAGGCCCCGCTCTCACTCGCGGTCGAGCACCAGGCTAACTGGAGCGCCACTGGCCCTGGCACTCCAGCCAGAGCCAGTGGCACACCCTCGCCACCAATTATAAATTTAAGTAAAATAAAATGAGTTTCTCCAGCAATTTTTGCCTCACCCACTGAGTTTCTCCAGCACTTTTGTCTACCTTTGATTTTCCAGCATCCGCAGTTCCTTCTAAAACAAAATCAGAATGATTGTTTTTGTGGGCGTTGGTCTGCCGCCGTGCTTGGGTTGGTCCCGTTCTTTCTCGCTCTCCCCCCTCTCTCCCTCCATCCATTATTCTCTCTCCCTCTTGCTGTGTCTCTGTCTTTCGCTCTCGTGCGCTCCCTCTCCCGCTCCCCATCTTGCCTCTCTCTCTCTTGCTCTCTCACTCCCTCTCGCCTCAGCATTTCCAGAATCATTTGTTGTTTTGTGGGGATGACTGCATCTGCGGTTCCTTCCTGTTGGGGGGAGGGGGGGGAGCTTGGGGCGGCTCCTGGTCCGTTCCCTCTGCGTGTGCTGCCTGGCCCGCTGAGTTCCTCCAGCACTGTGTTTTTGGTTTTGCTTTGGAGTTGAAGGAGAACATGGGGGGGGGGGGGGGCTGTGGTGGCTCAACGGGGTGGGCGGTGGCTCTGGGAATTGTGTGGCGTTTTGGGTCGAGACCCTTCTTCAGACAGACGCAAGTACTCTCACAGACGAATGTACAGTTCAGTCTGAAGAAGGGTCTTCTCTCCAGAGTCGCTGCCTGTCCTGCTTTGTCTATCTTCAATTTCAGAGTTAAATAAAAAACAGAATGCTGGAGGAACTCAACGGGCTAGGCGGTATCTGTGGAGGGAATGAATTAGGAGTTGTTCCGGGCCAGGGTACTTCTTCTATAGGAAGAACCTGCAGATCAGGCATGATATTCTTCCAATTTAAATCTGAATTCCGATTTTTTTTGTTTTTCTATTTGTCAATTTTTTGTGCCCGATTATTTGGTGGCCAATCAACCGCTGTCTCTAAGGGGGTTGTGTCCAATCACTGACTAGCTTTCCTTAAAATTTCCATCCAATCAACAAATCAGTCTCCTGTCCAATCAGCTGCTGTCTCCAAGGGCATTGTTTCCAATCGCATAATGTGCTGGTCACTCGGCGGCCAATCAGACGCAGTGTCCGTGGAGCGTTGCGACTAATCACCAAGCTGTTTCCCTTACCGAAGCAGACGATGGCTGCAACCAACACAGAGCGAGAGAAAGATGCAAGAAAGCAGCTATGACATATAATACACGATAAACTGTATTACAAATACACAATAAATAACTTATGCATTGTTGAACTCTGACATGGGTATGACCGCACATTTTAAAAAAAAAGTTCAGCAAAATGGAACCGTGTAAAAATACGGATTCCCTCAGCAAAATACTGATTTTCAGGTACTAGAATACTGAAATGCTCTGACAAAATTTGGGAGCTCTGCTTAAGCTATTTAGAACGGAGATGAGGAAAAACTTTTACACACAGAGCGTTGTGAGTCTGTGCAATTCTCTGCCTCGGAGGGCGGTGGAGGTTGGTTCTCTGGATGCTTTCAAGAGAGAGCTAGCTAGACAGCTCTTAAATATAGTGAAGTCAAGTGATATGGGGAGAAGGCAGGAACGGGGTACTGATTGTGGATGATCAGCCATGATCACATTAAATGGTGCTGGCTCGAGGGGCTGAATGGCCTACTCCTGCATCTATTGTTTATTGTCTATATTGTCAAATTGAAATCGCATTATAAACTGTTTGCGTAGTGCAATAATGCCCCCAAATTTATCAACGTTATGTCTATTTTAATTAAAAAAACACAAAACTACCAGTACAATGATAGGAAAGATGTAAAGGGACATGGGCCTAATAATGCAGGCAAATGAGAAATTTGCTCAGCTAGCTCAGTTAGGCATCTAGATCAATGTGGATGAGTTGGGCCGAAGGGCATTTCTGTCCCATGTAACTCGCTAACTCAATCTTTGGATGTATGCCTATACTGTCACTTGGTGCATGTAAATATCTCTATTTTAATACTACAACTGTGCATGTTACAATAGTTTTTCTTCCCACCACTTTCACTTCTCCAAGTATTCACAAGATAAAATAGTTGGGTGTAGTGCAAAGCTGTTTAGCAAAATTAAATACTTAATTTAAGTATTCTGATGGCAGCCAAATTGGGCGCACCAATTGAATGATCAAATTTTGTTCTGTTGAGGTTCTTCGAGAGAAATGGCCAAGAAGAAAGCTCTCTACTTCAATGTCCACCCAAGCATTGTATGGTACACCAGTTTGTTGCAGTATTCCAAACACAAAACTACAAAAATATATTGTTTCTGTTTTGCAGCCTAAATCTTGGAGTGGAGCTTGAGTTGGTATTGGTTTATTGTTGTCTTGTGACCTGAGCTACAGCGAAAACCTTTGTTTTGTGTGCTATTCAGTCAAAACATAACATACTGCAGTACAATCAAGCATTATACAGGTACAAAAGGTAGCGTAAAGAGGAAAATTAACCAGTGTGTACCAGAATGTAGTGTTAAAGCTCCAGAGAAACTGCAGATAAAGTGTGCTGGAATATTGGGCGACACCCATAGTTTATGATGGGTCTGTTCAGTTGTCTGATAATAGTGGGGAAGAAGCTGTTTCTGAGTTCGGTATGTGCTTTCAAGCTTTGTATTTTCTGCCTAACAGGATAGAAGAGGAGAGGGTTTGACCAGTTCGTGAGTGGTCCTTGATAATGTAGATTGTTTTTCTGTGTGAATTGTAGATGAAGCTGTGGTGGGGAAAGGTGAACGTTAGTGGGTGCGTGGATTGTGTAGATGGGCTGGGCTGGATCCACAACACTGCAATTTCTTGCCATGTTGGTCAAACCAAGTTGCTTTGCATCCTGATAGGATGGTTTCTATGATATATCCATAGAAATCAGTAAGAGTTGTTGGATATGGTTGTGGTTGGACTGGATAAAATTATTGGAGATTTATATGAGGGAACTTGAAGTTCTCAATCATCTACACTTCAGTACCATTGATGCTGACTGGGGTGTGTGTGTTTCATTCATCCATTTCGTAAGGCCAATGACCAGTTCCTTCATCTTGCTCACATTGAGCAAGACGTTGTGGTCTGGACACCAAGCTTTTGATCTTCTTCGGGTACTGTCACTATTCAAGATCCGCCTCACTATGGTGCTGTCATCTCCAAACTTGTAATTGGAGTTTGTGAGCATCCTTGTGGGGCACTGGTGTTGAGAATTACTGTACGGGATGTTTTGTAGCCTATTCTTACTGGTTGTG
Source organism: Okamejei kenojei (assembly GCA_035221665.1). Taxonomy (NCBI): domain Eukaryota; kingdom Metazoa; phylum Chordata; class Chondrichthyes; order Rajiformes; family Rajidae; genus Okamejei; species Okamejei kenojei. The sequence goes on along the minus strand of CM069141.1, from coordinate 18,746,839 downwards.
ATCGAAAGCTCAGTAAATTGAGAAATTATTTGCAGAGTGAGTTCCTGACATTGAGGTCTGGAAGTTTGGAGATGAGTTTTGTTTTGATTATAGTGTTGGAAGGTGGAGCTATAATAAATGCACACAGAGAGATGAAATGTACTGTGGATCTGTTGTGATGCTAGGCAAATTGCAGTGGATAGAGTTGCTTGGGAGGCTGGAGATAATATGCACCATGACCAGCCTCTTAAACCAGTTAATGATGGTGGATGTCATAGCTGCGGGGTGGTAGTCATTAAGTAAGGCATGCTACCTTGCTTTTTTGGCACTGGGATAATAGTGGTCTTAAAGCAGGTGGAAACCTCAGAATGGAGTGGCGAGAGGTCAAAGCAAAATACAAAGTGCTGGAGGAACTCGGCGGGTCAGGCAGCATCTATGAATGGGATGGATACTTTTGGATTGAGACAATTTTTCAGACAGCGACCACCTTTGGTTCTGTGGACGTGGCCAGTGGCTCCATCCAGGCCAGTTGGTTTGTACAGGTTCACAATGGGGGAAGCCAATCTGGCATCTATGACAATAACTCTATAGTGTATTGTGTACAGTGAGTACAGGTGCTCCTGAGGCAGTCGGGACAAGCAGTGTCATTCCACAAACCAGCTTGCCTTCTGCACTAAGGGAGTGCTGCCCAATTTCATTGTGTAGCCTGTTAATGCATGCAACCTATTGTGATCCTATCCAAATGTGAGTTTATCAAGTGAGCTAAACTAATCATCTGAAACTTGCTGGTGACGTCATGGAGAATTGTTTTTGTGGTTCTCATTGAAGGTCAGCTTGTCTCTGGTTTCCATGTTTGTATTTTCAAGAGCAGAAGTCAGCGATGAGCTGGAGGCCTGATGTCAGCACAGTCAAGTTGAAAGGCCCAATACACTTCAGAAACAGTAACATGTAGAACAGCACTCTTAATTTTGAATGGGATTGCCAATTGTGATTGAAAATATTTGATTTTCCTCAGTTTACCTAAATTTAAAAATGCTTTCAAAATGTATTTTTAAGTTAATTGGTTAATTTTTAAGTTAAGCTGTTGAGCTGTCTAAATGCCAACTGGACTGCCCAGAGTCGTTGCCTCGGGATTTTCTGCCCGAAACCTTTTTGCTGCTCGGGATGGTGTTAGCAGAGAATTCTCGAGCTTGATTGGACTTGTAGAACTGCAGAGAGTAAGCTGCTGTGGGAATAGTATACAGAGTGAGAACAGGTGGCAAGCTAGATCAAGTACAACACAGCCAATTTTTTAAGATCATTTGGCATTTCATTTATTTAATACATTTACCCCACTGACTTTTGTTTTCTCTTGAACAGATTGTGAATTTCTTTTTTTTGGTTCAGTTCTGTTTCTTTGAGCTCCTCTTAAAAAAGAATTTTAAAAACCCAGTAACGTAATTTATGCTTAAACGTTTTGTAAAATATTGATCATGCCACAACTTGAGAACTGATTCTTTAAGAAAGATGCGAAAGCATTGGGAATGTTTCAGCAAAAATTCCAGCAAAAATTAGGAGACCGATTCCTGGAAAGGGGAATTTCAGCTGCAAATTTAGATGTGTTGTGGATTAGATGTTTGGATAAATGCGGAGCGCTGTTTCTGTTGGTGGATAGGGGGAGAACTGGAGCAAGTACATTAAAATTATTGGGCTATACTGGAAAGGGATGTGAGAAACATTTGAATAGTGGATAGTAATTAATCTTAAGCAACTAAGGTTGGTGTAAATGGACTCAATCAGGGCTTTCAAAAGAGCGTTGATTGGGCATTTGAGTGAAAGTTTGTAGGGCAGTAGTGGAACTAGAGCGATTAGATTCCTTTAAAATAACATGAATTGTCTTTCGCGTTGTAACAGCTGAATCCAAATACAGTAAATATGAGAAACAAAAATCATGTAAATTCTCCATCACAAGAGACAGACTTGATCTCACCGTCTCCATCTAGGAGACAGACTGTCGACTGACATCTATTATAAACCCACTGACTCCCATAGCTATCTGGACTACACTTCTTCCCACCCTGCTTCCTGTAAAGACTATCCCCCTGCTCCCATTTCCTCTGTCTACGCCGCATCTGCGTCCAAAATGAGGTGTTCCAGGTCATCTGAGATGTCCTCATTCTTTAGGGAACGGGGGTTCCCCACTTCCATTATAGATGAGGCCTGCACGAGGATTTCCTCGATATCTTGCAGCTCCATTTTTGGTCCCCCTCCCCCCATTCGTAACAAGGACAGTTCCCTTTGTCCTTGCCTTCCACCCCATCAGCCGTAGCATACATCGTATAATCCTCCAACATCTACACATCTTTTCGCAGACACTTCCCTCCGCAACTCCCTGGTCATCTTGTTCCATCCCACTCAAACTGCCCCCTCCCTAGGTACTTTCCCCTGCAACCGCAGGCGATGCAACGCATGTCCCTGTGCCTCCCCCTTCGACTCCGTCCAAGCACCCCAACAGTATTTTCAGGTGAGGCATAGGTTCACTTGCACCTCCTCCAACTTCATCGACTATATCCGCTGTTCCTGGCATGAATTCCTATATATTGGCGAGACCAAGCGCAGGCTCGGCGATCGTTTCGCTGAACACCTCCGATCAGTCTGCCTAAACCTACCTGATGTCCCCGTTGCTCAACACATTAGGTCCTCCTCCCATTCCCACACTGACCTTTCTGTCCTGGGCCGCCTCCATTGTCAGAGTGAGGCCCAATGCAAATTGGAGGAAAAGCATCTCGTATTTTGCTTGGGCACCTTACACCCGAGCGGTATGAACATTGACTTCTCTTAACTTCAAGTAGCCCTTGCTTTCCCTCTCTCTCCATCCCCCTCCCCCTTCCCAGTTCTCCGACCAGTCTTACTGTCTCCGACTACATTTTATCTCTTTACCACCCATTCCTCTGACATCAGTCTGAAGAAGGATCTCAACCTGAAGCATCACACATTCCTTCTCTCCAGAGATACTGCTTGTCCTGCTGAGTTACTCCTGCATTTTGTGTCTATGAAAATAGCCTAGTTAGAGATTTTAGTTTATTGTCACGTGTATTAAGGTACAGTGAAAAGCTTTTGTTGCATGCTAACCAGTCAGTGGAAAGACAATACACAATTACAATTGAGCAATTCATTGTTCAGAAACATGATAAAGGGACTAACGTAAATAACGTTTAGTGCAAGCTGAAGCCAGTAAAGCCCGATCACAGAGGGTCTCCAATTGGGTTGATAGTACTTCAGGACTGCTCTCTAGTTGTGGTGGGTTGGTTCAGTTCCTGATAACAGTTTGACATTAATGGAGAGAGAAATGTAGTTGGCATTTTAGTTTGATTATCTTTGAGAATTATTTGAAAGATTAGTAAAATAGATTGTGAAATGCTTAACATTGGGCATGGAATTCCATTTCTATCAATGCTTGATGCATTGAGTATTTTTGATGCACTCAAGAATGCTGAGCATTAAATATCTTGATAAATTGGGAAGCACATTGTCTTGAAGGAAGTCAGTGTAATTGGTATGTTGGTGTTAAATTACTATTCAGTTCAGCTCGAGTTTTAATTGAATTCGCAATAGCTTAAAATGCTATGATTAATTATGGCAATAGCTGAAAATGCTATAATGAATTATGGCATTTCTACCGTGGCATTCTTCATGATATACAGCAATCTGATTCTTTAACTAAAATTTGAAAGCGATTATTTTAATTCCGAATGAAAAATGAAGTGGAATTGGTTAACTTCAAATGTTAAACTGGTTATGCATGGAGTAAGTACATTGTACCAAGTTCCGAAAACTAAGTCCTGCATTCATCATTGTATTTGAAATGTTGGAATTAGTCATGGAAAGGGAATACAAGGTTGTTTTTGTTATCCACTTAAAGTGGATGCTTTCATTGGCATTGGGCGAATGTGGGATCAAACTTTCCTCTTGTGGATATTGAATAGTGAACTGATCATTAATTGCATTGGTTCCTTTTTGAAGATTATTCTGGCTTGTTACTTTGTAGGGAAAGAAAAGCAGAAGATTAGGGAAAATTGGTAGTGGTAGAGATTTGTAATTCCAGAAATCTGCTTTACTTTGTGCTCTAAGTATATTTTTAAATAAAAACTTGTGCACTGTATCATCCAAGTAACTGGAGTTCTTGAATTTTCTTATTTTCATGAATGTGAATTATTCTGATTGCTCCACATTGTTTTCTGTTCCATTGAAACAAGGCGCTTTCTCTGACTCTAGTAGTTTACATCTTGACTGCAATTACTTTGCAGTGAAAAATGAGGTATTAAAAAAGTTATTTAAAAAATAGAAATAGAAAAAAATCTTCTAACTATGTAGTGATCTTTATGTAGTATTCTGTTTATCCAAAAGCAAAATATTGCTAATGATGGAAATCTAAAATATTATAGAGAATGCTAGAAATGCTCAGCGTCAGATAAATATAGAGAGAAATAAAGTTAACATTTCAGTTTCATGGTCTTATCAGAACTAGCAGCTGTTAGAGGTAGATGCAAGGGAAAGGGCATGGTAGAAATGGAAAATCGTGAGTGGACACAAGTGGAGGTTCCTGTGCAGAGCAGGTGAGATTAAATTTTTAAAAAAAGGGTAAGACATGTAGACAGATTATGTAGGTATAGATATGGAGACATATTATGGAAGGAACAAATATTTAGGTAGAAAACGGAAAGATGCAAAAGTAACAGGGTTATTGGTGTCAGTAACTTGAATTTCCCAGTATTGACTGGGACTTGGCACAAAGTTTACAGATGGGGCTGAATTTGTTGGGTGTTTTAAGAGGGTTTTGTGAAACAGTATGTGAATAGTCCAACTGGAGGTGGGATCATACTAGATCTTGTATTGGGAAACGTGTCTGGCCAAATGACTGGTGTTTCAGTGGAAGTGTTTTAGAAACGGTGATCACTAGAGCCAGGATTTTGCCATAAATGCCTTGTGCCTTTTCATGCCCTTTTTGATGATTTCACTAGGTAATGTCATTTTCACGATCGAGTGCCTAAATCAGCCTTTTTTGCCGTTTTGCTAAAAGGTTGTGTTATTTTATCTAGTTGTACTGTGATTGCAATGATGTTTTCTATGTTAACACATGTTATTATTAACGTGTTAACATAGTATAACTTACAAGAAAAGCTCCACCGCCACCGGGGCAAAACCGGGGGCGCTGCCATCATTCGTGCATTCATTCGTTCAGATGCCCACTGGTTCAGTTTTTTCCAAGAAAGAAATGCAGATGTTGGAAAAATCAAAGGTAGACAAAAAATGCTGGAGAAACTCGGCTGGTGAGGCAGCATCTATGGAGAGAAGGAATAGGCATTGTTTCGGGTGCAGACCCTTCTTCAGACTGATGTGGGGAGGTGGAGACACTAGGACTAGAAGGAGAGCTGGGGAGAGGGAGGGGGAGGAGGGAGAAGACGAAGGGCTATCAAAAATTTGATACCACTGGGGTGTAGACTACCTAAGCAAAATATCCAAGCTTGTCTCCTCACTACATTTACTGCTGGTTCCAATCGCAAATCTGAGTTTTCAAGTTATTTGTGCATGGCATTCATTGATGCTGGAATTCCACTGTGGAAATTGGAAAATACATCTCTCAGAGGTTTTTTTTTAGAGAAATAGACAGAGGAACATAGACCAAGCGAGTCATCATTACGGAAAAATTATGTTGACAGCAACTTCAACATTGTTGTGCAGAAAATTAGAGATGAAGTTGCATGCAACAAAATATGGATCTCTATAGACGAAACGCCGAGGCTGTGGGGAGTTGTGTTGCCAATGTGGTCATCGGTAGGCAGGTCAACCATCAAAGGAGTATTTGTTGACCAGAAATATTGTCAAACAGTTCAACTATTGCTCTGTTGTTTACATCTTCACTTGCTGCACTATGGCCATAAGGTATACAACACAAAAATGTACTTCTGTTTGCTTGAAGTTTTATTCCCCAAAATGTTGCATTTGACACGCTTAGCTCAAGGACTTCATAGGATTGCCAAGCACCGACGTAGCTCGTTTCCAAATGTCGATCACCTAGTTTCCAATGTCAAGAAAATCTTCCTCAAAGTACCGTCAAGTGTGCAGTTGTTCAAGGAAATGACACCCGAGATTCCACTACCTCAGCCTATTTTGACTAGGTGGGGTACATGGCTCTCTGCTGTACTTAAGATAAAATAATTTGTCAACTGTTTTGAAGAAGAAGAATCTGCTGCAGTCAGGATCGTCGGTGAAATCATGCAGAAAAGTCCCCCCACCGCGATCTTGTGTTTATTGCTTCCAATTTAGCAAACTTCCCATAAGCTATCACTTCCCTTGAGAAACGTGGCAAAACATAAGTGAATAACTTGCAGGCTTTCAACAAAGTAACTGATGATATTCGTAAAGTTATTGGCGATGCAGGTAAAGATATACAAGGAAAATGTGAGAGTGATTTTAGCTAACAAAGATCTTGAAGAAATACAAAACATAGCTAAAATTCTCAAAGGTAGTTGTAATGCACAAGATATTGCCATGAATATAGAGTTTGTAGCTTGTTTCGGGTATGCACCAGTGACCTCAGCTGGGGTGGAAAGAGGTTTTTCACAACTGAAGCATATTTTGTCCGACAGACGGCATATTTTAACACCAGATAATTTGGGAAAAAATGCTAGTAATTATGTGCAACCAGGCAACTTTGGTCATTTAATGTACTATACTTTTATATTATTTTTAACCATATTTTGGTAGTGGAAATAAATGCCCTTTTCATGCCTTTTTTGTAATTTTATTATGCCTTTTTGCCTATTTCACTGTTTTTTAGTGCCTAAACATCATGGCTAGTGATCACAATTCCATATGTTTGAAGATGGTTATGGATCAGGATGAGCCTGGTCCTTGAGGGAAGACACTAAAATGGGATAAAGCAAGTTACAGCATTATTGTGCAGCACTATTGCTAGGGAGAGAAAATTGGGAGCAGTTGTTGGGTAAATTCACATCTGACGTGGGAGTGTTTAAAGGGCAGCTGATCAGAGCCTAGCACCTGGCTGTTACAGTAAGGATGGCAGAGTAAGAGAATCTTGGATGATCAAATCATTTGTAAATTTAGTCTAAGATAAAGGATGCGTATATAAGGCTTAGAAAGATTAAATAAGATGGGACATTTGGGAAATATTAATCAAATAGGAAATAACTTGAGCAGGCAATTAGAAGGGGCCATGAAATAATATTTGCAAATTGGATTAAAGAAAATTGCAAGGCTTTTTAAAATGTACATTATAAATTAGGAAAACCAGGAAAAAGGTAGGACTACTCCAGGATGAAGGAGGGAAATTATATTGGAGTTGGAGGATGTAAGTGAGGTACTAAATGAGCACTTTGCAACTTTCACTAAGTAGTAGGACATGAAGAACAGTGTGATTAGTGTGGGGTATACTAATATGCTAGGGCAGTGTGAGATCAAGATGGTATAGGGCTTGAAGAGCATCTAACTCCATCTTCCACCAATAGGTCAAGAACATTGAAGACCACCATATGATTCAAATCCCTCCACGCTTTCATCATCCAGGTGCTTGTTTTAAATGTCATGTTTCTGTAAGTGTGCTCATGACAGTCTGAATTTGGCCAATCTGAGATAGTGCTCTCAATTTCGATACTAGGCCATAAACATTCAAAGGTTTCAAAGATCTTTTATTGTCACGTGTACCAATTAAGGGCCTGTTCCACGTGTAACGCAGGTGGCGTGCGAAGATTTTGTGAAACCCAAAATCCTGGGGTGTTGCACGTGTCACTGCCTCCCCCACCACGCGCCGTGCGCGTCACGCCGCATGCATTGGGATGCGTAAATCATGTCGCGCAAATGACGCCCAAGTTGGACAGGCCCTTAAAGGTACAGTGATATGCGAATTACCATACAGCCATTCTATAAAAGCAACAACACAACTACATAAAAGTTAACATCCACCACAGCGGATTCCCCACATTCCTCACTGTGATGGAAGGCAATAAAATCTAATCTTCCCTCGTTTTTCTCCAGTGGTCGGGGTAGTCGAACCATCCACCTGTTGGTAGATCGAAGCTCCCGCAGCCAATGGTCGAAGCTCCCGCGTCAGGGCGAATCGAAGCTCCCGCGTCGGGGCGAATCGAAGCTCCCGCATCAGGGCAGTCGCAGCGCCTGCGGCTTGGCGTTCCCGAAGTCGGTCTCTGACTAGAGACTTCGAGCTCCGTGATGTTAAAGTCTGCAGGCACCTACGGTGGGGCTCAGAGGTCGGTGCCTGGAAAAGGGATTGCAGGCTCCGCGATGTTAAAGTCCTGTAGGCTCCTCGCGGTGGAGCTCCCAAAATCTGTCTCCAGCATAGGCTGCCAACTCCTCAATATTAGGCTGCAGTGCGGACAGAGATATGATACGGGGAAAAAATCGCATCTCCGTCGAGGTAAGAGATTAGAAAAAGTTTCCCCCAACTCCCTCCCCCATAACCCCCACATAAAACAAGCTAAAGAACACTAAAAACATACATTAACACATACTAAAAAATCAACAAAGAAGAAAGGGACAACAGACTGTTGGTGAGGCAGCCATTGCTGGATATAGACAGATTAGGAAGGTCTGCTGGGCTGCGATTTTTGCCATGTCTGGATTTGATGCCCAAGTCGATACCAGGTTATGAGTAGGGTGCTGGAGAGATTGATGCAGGGCTTTTCCTACTTACAATTCATGCAAATTACATGAATAAAAAGTATGGTTGCCTAATTGTCTATTTTGACACGAAAAAAATCATATTTAAATTGTAAAAGGTTACAGCTCAGTAATGCAGAAGGATCTAGTTGAATCGGTTCTCTTTTGAGGGAAAATGGTACAAGCTAATTGTATACACTATAATAAGTAGCACTTGATTGAAGTATATGAGATTCTGATGGTCTTGACAGAGTGGATGTGAAAGGGTTGTGTGGAAAGTCTGGAATGAAGGTTAACTGTTTTTATAAATTAAAAAAAAAAAGACGACACACTTTTTTCCTGAGGACTGAAGGATCTGGAGCTCTTCCTCAAAGGCCTCGGAAACCAAGATTGATAATTTATAAGGGGTGAAATGTTACGGTGGGTGGATGGAAATACTGAGATGAGATTACGATCAGATCTGTCATGATGATCTTATTAAATAGTGAATATTAAATAGTGAAGCACCAAGTGGTCTAATCCTAATTCTTGTTTATTTGTAAGTAAATTGAATTAAACATTCTTAATTGCTAATATTCAAACTATCATATTACATTTCTTTTTGGGAACTTTTTATCACAAGCTGACTTTTTGACAGTTTGCCAATAGATGAAGCTAACATCCAAGATGCAGGTTAACTGTCTTATTTTTACCTTTTTACCTTTTTTTTAAATTAGTTTTACCTCTAGAAATTAATTCATTTGGTAATGCCTAATTGTAAGATTAAATGGCCATTGCTATGTGATGTGTAGTCTAAATTCCCCATATATAAAGGCATAGGAAACTCAACCAGGAATGAGAGCACTAATGGAGTTTGTGTTAACTTCTATTTCCTTACAACACAGCCCATTCAGTCCATTGTCTGTTGTAGATCTCAGAGCAACACCATTTTCCTTCGAAAGTTACTTTCTCACTCACTACAGCACTTGCCAGACTGGTGATTTCCCTGTCGGAACAATTCCAAAAGTGTTCACAGGCTATTGGGCATGGTACCATAGGTGTTGCAACAATTGCCTACAGTTACCATGCTCACCAGGGTGCTGCTTGGACCATGTATAAAACCATTGCATCAGTGCTGCCTGGCTCACCCATCCGCATAAGCAGCTTTCCAAGTCTAGTTATGTTTAGTGTCATATGCATAAGTACAATGAGGTACAGGTAAAATGAAAATCTCACCGCAGCATTACAGGCACTTAAACTCAGATACCACAAAATAAATACATTTTACCTAAATCCTGCATAAATTACACATTCTATAAGATAGTCACAACAGAGACTGTAAAAAATAAACATCAAAGCACAAACACAAGTGGGGGAAAAGGCCGTGGTAATACAGGAGGTGGTTCTGTTGCTGAGGTAGAATTAGAGTTTTGTCGGTCCGTTCAAGAACCTGTTGCAGGAAAGTAGCTGTTTCTGAACAGGCTGGTTCCTGAACCTGGTGGCGTGCAACTTCATGCTTCCGTGTCTCCTGCTTGATATAGCAGTGAGAAGAAGGCATTGCCTACATGGTATGCATCCTTGAATATAGCTGGTGTCTTCTGAAGGCAGTGCGCCATGTTGATACTTTATAAACCTTCCTCTGCAGTTCTTTGTTTCCCCTAGATACTTCATTTGATGTGCTGTGTCTGTGAGGGCTAGGCTGAGCCTACCACTCTAGAGCCTCTTTTGCTTCCAGAGGTGTTGGAATTGGTCGATGATGCAACCAGTCAGGATAATTTCTCTAGTGCATCTGTAGAAGTTTAACAGTATTCAGTCACATGCCAAATCTCTTTAAACTTCTAAGAAAATTGAAGAGCTGGCATGCTTTATTGTGACTGAATCTATTTACTGGGCCCAGGATAGGAATGGGAAACTATTAGCTCTCTCCATCGCCAACCCATCAGTAAAAACTGGCAATGGTCTCTTGACTTCCCCTTTCTGAAAGTATGATTCATCTCTTGCCTTTGTTGATGTTAGCGAGAGATTATTGTTGTGGTAGCACTCAACCAGGTGTTCTATCTATCCCCTATACACTGACATTTGGCTAAATCATCGTGTCGTTGGAGAATTTATAGATGGCATTAGAGCTGTACTTAGCCACATAGTCCTTGGTGTAAAGCGAGTAGAGCAGGGAGCTAAGCATGCAGCCTTGAGGTGCACCTATGTTGATGGTTAAAGATGAGGAGACGCAGAGCCATGGAAAATTCATTGTAATAAGAGCACCAATAGGGAGAGTGGTTTTTCTGCCAGGTTCCCAGCACAGGAACACGTGGCATTGGGGGAGGTAATGGGCTTATGCCTGTTTTCTGCCAATGCAGATTATAACTTGAGGAGATGTCTATTTTCAAGTGTAAGGGCAAAGTACCCTCAAAAGAGAGCAAGGGTTCCCAACCTTTCCCAGGGGGTAAATTTCGCTGACCTAGTCGGGTAAATTTTGTTGATTCTGGATTTGTACATATTTTTTCTCTTTGACTGACTGACTGTTTGGTTTGGTTTGGATCTGTCCACCATTAGTTGTTCATAAATAAGTCAAATAACTGTTATGTGCTATTAAAGTTGCCAAGTGGTAAATGGGACGAAGAAGTTTGGGAACCCATGGACTAGAGGAACAATAGGCTATGATAAATCAGTGCTCCATGAGTGTGCAAAGTATGGTATTTTGATGTGAGGCACAATTTCAGCTAAAGCCTTTACTGATACCTGAAAAGGCACTATAAACTGGGAGCAGGAATTATCCAGTCGTCTTGTTTGTTGTATAACATGGTACCTTTTTAAATTCCATGGGCACATTTTCCAAGGTGAGCGAACTGTTGAAAAAATATCACTGAAGAAGGGGCCCGACCCGATACATCACCTCTCCATTTGTCTAGTGATGCCGCTTGACCTGCTCCAGCAGTTTGTGCCTATGTTTATTATAGACCAGCATCTGCTTTTTCTCTTTTATTACATATTGTAAAAATAAATTTTTCTGCAAATTTCTGGACTATATCAATGTCCAAAGGTAGAGATAATTGCCTGGTCTCGCTCAATCTCCTGACATTTTATCAATTCCTTGAATTAAAAATTAGTAAGAAAAAAATCAGTTACATAGATGCAAAACATTAACGAAAAAAACTAATTTGAAGTGAAAAAACGTGAACTCCGAAATGCTTCATGGTTTTTGATGGTTTGTGTTAGTGTGATAATAGTAACATCTTTGTTTCCCTCCGTCTTTCCCATTCTTCCCTTATGGTTCTTATTTCACTCCTTTTCATGTGCCCTCCACCTGCTATCCTTCAACTTTGGTGGAACTTCTCAGGTGGATCTATGGCTGCTTTCACTGGGCCTCTTGCTTGCTTCTAACTTTGAGCAGTCATGGACCAGTGATTCACCGGCGATGTCCTCATTGTTTAGGGAATGGGGGTTCCCCGCTTCCATTATAGATGTTGCTCTCACTTGCGTCTCCTCAATATCCCGCAGCTCTTGCTCCCCCTATTCGTAACAAGGACAGAGTCCCCCTTGTCCTCACCTTCCACCCCATCAGCCATTGCATACAGCACACAATCGCCTGACAATTTCGCCACCTCCATGGGATCCCACTATGAGCCACATCTTCCCATCTACACATCTTTCCGCAGAGACACTTCTCTCCACAACTCCCTGGTCATCTTGTCCCATCCCACTCAAACCACCCCCTCCCTAGGTACATTCCCCTGCAACCACAGGAGATGCAACACCTGTCCCTATACCACCTCCTCGAAGCCATCCAAGGACCCTTTCGGGTGAGGCAGAGATTCATTTGCACCTCCTCCAACCTCATCTACTATATCCACTGTTCCAGGTGTGGACTCCTGTACATCAGCGAGACCAAGTCCAGGCTCAGCGATCGTTGAACACCTCCGCTCAGCCCACCTAAACCTACCTCATCTCCCGGTTGCTCAAATCTTTAACCCCCTCCCATTCTCACACTGACCTTTCTGTCCTGGGCCTCCTCCATTGTCAGAGTGAGGCCCAATGCAAATTGGAGGAACAGCACCTCATATTTAGCTTGGGTAACTTACACCCCAGTGGCATGAACATTGACTTCTCTAGCTTTCCCTCCATCCCCTTCCCTACCCTGTTCTCTGACCATTTTTACTGTCTCCGATTTCATTTTATCTCTGTACCACCGTCTCCCAGACATCAGTCTAAAGAAGGGTCTCGACCTGAAACGTAACCCATTCCTTCTCTCCAGCGATGCTGCCTGTCCTGCTGAGTTACTCCAGCATTTTGTGTATCTTCGATTTAAACCCATATCTGCAGTTCTTTCCTACACATCCTTGAACCATCTCTTCTGTCTGTTTATTTCATGATTGAGCTTGCATCGGAGTGTATTGTTTTGTGAGTCTGGTGTTATGCATGAGAACAACATGGACTGCTCAATGTAGCTAGTACTTTATAACTAGGAAAATTAGTCTAGGAGAGAACACCAACTTTAGTTCACATCCGTCCAGTGAATTTGAGGGATTTTGCAGAGACTTGGTTGTGCTTTTCATGCCTTGATAAGTCTGCTGTAGACTGTCTAGGTCAAAGGAGAATATAAGAGGACAAGAATCGCTGCTGCTCATAAGCCCATGAGATTTGTTTTGGTTTCAAGATCATCACCTTCAAATGTCCTTCATGTTTAGACTAAAAATGGTGCTAGGCCATCGAAGGCAGGGGTGAATTTTATCATCTGTTTTCTTTTGCTAATAATTGACACCTGAGTTATGGGAAGTGTTCCATGCTTTCTGGCATCTTGCTGCAAACATAAAGATCAAATCCCATTTTTTTTTTTTACCCATTTCTCTGTCCTATCCTTCCATTTGCTTGATAATTCTTGTTGCAATTTGATTTGCCACCTGTGTTGCGAATCAAAATGAAGACGGGTGAAAGTGATGAGGTCAAGGACAGTTCGAAGTGAAAGCTTGAACATAGCCTATTAGCTGGGTAAACTCTGCTTAATGCTTAATTTAGTTAGAGTATCAGATACTTAAGCATCTTATAAGCAGCAATAATTGTTTGTGCCAATGCTTTCATTGTGTTACTGAAGTAGACACTTCTGTAAAGTTGCTATTTTTCCAACTACATTTTGGGAATGTGAATGTGGTGGGCACTAACACATTAAGGCACTGGCTCAGTGGTGTTCTGAATTTGATTAAACTGATGTGGCAATATTTGGATGTTTTGTTGGCATTACACACTAGGGCAGTTGCCTCGGTGTTAGATAGCTCTGGTCTTTTATGTTTAGGTTTACTCTTGTTGGTGAAAAAATGTGTGCTTGCTGTACAATAAAATTAGATGATACTATACATAGTTTTAAATCTAAAGATACAGCGTGGAAACAGGCCCTTCGCCCCATCGAGTCTACCCTCACCAGTGATCATCCAAAATCAGTACCCCGTTCAGGCTTTATCCCCATATCCCTTGATTCCCTTAGCCCTAAGAGCTAAATCTAACTCTCTCTTGAAAATATCCAGTGAATTGGCCTCTGTGGAAGAGAATTCCACAGATTTACAATTCTCTCGGTGAAAAGGTTTTTCCTCATCTCAGTACTAAATAGCCTACCTCTTATTCTTAAACTGTGACCCCTGGTTCTGAACTCCCCCAACATTGGGAACATTTTTCCTTCATCTACCCTGTCCAATCCTCTAAGAATTCTATGTTTCATATAAGATCCCCTCTCATCCTTCTAAATTCCAGCAAATACAAGCAATAGCAATAATGTCCTTCCTCAAATTAGGAGACCAAAATTGCACACAATGCTCCAGGTGTGGTATCGCCAGGGCCATGTACAATTGCGTTAGGACCTCCTGTCTCCTAAACTCAAATCCTCTCGGAATGGCCAACTTTATTAGCTTTCTTCTCTGCCTGCTGTACCTGCATGCTTACTTTCAGTGACTGATGTACAAGCACACCCAGGTCTCGTTGCATGTTCCCTTCTCCTAATCTGACACCATTCAGATAATAATCTGCCTTCCTGTTTTTACCACCAAAGTGGAAACCTCACATTTATCCACATTTTACTGCATCTGTCCACTCACCCAACCTATCCAAGTCACGTTGCAGCTTCATAGCATCCTCCTCGCAGCTCAAACTGCCACCCAGCTTTGTGTCATCCGCAAACTTGGAAATATCACATTTAATTCCTTTGTCTAAATCAGTAATATATATTGTAAATAACTGGGGTCCCAATCCTTGTGGAAACCCACTAGTCACTGCCTGCCATTCTGAAAAGGACCCGTTAATTCATAGTCTTTGCTTCCTGTCTGCCAACCAGTTTTCTATCCATGTCAATACCCTACCCCCAATACCATGTGCTCTAATTTTGCACACTCTTGTGTGGGACCTTGTCAAAGGCTTTTTGAAACTCCAGATACACCACATCCACTGGCTCTCCCTTATCCATTCTACTTGTTACATCCTCAAAAAATTCCAAAAGATTAGCCAAGCATGATTTTTCCTTCATAAATCCATGCTGACTTTGACGAATCCCATCACTGCTTTCCAAGTGCGCTGCTATAACATCTTTAATAATCGACTCTAGTATTTTCCCCTCTACTGATGTAAGGCCAACTGGACTATAATTCCCCGTTTTCTCTCTCCCTCCTTTCTTATAAAGTGGAGTTCCATTGGCTACCCGCATGTGAACTGATCCAGAGTTGGGAGAACATTGCAAACTGTTCACTGGAGTCAATTTGCAGAAGCCAATTGACTGTCCTACAATCATGTACGTCTTTGGAATGTGTGAAGAAACTAGAGCAGGGAGACTGGGGTGGGGAAGATATTTTTTGGATTATGATGCCTACTCTGCCCCAGGAAAATTGCAGAAAGTTGTGGATGTTGCCCAGTCTATTACACAAACCTGACTCCCCACCTTCTGCACTTTACACTGCCTCAGGAAAGTGGTGATGGCATCGGAATGCAAAACTTCTTCATTCAAAATTGGGATGCTATAAGTGGCAATAGCCTTTGTGACATATGCAGGTTAAACGCACGCGCGCATGCAGACAGGCACGCAGACGCACAGAAACACAGACACACACTGTTCGGAGCTCTTGGTCTGAAATGTAGCAAACATAAACAAAGTAAAAAAATGCAGTGCAACCCAGTTGCTACTGACTGGTTGATTTTAAAACCTATTAGACCGCATGCTGTGGGAGGAGGGCTGAGAGAGGGGGAAGGGGGAGGTGGAAGGGAGGGGAGGGGGAGATAAGGAGGGGGGGGGGAGAGAGGGTGGGGGAACAGGGCTCTCACTTTTTTTCCCTGTTGTCAGCCGGGCAACCTTGGCAGCATTTTAGGTTGCCAAATGACAGTTTCGGTGGTCATTTAAGATGGTTTGCATGACGCGGACGAAGTGCGTAGTTACCAGTCGGAATTATGCTCAATGAAGCATTCACATATTATTTCTGCTTCAAATAAAGTCACAAACTAAACATATTCACCAGTCAAGACATGATATATACCACAATGACATGCAGCAAAATTATAATACAGTAACTCAACTCTTTTTACACATTGCAATTAATGCAATTTTTATTATTTCTTTCCACTTCCAAACAAAAATGTGGTTGGATTATTCAGCGTATGATCAACCTGTGTCAATAAATCCTGGATCATGGTAGCATATATGCTTAACATGCTTGCATCAATCTGATTGATGCAAGCATGTTTTCTGTGAAGGACTGAAAATTATCATGACATGGCCATGGCGTGGATCGTTATTGCTATTGGTACAGAAACACTCTCGCTTCCCACATAATTTATCCACAACAAAATGTACAGGTTGCGAGGAATTTTCTAAAGGCATTTCATGATAATAGCTGTTAAAACTGACTATACCCATCTGACAGGTTAAACATTACACTAACTAACAAGAGATGGCCAAAGGACATAAATGCAGCAAATGTTCTTTTGGTAATATGTTTAAAGGTGTCAAGACGCCCCATTATTTTTTCAAGAACGTTCATTTGGACTTGATGGATAGTTTAACTCTTAAACGTCAGCTAAATATGCTTAAATCATATTGTGAATTATCCACTAATTCTATGAGTATCTTTTTATAATTTCCACGAAGTAGTCATGGAAGTAGGTAAATCAGATACTGTGTCATTTGAAGTTAACAATAGGAGTTGTAAAGAAGGTGGGGCGTTTGGGGGAAACTAGAGTAATTAAGGAAATGCAAATTAGAAAGGAGATAGACTCTGCCTTTTGCTCTAAATTTAAATATTCAGCTGGTAGTCGCTCCCATAACGCCAATTTGCCATTTAAAAATATCTAGTTAGACAAGTAATCAGAAGTTGAATCAATTGAGAGTAGAGCTGATTAACAGAACCCTTTATTCAGATCTATCATTGCAATATCATGACAGAAGTGCATTCCCCAGAAAATACAAATACTAACCACCGCTTCATTTTGGAGCCAAGAAAGTGTAGAGAAGCTTTGATTGCAGTTGTTTTTGTACCAAGACGTACCCTGCTGTTGATGTTCACATTTACCAGCTGGAATTGCTGGGTAGCAGTCGGGCGTGGGGATCCTGGATGATATTTCTTTCTTAACCTATTGAGATGTAGTGTTATACTAAATGTAGTATTTTAACTTTTGCTTCAGCTAAGATCAGTGAACTTTGTATATACTGGAAGTGGATTTTGGATTTGGGTCCGAAGAAGGGTCGTGACCCAAAATTATACCCATTACTTCTCTCCAGAGATGCTGCCTGTCCCGCTGAGTTACTCCCATTTTTTTGTGTGTATCTTCGGAAGAAGGGCCCCGATCTGAAACATCATCTGTGTATTCCCTGCATAAAATGCAGCCTGACCAACTGAGCTCCTCCAGCATTTTGATTTTTGCACAATGTTCTTGCATCTTATGTCTTAAATTACAATGCAGTGATTGCAGCAATTGGGCAATTGCAGAGTGTAATTGAATTCATTTTGGTGCTGTTGTGTGGAGCAGTCATCTATATTAACATTGGTTTACTTTGTTACATGTATCTAGAATTGTATTTATTTTAATTATTGTAACTAAAAAAAACAGCTGTTGTAAGTGTCTTTGAAGTTCTTGGAAAGGGATGCATGCCATCATTGAACAGAAGTACGGGTTGAAGATTAAATATGGTGGGAGAATGTGACAAACTGTAACCTGGCCATCCTATTTTTATAGTTAACCAGTGGTTCGCATCTTGCAGTGTAGCCTCTGTATTTCTGGTCATGAAGTCTTCTGCGGAGAGTGGTCATTGAGAAATCCACATCTGACTCATGAAGAGTGTTTCTGATCTGTTGGACAGATGTTTGGGGAGTTTTCTTTATTATAGAGAGAATTCTTCTGTCATCAGCTGTGGAGGTCTTTCTTGGCCTGCAAGTCCTTTTGCAATTAGTAAGCTCACCGGTGCTCTCTTTCTTCTTAATGATGTTCCACCGTTGATTTTGGTAAGCCTAAGGTTTGGCTGATGTATCTAACAGTTTTATTCTTGTTTCTCAAAGTCTCATAATGGCTATCATTGACACCACTTTGGTCGTCATGTTGATAAACAGCAATAAAAGTTTCCAACGGTGATGGAAAGACTGGAGGAAAAACTAGGTGCTGAGAGCTCTCTTATACCTGCATCAAGGAGGCAATTAAACACACCTGAGCAATTACAAACACCTGTGAAGCCATGTGTCCCAAACATTATGGTGCCCTGAAATGGGGGGGGGGGGGGTGGAATATGTATAAACACAGCTGTAATTTCTACATGGTAAAACCAAAATGTATACAAATGGCCTTTAATAACATTTTCTTCTATTACAAATCTCAAATTGTGGAGTACAGAGGCAAACAAATAAATGATGGGTCTTTGTCCCAAACATTATGGAGGGTACTGTAACTACATTTTTAACCAACAGGGCTCGAAATTAACGGTTGCCTGGTTGCTAATGGCCTCCTACGGTCCCGCCGGGCAACCTAAAAGCCGTGTCATTATTCCAGAGATTCGACGGCTGGCTTCCACATGCACACCGCCACGGAGAACACATCCTCGCTGCCAGCTTGCACATCTGTTTTCCCCCCCCCCCCCCGCACATGCGCACATCCACGTCGACCGCCCAGCATATGCGATCTGCCACGGTCGGCGCCGGGCACTTTGCATTATAGGAGATCTGGTCGCCGTTGCATTCCGATCACCGCTGAAACTCGACACAGAGTCACTCCCTGGAGCTGGAGTAACTCCCTGAAGTAACTCTTGCTTCTGGGTTTCCTGGGCCTCCAAAAATATTCCAAATGGAACTTAAACTGGAGATGGTGGAGGGTGGAGTTAATAAAAAATTGGTTCTTTGGGGGGGGGGGAAGGGGGGAAAGAGCTATCTTAAATTTCCCACCACTGGCTTCCAAACGAGGGCGTCGGAGATGTCTTCATTCTTTAGGGTACGGGGGTTCCCCTCTTTCACTATACATAGAAACATAGAAATTAGGTGCAGGAGTAGGCCATTCGGCCCTTCGAGCCTGCACCACCATTTAATATGATCATGGCTGATCATCCAACTCAGTATCCCGTACCTGCCTTCTCTCCATACCCTCTGATCCCCCTAGCCACAAGGGCCACATCTAACTCCCTCTTAAATATAGCAAATGAACTGGCCTCCACTACCCTCTGTGGCAGAGAGTTCCAGAGACCCACAACTCAGTGTGAAAAAAGTCCTTCTCATCTCGGTCCTAAAGGATCTCCCCCTTATCCTTAAGCTGTGACCCCTTGTCCTGGACATACCCAACATTGGGAACAATCTTCCTGCATCTAGCCTGTCCAGCCCCTTAAGAATTTTATAAGTTTCTATAAGATCCCCTCTCAATCTCCTAAATTCTAGAGAGTGTAAACTGAGTCTATCCAGTCTTTCTTCATAAGACAGTCCTGACATCCCAGGAATCAGTCTGGTGAACCTCTGCACCCCTTCTATGGCAATAATGTCCCTCCTCAGATTTGGAGACCAGAACTGTATGCAATACTCCAGGTGTGGTCTCACAAAGAGCCTATACAACTGAAGTAAAACCTCCCTGCTCCTATACTCAAATCCTTTTGCTATGAAAGCTAACATACCATTTGCTTTCTTCACTGCCTGCTGCACCTGCATGCCTACTTTCAATGACTGGTGTACCATGACACCCAGGTCGCACTGCATCTCCCCTTTTCCTAATCGGCCACCATTTAGATAATAGTCTGCTTTCCTGTTTTTCCCACCAAAGTGGATAACCTCACATTTATCCACATTATACTGCATCTGCCAAACATTTGCCCACTCACCCAGCCTATCCAAGTCACCTTGCAGTCTCCTAGCATCCTCCTCACAGCTAACATTGCCCCCCAGCTTAGTGTCATCCGCAAACTTGGAGATATAGCCTTAAATTCCCTCATCCAGATCATTAATGTATATTGTAAATAACTGGGGTCCCAGCACGGACCCTTGCGGTACCCCACTGGTCACTGCCTGCCATTGTGAAAAGGACCCGTTTACTCCTGCCCTTTGCTTCCTGTTTGCCTGGAGAGAAGTAGCAGTTTCCCCACTACCGATGTTAGACTAACTGGTCTGTAATTCCCCGTTTTCTCCCTCCCTCCCTTCTTAAAAAGAGGGGTTACATTTGCTACCCGCCAATCCTCAGGAACTACTCCAGAACCTAAAGAGTTTTGAAAGATTATCACTAATGCATCCATTATTCCTTGGGCTACTTCCTTAAGTACTCTGGGATGCAGCCTATCTGGCCCTGGGGATTTATCGGCCTTTAATCCATTCAATTTACCCAACACCACTTCCCGAGTAACCTGGATTTCACTCAATTCCTCCTTTGACCCGCGGTTCCCTGCTATTTCCGGCAGATTATTTATGTCTTCCTTTGTGAAGATGGAACCAAAGTAGTTATTCATTTGGTCCGCCATATCCTTGTTCCCCATGATCAACTCACCTATTTCTGACTGCAAGGGACCTACATTTGTTTTAACTAATCTCTTACTCTTCACATATCTATAAAAACTTTTGCAGTCAGTTTTTATGTACCCTGCCAGTTTTCTTTCATAATCTATTTTTCCTTTCCTAATTAAGCCCTTTGTCCTCCTCTGCTGGTCTCTGAATTTCTTCCAGTCCTCTGGTATGCTCCTTTTTCTGGCTACTTTGTACGCATAATCCTTTGCTTTGATACTTTCCCTGATTTCCCTTGCTATCCACAGATGCACCACCTTTCCTGCTTTATTCTTTTGCCAAACTGGGATGAACAATTTTTGTAGTTCAGCCATGCAGTCTTTAAATGTCTTCCATTGCGTATCCACCGTCAACCCTTTTAGAATTGATTGCTAGTCAATCTTGGCCAATACACATCTCATACCCTCAAAGTTACCTTTCTCTAAGTTCAGAACCATTGTTTCTGAATTAACAATGTCACTCTCCATCCTAATGAAGAACTCGACCATATTATGGTCACTCTTGCCCAAGGGGGCACGTACAACAAGACTGCCAACTAACCTATAGATGAGGCTATAGATGAGATAACCTGGTGAGAGCCTAAAGATGAGGCTCTCACCAGGGTCTCTTCTATACCCCGTAACTCTGCTCTCACTCCCCATCCCCCCCCACTCGTAACAAGGGCAGAGCCCCCTTGTCCTCACCTTCCAGCCTACCAGCCGTCACACACAACAGATAATCCTCTGACATTTTCGCCACCTCCAACGGGATCCCCCCCATTGGACACATCTTCCCATCTCCTCCCCTTTCGGCTTTGCGCAGAGACCGCTCGCTCCGTAACTCCCTGGTCAATTCGTCCCTTCCCGCCCAAACTACCCCCTCTCCTGGCACCTTCTCTTGCAACTGCAGGAAATGCTACACTTGTCGCTTTACCTCCCCCCTTGACTCCATCCAAGGACCCAATCAGTCTTTCCAGGTGCGGCAGAGGTTCACCTGCACCTCCTCCAACCTCAACTATTGCATCCGCTGCTCTAGCTGTCCTACATCGGTGAGACCAAGCGTAGGGAGAAAGCAAGGACTACCTGAAATTGGAGAAGCCAATGTTCATACTGCTGGGGTGTAAACTAACCCAAGCGAAATATGAGGTGCTGTTCCTTCAATTTGTGGTGGGCCTCACGCTGGCCACGGAGGAGGCCCAGGATGGAAAAGTCGGATTCGGAATGGGAGGAGGATTGAAGTGCTGAGCCACCGGGAGATCAGGTTGCTTATTGCGAACTGAGTGGAGGTGATGTGCGAAGCGATCGCCAAGCCTGCACTTGGTCTCACCGAGGTTGATCATGCGCTGAATAATCCAACAACACTTTTGTTTGAAAGTGGAAAGAAATAATAGAAATTGCATTAATTGCAAAGTGTAAAAGGAGTTGAGATAATATATTGTAATTTTGCTGCATGTCATTGTAGTGTATATATCATGTCTTGATTGGTGAATATGTTTAGTTTGTGACTTTGAAGCAGAAATAATATGTGAATGCTACATTGAGCATAATTCCGACTGGTAACTACGCACTTCGTCCGAGCACATTATCGCAAGCGTCATGTAAGCCGTCTTAAATGACCACCTAAACTGTTATTTGGCAACCTAAAATGTGGCTGGCATCAGAGAAAAAAAGGTTAGGCGAGAGCCCTGCCCAGAATTTAATAAAATGGTTGCTGCTTTGGATTTTATCCTAAATAGCAATACCTGATCAATGGTAATTGATTGTTGAAGTATTGATGGCTACAGCATGCTATCTTAGTGTCAGTTATATTTCAAATTAAAATGATGGAAGGAGCAATTACTGAGTTACAGTGTATATAAATGCGATTTTCAGTAAAATTGTTCAAATGACCTCAGCCCTCCTTTGACCAAGTATATAAAGTAGCAAAGCTGTAACAATATTTTTGAAAAGCTGATTTATGGGCCTCTCCCACTTACACGATTTTTCAGGCGACTGCCAAGTTGCCTGAAAAACCGGCAGCTGGAACAGCGACTGTCAGACTGGAACGAATACACATACACGTTATTCAGGCGGGGGACAGGGCAAGCGGAAATTCACACGGTGCAAAGCCAATGTGATACAGACACGCACCGAGATGAACAGGAAGGTGGGCGCTGTAATTAAGACGGTGAAAGCACAGTGTGCGGGAAGGATCACGCAAGTCCTTTAAAGGAAGGGGGGATAAGGAATGGAGACAACTTTTAAGAAGCCAGAAATGCACTGCTGTGAAGCTCGGCAGACATTAACATTACCGGTCGGTTATCCTTGGTTCTGAAAACTACTGCTTGTTTTTTTCCCCAATGAGCCAATGAAATTCACTGGTCAACACCGGCTACAACCTATGAGAACCTTTGACCTCCTGGTGACCCACCTATGGCACAAGAATGCTCACTACTCTCCATGGCGGCTTCATTCTGGTTGTCGTTAATTTTTCAACATGTTGAAAAATTTGAGGCGACCATAATTAGGCCGCGACTAGTTCCCAGTATGCGGGAACTCCTCACGACCGTGGCAACCATCCTTTGCAATATTTAATTGTACCATGTGAATTTCATGTATTGCTTTTGTCATTTTGGTATCATTGTCATTCTCGACTTTCTGCAAATGTCATTTTAGAAGCAAATGTAGGATTGGAAAAGGCAAATCTCTTTCTTTCTAACTTAAGGTTATAACTTTTTCAGGTTGAATCGTTTATTTTGGACCAGGAAGATCTGGATAATCCAATGCTTAAAACAGCCTCTGAACTACTGTTGTCAAGTGCTGCAGATGGAACAGATCTACGAACAGTGGACCCAGAAACACAGGCTAGATTGGAAGCCTTGCTAGAAGCAGCAGGTATTTTAGTTAGTATACCTGTAGCATTTAAACGCTTAGAATGTTTCTTTTTAAATTAATTTCTAGCTATCGGTGTTTTCAAATCGCGCTCTGCTGTATAAATTCCAACACCCATTGCATAAATATTCACGGTCAGATTTTTAATTTGGACCAATTTTAGCTGAATAAATTTGATAACCTGAAATGTTGCTGTCATAAAAATTTGTTCTGTAAGCCTGTTCATCATTCAGGATCATATCCAATATGTGACTCATTTCCAAAGACACATCTTTGGTTGACAGAAATCTATGGATCTTAGATTTAAATTGATAATTAACAGCATTATTTATTGTTTGTGTGGGAGTTTAAGAAGCTTCTGCCACCCTTTCCTTGTATGTGTAACATTTCTAAATCCTGCTTCTGAAAAACATTGCTCAAATTTGGAAATGCCTTGCTCTTTGATGCCCAATCTTCATTTACCCTGTTTTCTAATATTTTTATAATTGCTTAGATATCCATTTAACTATGAATTTCATCGGAATGTGTAACTAACAGCTTGTGTAACTTTTCTTTGTGTCTTGAGCCTTGAAGTCCTAATATTATTCTCATAAATCCATACTGGACTGTCTCCAAAGCCTTGTATATGTTTCATAGGTTTGTGTCCAGAATTTTAGAATGATCAAGTTGTGGTATTACTAGAGCTTTTAAGTAGTTGCAGCAGACTGTATTTCATTGTTTTCTAGTCCCCTGAATACAAGACTATCTTTCCATTACCCTATGCGATCATTTTCTTTACTTCATCACATGAAGATTCAAAAGACCTTAACATTTCTTTGGCTATCTGCTGGTTTTCATATACAGAATATTCTATTCATATTGTCAAAATGTATGCATTCATATTTGCCAACTGTTTCCCCATTTTCTTAATCAGTAAATATTTGTATAATTAAGTGCTTCAGTCTGTAATCTCAGATTTGATATTGCACAGTTTAGCTTTTGGTAGTTTGGGAAGGGTAATAAGCATTTGAGGCTGTCTTGGGTGAGTGTGTTTTTCCTTTCAAAATGGCTAAAAAGGTGTATCTGTATTCTTTGGAATCTAGAAGAATGAGGATGACCTTAGTGAAACTTATGGTACAGAATGTTCATTACAAAGTAGATATTGAGATGTTTTTGCCAGGTGGAGAATCTCAATTGAGGGGATTTTGTTACAAGTTAAGAGCATGGTCATTGTTAAAACTGAGGTGTGTTGTAAATCTCTTTGTACGGGCTAGTAAGTTCTTGGAATTCTCTAAATCAGAGGATTGTGGAGGCTACATTGCTGGAGGTATTTGTTTTTGAAACGCAAGGAAATTGAGGGCTGTGTGGAATTGCCGCATAAAGTGTGATCAGCATTTTTTTTTTAAAAATCGGGCGTTCCCTCAATAGTTAATCTCCAGTAAGTTCCTTTTATGCAAATAACCTGTAATTACCTGGCTCTACCTTGTGTAGTTTTCCCATCCGGAAAGTTCCTGAAAAAAAGCTTCTTTCAAATTCTGGGGTGGAATTCCCGTGAATTTGACTCTTTCACTGCCTTTAAAAAAAAAAGAATGGGTAGTTTGCTTTTACCAGCTTGGATATTGCCCATCCCTTGATTTATTAGTTTAATTGGGATTTCCAGCATCTATGTGCGTTCTCTGCTGTAAATACAAATAATATGTAGTCAAACATTGTAGTTGCCATTTTCTTCATATTTCTTCGAAAGGCACACATCATTCAAACTGTTTCGAACAAATAAATTGAAGTTGCAATTTTTTTTTTTGTACGTTCTAGGCAATACTTTTTTGTTACATTTCTTTTTATTTGCTTCTATTGGCAAGCAGAGCTAAAGGGGCATGAATGTGTTATCATATGCACGTTTCCTTATTTTTAACCTTTTAGCTGATTTGCCTAGACATTTTTTGTTGCTGTTACGTTGAATCTGTCTCTGTCCTAAACATTATCAGTTTCCCGTTACATATTACAATAAACTTGGTTATTTATAATTACTGTAAAAGAAGTGGACCCTGCACACTTAATTGAGAACTTGTGGATTTGGAGAGTATAGGAAGGAGAGAGCAGCAGCTGGAGTACAGCAAGGAGAGAATAACATGGCACCAAAATACCAAGCTCTCCCTTACTGTCAGCAAAACAATGGACCGAGTAACCAAATTCAGGACACCTGTCTTCTCTGTTTCCTGCTGCCTGGTCTGAGCCCCCACCCCCAGATAGCACAAGAATACAATTCCCCTGAACCATTCCTTTCACTCCACCAGCCTCTGCATCTAACACATCATTCCAAGATGTTTCAATGGGACCCCACCACCAGTCATATCTTCTCCTCTCTGCTTTTCACTCCCCTCCCCCCCCCCCCCCCCCCCCCCCCAACCTGGATCCGCCCATCATTTAACCTTTGCCCCAACCCTTTCCCCCACACTTCTTTCTACTCCATCACCCTGAAGAAGGGTCTGGACCCGAATGTCATCTGTCCATTGCCCTCCACAGATGCTTCCTCACTTGCTGAGTTACTCTAATAATTTGTTTGCACATGATTTAATCTGCAATCTTTGTGACTGCTTTATTTTTATAATTCTACATACTAATTTGATGTAATAATGATGCTTGCAAAGTTGTGTTTAGGATCACCTTTGTAGTTTAAAACCAATCTGTTGGGCATCAGAGTAAATAAAATTCAATTTGCTTTATTTCACCCATGGATTTTGATCAGGCATTCATAATTTTTTTTTTTTAGCAAACATTTTTAATTTACCATATAATCTACCCAGTTCAGTGGCAAATTGCATTAATTGATTTATTGCAATTATAGATTGTGGAAGTTATTTTTCATTCTCTTTAGCATTTGCTTAACATTTTATGTTTAATCTATTCAGTGCAGATTTTGTTTAGGAGAGAATCTATTTGCTGTTAATTTTCAGTTAGCCTATTTACATTCTTACCACATGATGGCAGCTCGCTGGGCAGTGTATCCAGGTTTTCAGTAGTGCTGTACATAATGTTTTGGATTCTTGTTGGGTTATATTTTGCAGATTTTATCATAGAAATGTACAGTGTGGAAACAGGCCCACCAGCCTGTAGTTAGTCCATAACCCTCCAAACCTGTCCGAGCCATGCAGATATCCAGGGGAAAATACATTAAAATGAGGAATTGAACCACAGAACATTTTTTACTACAATTTTAAGTCAGAATTGTAGGATTCCATGATTTTAAAATTGGAAGTTCATTGATTTATCAGTTTCCACAATTCTCATTAACAATATGTTAAATGGTCACCAAATCAATTGGCATCATTTCAAACTCGTTAATGCTAATATTTTCCGTGAAGTTTGTTCCTCTTGTTATTGTAGCTATTGTGAAACTATTCTCTTAATTGGACATTGTGTTAATTGGAATGACTAATGCAGTGATCAGTGGTTTGAAATGTAGCCTTCAAATAAGGTTTGCATTGTATACAGTGCCCATCATAATGTTTGGGACAAAGACCCATCATTTATGTATTTGCCTCTGTACTCCACAATTTTAGATTTGTAATAGATAAAATCACGTGAGGTTAAAGTGCAGTGTCAGATTTTATTAAAGGGCGTTTTTATACATTTTGGTTTCACCATGTAGAAATTACAGCTATGTTTATACATAGTCAATAACGAAACAAAAACAAACTCCCTATACAATAACTAACGGCGCAGGTCCGATCCTTTTCTCTGCTTGTCCAAGCCTTTCAGCCTCGTGCAAGCAGATACCTCAAAAAGGTTACGCAGTCCCAAGCGCCCTTCCAGAAGATCGACAACGATCCTCGTGGGGATCACTTTTTATAGGTCATCGGACTCTGCGGGGCAGAACTACAATGGGGTGGCAGCCCCTACAAACCAATCACAGATATCAATTACATTAAAGTGTTATTGACAGTTCCCTAACCCAATTACAAAGCGTATTACAATTACAAACATCACAATATTTCCACAGAAGCTTCTGGAAAGAAGTCAGTTGACCCAAATAATGCAACATTCTCCCAGGGAGTATAAACATTTCAAACAATGCTTCACGCTTCAAGCAATTGTCAGACAGTAACACAAACACCTTGCATTATTAACAGTATTTACAACCCTTCTGCAGCTGGCCAGTCCTGGTAATGCATCTCCAACACCTCTGAGCTTCTTTGCAAAGTCCTCATACATTTTAATAATAGGGAAGACATCTGGACCTCACCTTATCTGACATTTCAATCTAGGACCTAGGCTTTCTGGCACCGGCTCACTGCTTGCAGCTTTACACAGAAATTGACCTAGCAGGCCCTGCAGATGCAAAGATCCTCCATTTTATAATAGCTCTATTTTGGCCAATATTAACAAGGAGTGATTAATTGCCTCCTTAATGCAGGTATAAGAGAGCTCTCAGCACCTAGTCTTTCCTCCAGTCTATCCATCACCTTTGGAAACTTTTGTTGCTGTTTATCATGATGACTAAAGTTGTGCCAATGAAAGCCATTATGAGACTGAGAAACAAGAATAAAACTGTTAGAGACATCAGCCAAACCTTAGGCTTACCAAAATCAACTGTTTGGAACATCATTAAGAAGAAAGAGAGCACTGGTGAGCTTACTAATTGCAAAGGGACTGGCAGGCCAAGGAAGACCTCCACAGCTGATGACAGAATAATTCTCTCTATAATAAAGAAAAATACCCAAACACCTGTCCAACAAATCAGAAACACTCTTCAGGAGTGGATTTGCCAATGACCACTATCCGCAGAAGACTTTATGAACAGAAATATAGAGGCTACACTGCAAGATGCAAACCACTGGTTAGTTGCAAAAATAGGATGGCCGGGTTACAGTTTGCCAAGAAGTACTTAAAAGAGCAACCACAAAGGTCTTGTGGACAGATGAGATGAAGATTAACTTATATCAGAGTGATGCCAAGAGCAAAGTATGAAGAAGAGAAGGAACTGCCCAAGATCCAAAGCATATCACCTCATCTATGAAACACAATGGTGGGGGTGTTATGGCCTGGGCATGTATGGCTGCTGAAGGTGGGGGGGGGGGGGACTATGTATAAACACTGTTGTAATTTCGACATGATGAAACCAAAATGTGTAAAAATGGCCTTTATTAATTCTGACAATGCGCACTTTAACCGCATGTGATTTTTTTATTTCTATTACAAATCTCAAATTGTGGCGTACAGAGGCAAATAAATAAATGATGGGTCTATGTCCCAAACATTATGAAGGTCACTGTATATCATATCTATATCTATATCTATCTGGCATGTTCCATTTGTTTTTTGATGTAGGAAGGTCCAAAATACTTTTATTATTTCCAGTTGTTTAAGAAAGAACTGCAGATGCTAGAAAAATCTGTCAATGGAGGAGGCCCAGGACAGAAAGGTCAGATTCAGAATGGGAGGGGGAGTTGAAGTGCTGAGCCACCAGGAGATCAGGTTGGTTAATGCGAACTAGCGGAGGTGTTGGGCGAAGCGATCGCCAAGCCTGCGCTTGGTTTCGTCGATGTAGAGAAGTTGACACCTTGAACAGCGGATGCAGTAGAGGTTGGTGGAGGTGCAGGTGAACCTCCGCCTCACCTTGAAAGACTTAACACCCGGGACAACGGATGCAACAGATGTGGTTGGAGGTTCACCTGTACCTCCTACAACCTCATCTACTGCATCCGCTGTTCCAGTTGTCAACTTCTCTACATCGGTGAGACCAAGCACAGGCTTGGCGATCACTTCGCCCAACACCTCCGCTCAGTTTGCACTAACCAACCAGATCTCCTGGTGGTTCATCAGGGCTCTCACTTAACTTTTTTTCTCTGATGCCAGCCGGGCAACCTAGGCTGCTTTTTAGGTTGTCAAATGACAGTTTAGGTGGTCATTTAAGACTGCTGCATGACGCATGCGATAATGTGATCAGACGAAGTGCGTAGTTACCAGTCGGAATTATGCTTAATAAAGCATTCACATATTATTTATGCTTCAAATAAAATCACAAAATAAACATATTCACCAATCAAGACATGATATATACCACAATGACAAGCAGCAAAATTACAATGCAGTATCTCAACTCCTTTTACACGTTGCAATGAATGCAATTTCTATTATTTCTTTCCACTTCCAAACAAAAATGTGGTTGGATTATTCAGCGTATGATTAACCTCAGTGAGACCAAGCGCAGGCTTGGTGATCGCTTCGCACAACACCTCCAGTCAGTTCGCAATAACCAACCTGATCTCCTAGTGGCTCAGCACTTCAACTCCCCCTCCCATTCCGATTCCGCCCTTTCTGTCCTGGACCTCCTCCATGGCCAGAGTTAGGCCCACTGCAAATTGGAGGAACAGCACCTCATATTTTGCTTGGGTAGTTTACACCCTAGTGGTATGAACTTTGGCTTCTCCAATTTCAGGTAGTCCTTGCTTTCTCCTTCCTTCCCCTCCCATTCCCAGCTCTCCCACAGCCTACTGTCTCTGCCTCTTCCTTTCTTTTCCTCCCCCCCTCACATCAGTCTGATGGAGGGTCTCAACCCGAAACGGCGCCTATTATTCGCTCCATAGATGCTGCCTTACCCACTGAGTTTCTCCAGCATTTTTGTCTACCTTAAATTTAGTTGCGTCTGGTTGGGTAACTATGGTGCAGACTATTTCATGCTTTAATTGTGCGGGGGAACTCCATGGAGCAGCCAGCATCTCCGAATAGAAGAAATAGGGTTACGTTTCGGGTAAGGACTCTTCTTTAGACTCCCTCTGGTTTTAGCGTTTTTCGTTTAATTTAAAGATACAGCGCGGAAACAGGCCCATCGGCCGCACACCGATCACCCGTACACTAGTTCTATCCCACACATTAGCGACGTGAGTCAAGAGTGTTTTATTCTCTCACGTCCCAGTTAGAACAATTAAATTCTTACTTGCAGCAGCACAACAGAATATGTGAACATAGTACTCTGTAAACAATGTTATAAACGAGAAAACAAAACGGTGTATATTTATATATGAATATATAACTATATATGTGTGTGTGATATATACCCACACACACAATTTCCATCCTGAGATTAATAAAGTTCTATCGTGATCCGTGTGTGTTAAACAGTTCTTTTGTCAATCTAAAGTCAACTTGACTCAAACACTTGTAGCTGTTGAAATCGATTCCTTATTCAGGTGAGACTAGTCTCTGAACCTTCCAACACAGAGCTGATGCTCTGGGGCGGGTCCAGAGAGGAGTAACTTTGATACAAACTCATGGCATTTATATAGGTATTAGACATTTCAGATACAGAGGGTATGACAAGCTAGTAACCAATCATCTGAGTCCTTCTGGTGATTTACAACATCAGTCACATGATCCCCCTTCCCTGGCCTCACAACCTTCGTTTGCCTGTGGTATAACTTTGCTTTAGAATTATTTTATTTCAACATAGCAAAACCCCAGTAGGCTCAATTATCAAAGACCATTCCACAAAATATAAGATACATATGTAATACAATGATCACACAAGTAATACACACTTCCCATACCAAGAAGAAACGTATTTCTATAAATCTAAACAATTTCTATAAGTCTAATGTTTACATTCCTACTAAGACAATACATTTCCCAAATTGTTACACATTTTACCATACTATTACATATGTATTTAAAACATTAATTATATGAGTTTGCTGAATTACAATTTTTAAGTTCAAAACACCCAATCTCCCAACCAAGCATACATGGGTCATAAATCTGTCAATTTCGTTAATAAGTATTTGGTGCCTGGAGAAACTTAATTCTAATCTGTAGCCCCTGTCCTGTCTGGAAGCTGGATTTCCAATCTCACTGCAAGGTATTTTACAAATATTACAGAACAAAGTCTAAAATCACCTCAGAATTGCATCTGCTTATTCGACTTTCTATAAACATAGGAATGTCACATATCCATCAATCTAATTATTTTCCTCTCCATTTCCTCTCGCAACTACTCCCCTTCATATACATCCTATTCCTTATCACAATTTCATTATAATTTAACATAGCCAAGGCTAACTACAGGGTCTATTATCTATCAGCCTTGAATTTTATCTCAAACTCAGCATAAACTTCACAGCTTAAGATTGTACCATAGAGACCCCTATTCAGCTATCCATTCTCCAACACAATCGTACCAAATACAATTTCCTCCAGCAATACAATTGCCTCAAAGCAATAAACTAAGCAACTAAGCTAAGCAGGTTCAGGTTCAGGCCTCCATGTTTTGATTCATCTTTCCCTGTGTGTATGTGTCTCTTTGTATTTCGTTAGGAAAACCTTAAGCTGTTCTTTTGGAAATTTCCTAGCGTATATAAAAGCCACTATACGAGCGGTTCTATTATATAATACTTCCTCATGTGTGTAGGAAGGAACTGCAGATGATGGTTTAAACCGAAGATAGACACAAAGCTGGAGTAACTCAACAGGTCAGACAGAATCTCTGGACAAAAGAAAATATTACATTTTGGGTTGGGTCTGAAAAAGGTTCCTGCACACCTTTGGAATGTGGAAGGAAACTAGAGCACCCGGAGAAAACCCATGCGATCAAAGGGAAAAAGACCAAACTCCATACAGACAGCATCCATATTCAGGATCAATTCCGGTCCTCTGGCACTTTTAGGCAGCAAATTTATGGCCAATGTACCGCCCCATAGTCTTGAACTGAATTAACACATCCAGTAGCTGTAAAGAGGGACATAGCGTGACTTGGACATTTAAGACTGAAAATGGATAGCTTTTTTTTAGAAACCAGTTATTAACGTATAATTTTTTGTGTGTTGGAAAACAAAATATAGTGGCACAGCTGGTAGACTTGCTGCCTTACGCGCCAGAGGCAGGATCGATTTTAACATTTAAGAGTAAAGTGGATAGGTATATGGACGTGAAGGGAATGGAGGGGTATGGTCTGAGTGCAGGTAGATGGGACTAGGGGAAAACAAATGGTTGGCACGGACTGGAAGGGCCGAGAGGGCCTGTTTCCGTGCTGTAATTGTTATATGGTTATATGGTTAGATTGGAGAAGTCAATGTTCATACCGCTGGGGTGTAAACTACCCAAGCAAAATATGAGGTGCTGCTCCTCCAATTTACAGTGGGCCTCACTCTGGCCATGGAGGAGGCCCAGGAGAGATGTCAGATTCGGAATGGGGAGGCAGAGGGGGGGGGGGGGGGGGAGAGAAAGTTGAAGTGCTGAGCCACCAGGAGATTGGCTATTGCGAACCAATCGGAGGTGTTGGCCGAAGCGATCGCCAAGCCTACTCTTGGTCTCACCGATGTAGAGCAGCTGACACCTAGATGCAATGGATGAGGTTGGGGGAGGTGTAGGTGAACCTCTGCCGCACCTGGAAAGACTGCTTGGCTCCTTGGATGGAGTCAAGGGGGGAGGTAAAGCGACAAGTGTGGCATTTCCTGCAGTTGCGAGGGAAAGTGCCAGGAGAGGGGGTGGTTTGGGTGGGAAGGGACAAATTGATCAGGGAGTTGCGGAGGCGGCGGTCTCTGCGGAAAGCCGAAAGGGGAGGAGATGGGACGATGTGGCCAGTGCTGGGATCCCATTGGAGGTGGCGAAAATGTCGGAGGATTAGCTGTTGTGGTAGACAAAACTGCTGGAGGAACTCAGCGGGTCAGGCAGCATCTATGGAGCGAAGGAATAGGTGACGTTTCGGGTCGAGACCTGTCGACAATGATAAAAGTCGAAGATTGGATAAGTAAATAACGTCTACTGAGAAAAGTGAAAAGTAGTTTTCTGTGGTAATTAAAATCCATTGTTGCCATGCACTAAATCCTTATTCTTCCATTATTTTCTCGGTTTAAATATTTAATTTTTTAATTCCACAACAGCTGATACTGGACTACAGAGTCCAATTTTGGTTACACCTATCAATTAAAATTACCCTGATTCAAGAACGGTAGAGAGCTGAGCTCCAAGCTAGAGATTTATTCCCATCGCAGAACGTTAGGATAATGCCAGAATAACAGGTTAATATTCATAAGCTAGACGCAAAACGCTGGAGTAACTCAGCGGGACAGGCAGCATCTCGGGAGAGAAGGAATGGATGACGTTTCGGGTTGAGACCCTTCCTCAGACTGTTCTGATGAGCGGTCCTGACCTAAAATGTCACCCATTCCTTCTCTCCTGAGATGCTGCCTGTCCTGCTGAATTACTCCAGCTTTTTGCGTCTATATTCGGTTTAAACCAGCATCTGCAGTTCCTCCCTACAGGTGAATAGCCAGTGCTTTATAAAGCGTTGAATTTAGCCAAAGACAAAACTAGTTAATTAATCCTGACCAATATTAAACCCATGATACGACCTCAAATTAAAAAGATCACGCTGCAAAAGCCCACCATGGCTGATATTTTCACCACTGATTTTAGTAAAGCAGTTTCATACACTGGACAATTTGAATAAATGGGCTGCTGCAACAAATAGCTTGAATGTTAGAACCAAGACACTAATGGATAATCTTGCGCATGTGCTCAGTTATAAAGTATATAAAGCTGCAGATCATGGATATAAATTAATGTCAAACAGAGCCAGCTCCAACGGAATGCATTGTCCATATTGCTGATCTCATACAATAAACAATGCAATTGATTCAGCATATAAACTTTACAATGCACGTTCCACATGAGTTAGACTTTGCAGTCGCTGATCTGACTGAGCCACCACAAATTTTCCGGCACCTTTAATCCGGAAAAAATTATGAGAGTGCCCTTAACATCCTACCCAGAAGTCCCCCCCAAAAAAATGTGGCGCCTAGGCCGGGTCTCGACCTCATCGGGACATCTGCAGCCGATTGGCGGGTGGAATTTGCCCCCCTGTGGTCGGGGCTCTGGATGATGTGATGGCCATGGTTGTACGCATGTGCAGGCCATGGCTGTGGGCATGTGCAAGGCAGCTGGCCGTGCCAGCGGATGAGCAGCGGCCGGAGAGGGAAAACGCGGCGGCAAGGATGGCGGGCGAGACGGAGAATGACAGAGAGAGAAATACCAAGCCGGACAAAATGACACTGCTTTTAGGTTGCCCGGTGGGACTTTTGGTGGCCATTGGCACCCAGGCAACCATTAATTTCGAGCCCTGCTCAGCACTTCAACTCCCCCTCCCATTCCGAATCTGACCTTTCTGTCCTGGGCCTCCTCCATTGCCAGAGTGAGGCCCAGCACAAATTGGAGAAACAGCATCTCTTATTTCGCTTGGGTGGTTTACTTGAACATTATTTTACTTGGGTGGTTAATGAACATTGACTTCTCCAATTTCAGATAGTCCTTGCTTTCTCCCTCCTTCCCCTCCCCTTCCCAGCTCTCCCACAAGCCTTCTGTCTCTTCCTTTCTTCCCCCCCCCCCCCCCATAAGTCTGAAGAAGAGTTTAGACCTGAAACGTTGCCTTTCTTTCTCTCCATAGATGTTGCCCCACCCGCTGAGTTTCTCCGGCATTTTTGTCTACCTTTTATTATGTCCAGAATTATTTCTGTTAGGAGAAATTACCGCATTGTTTTAAGTTTCTGAATTGGAATAATTAAAATGCATAATTTTTAGCTGCTGCCAGTGCTCTCAAAATAGACCATGTTAAATGAAAATCACACATTTGGAACAGATAGAATCCTGTAATTTATTTTGGATATACACTCTCAACCATCTTGCATACAAATAATGATGCTTTCAAATGCCCAGCTTCGAAAGTGATAGTTGTTTAATTCAGTCGATGACTTTTGATTGAAAATCGCAAAAGTAAAAGTTCAGAATCCATTCAGATGATGATGACGTAGTGGAAAGTGGTTCTGTGCATTTGCAACAGATTTTAAATGTAAAATTCTTCTTGGGGAGAACTTCTTAAGTCAACAAAAAAGTGAGTAAGTTTAAAACGAACCGTAGATGAGGTAAATTTGTCATTCATTAACTAACACAGCATTCTGTCACTCAGATGTTCGATGTGCCATGGTATTGAAAAATACCAAAAGCCGTGCTACAACTATTCCTTGGGGAAAAATATTATTCCTAGAGGAATATGAAGTGTGGTTATTTTTTCTCAATCTGTGGTTTTAGCCCTGAATCACCTTGTATTATGTTTGTAAATGGAGTATCTCAATTTGATATTGTGGTGTGCATTTTGCCTTTTTTTTTAAATTGATCAACCTTTTAATGTGGTACAGCAACATGTCATATTAGTTATTAAATACCTTTAATGTTTTTAATGTTTTTGTTTTGGAAGGTAAAAAAAAAATCACCATTTTAATTTGCGTACACAATCTCTAGTTTGGATTTGTGCCCAGTCAGTGAGTATGAGTGACTGGGCCCAGTTATGAAGTGGATATGTTTGCCTTTGTCTCTCATTTCTAGGTTTTACATATGATGTCCTGTAAATATTCTAGTCCATAAAGTCATGTTCTATAATGCTAAATGATAATGTAGTATCTAACATTTTTTCATTTGGCCAATATTGATTTTATTTCTAAATATGTTGCTTGACTCAGTAGGCCAAAATACTTGAAGGCTGCAAAGGCAATGTTTAAGTTTGTATGTGGTGCTGGTACGGCTAGGTTTGTTTCCTTCAAGGCATGGACGGATGCATCTGGTGCTCTAATTCATGTGATAATGCTGTCTGTCTGGGTGGTTGAGGTTACAGATAATGATTGCAGTGCATCTGGTGTGTAGTTCCATCTGTTCAGTTGTGAGGAAGAGCAAATCTTTTTGTTTTCCAGGTTTTCTGGCTGTAGTGTTTTAAACTAATATTCTAACCTCCTTTCCTCATTCTTTGTTATACTGTTGTCTCTCAAATTAATGATGATGTTCCACAATGTTTGAATTCAACTACTTTCATTTGCACACCTCAAACAGTACTGAAAGTACAGAATTATAGGTGATAGGCAGTGAACTATTCCTTCTTGGCCCCACATGGTTTACCAGACAATAGTTGGATGGGACTGCTCTTGCCTCCTATTCTTAACCCTCCAACTGCTCTCGTAGAATCACATACAATAGCATCTCTTCCCACTTATTCACTGTAGCCTCAGGGACCCAATATTTATTTTTAATGCAGGGCTCTCACTTAACCTTTTTTTTCTCTGTTTCCGGCCGGGCAACCTAGGCAGCTTTATAGGTTGCCATATGACAGTTTAGGTGGTCATTTAGGATGGATCATTTAGGCGTGCGATAATGTACTCGGATGAAGTGCGTAGTTACCAGTCGGAATTATGCTCAATGAAGCATTCGCATATTTCTGCTTCAAATAAAGTCACGAACTAAACATATTCACCAATCAAGACATGATATATACCACAATGACATGCAGCAAAATTATAAACAGTATCTCAACTCTTTTTACACATTGCAATGAATGCAATTTCTATTATTTCCACTTCTAAACAAAAATGTGGTTGGATTATTCAGCGTATGATTAACCTCGGTGATACCAAGCGCAGGCTTGGCGATCGCTTCGCACAACACCTCCACTCAGTTCGCAATAACCAACCTGATCTCCCGGTGGCTCAGTACTTCAACTCCCCCTCCCATTCCGAATCCGACCTTTCTGTCCTGGACCTCCTCCATGGCCAGTGTGAGGTCCACCGCAAATTGGAGGAACAGCACTTCATATTTTGCTTGGGTAGTTTACACCCCAGCGGTATGAACATTGGCTTCTCCAATTTCAGGTAGTCCTTGCTTTCTCCCTCCTTCCCCTCACATTCCCAGCTCTCCCACAGCCTACTGTCTCCGCTTCTTCCTTTCTTTTTCCCGCACCCCCCCCCCCCCACCCCTGACATCAGTCTGAAGAAGGGTCTCGACCCGAAACGTCGCTATTCCTTCACTTCATAGATGCTGCCTCACTCGCTGAGTTTCTCCAGCTTTTTTGTCTGCCATCCATTCACACAAGTTCTGTTATCCCACTTTCCTCACCCAATCCCTACACATTAGCGGCAATTTTACAGAGACAAGTTAACCTACAAAGCCAATGAGTCTTTGGGATGTGGGAGGAAATCCACACGCTTGCAGGGAGAATGTGCAAATTCAACACACAGTGCCCGAGGACAGGATTGAACACAGATCTATGGCGTGTGAGGCAGCAAGTCCACCAGCTGTGCCACTATATTTTGTTTTCCAAAACCACAAAAATTATACGTTGATAAACTTGATTACTAAAAAAAATGATCCATTTTCAGTCTTAAATCTCTAAGTCACGCTATGTCCCCCTTTACAGCTACTGTATGTTTTAATTCATTTCAAGACTACGGGGCAGTACATTGGCCGTGAAGTTGCTGCCTAGATGTGCCAGAGACCCGGAATTGATCCTGAAGATGGGTGCTGTCTGTTTGGAGTTTGCTCCTTTTCCTTTTGATCGCAACGGGTTTTCTCCGGGTGCTCTTGTTTCCTTCCACATTCCAAAGGTGTGCAGGAACCTTTTTCAGACCAAACCCAAAACGTAATATTTTCTTTTTGTCCTGAGATTCTGTCTGACCCTTTCAGTTACTCCAGCTTTTTGTGTCTATCTTAGGTTTAAACCTGCATCTGCAGTTCCTTCCTACACACATGATACTATCTGATAGAACATTATTAATCCCAGGAGGGACGTGAGAGAATAAAACACTCCTGACTCTTGACGTGCGTCGCTGCTGTGTGGGATAGAACTAGTGTACGGGTGATCGGTGGTCGGGGTGGACTCGATGGGCCGATGGGCCTGCAATATTTTTAAATTAAAATAAAAACACTAAAGCCAGAGTGAGTCTGAAGAAGGGTCTCTACCCGAAACGTCACCCAATTTCTTCTATCCAGTGATGCTGGCTGCTCCATGGAGTTCCCCCGCACAATTAAAGCATGGAATAATCTTTACCCTACCATAGTTACCCAAACAGACACAACTAAATTTAAGGTAGCTCTTTTTTCCCAAGAACCCTTTTTTTGCCTAAGTCCACCCTCCACTACCTCCAGTTTAAATTCAATTTGGAATATTTTTGGAGGACCAGGAAACCAAGAAGCAATAGTTACTCCAGCTCCAGGGCGTGATTCTGCGTTAGGTTTCAGCGGTAGCGGGGAGGCGGCGACCGGACAGCAATGGCGGCCTGATCTCCCACAATGCAAAGGGAGGGAGAAAGTGCCCGGTGCCGACCAGTTGCCGTGACAGTGCACATGTGCAGGGCGGCCGATGATTTGCTGGCCATGGTTGTGCGCATGTGCAGGGGGAGGATGTGCAGGCTGTGGCAGTGCGCATGTACAAGGTGGCCGGCTGTGCCGGCTGATATGGAGAGGTTGGAGAGTGGAGACCCGGCGGCCCGGACACGGATGGCGAACGGAGACGGAGAGAGAGAGAGATAGAGTTGAACGGTAGGCATCCCGGGTACTAGCCAAGCCAGGTAAAATGACACAGCTTTTAGATTGCCCGGCGAGACTTTAGGTGGCCATTAGCAACCGGGCAACCGTTAATTTCTGGCCCTGTAATGCCCTAAAAGCTACAATCTGCATGCTGATTCTCAAAGTTCCATGAAAATACTACATCAGGTGATACTCAGCTTTGTTTAGCTGTCCTTCCTAAATATTTATTTGTTTTTTTGATTTGTCATGATTCTTGTCTTATATTTACTACTGAATGCACAGATATTTCCTTTCATTGAATATGTAGGAAAGCAAAGCCATTGTCTTGCCCTTGTCACAGGCTCTGTCTTGCACCAATGACTCTCTTCCTTGTAGATTGCCCTTCATAATGTTTGGGACAAAGACCCATCATTTATTTATTTGCCTTTGTACTCCACAATTTGAGATTTGTAATAGAAAAAGATCACACGTGGTTAAAGTGCACGTTGTCAGATTTTAATAAAGGCCATTTTTATACATTTTGGTTTTACCATGTAGAAATTACAGCAGTAGGACACCTTAATGTTTGGGACACAGCAATGTCATGTAAATGAAAGCAGTCATGTTTAGTATTTTGTTGCAGATCGTTTGCATTCAATGACTGCATGAAGTCTGCGATTCATGGACATCACCAGTTGCTGGGTGTCTTCTCTGAAGATGCTCTGCCAGGCCTGTATTGCAGCCATCTTTAGCTTAAGCTTGTTTTGGGGGCTATCCCCCTTCAGTTTTCTCTTCAGCATATAAAAGGCATGCGCAATTGGGTTCAGATCGGGTGATTGACTTGGCCACTCAAGAATTGACCATTTTTTAGCTTTGAAAAACTCCTTTGTTGCTTTAGCAGTATAGAAAACATAGAAACATAGAAATTAGGTGCAGGAGTAGGCCATTCAGCCCTTCGAGCCTGCACCGCCATTCAATATGATCATGGCCGATCATCCAACTCAGTACCTGCCTTCTCTCCATACCCTCTGATCCCCTTAGCCACAAGGGCCACATCCAACTCACTCTTAAATATAGCCAATGAACTGGCCTCAACTACCCTCTGTGGCAGAGAGTTCCAGAGACTCACCACTCTCTGTGTGAAAAAATGTTTGTTTGGAATGTATGTTTGGAAGAAGGGTCTCGACCCGAAACGTCGCCTATCTCCTTCGCTCCTTAGATGCTGCTGCACCCGCTGAGTTTCTCCAGCCTTTTGTGACCCATGTTTGGAATCATTGTCTTGCTGTAGAATGAACCGCAGGCCAATGTTTTGAGGCATTTGTTTTAACTTGCGCAGATACTATGTGTCTATACACTTCAGAATTCATTATGCTACTACCATCAGCAGTTGTATCATCAATGAAGATAAGTGAGTCAGTACCTTAAGCAGTCATACATGCCCAGGCCATAACACCCCCAGCACTGTGTTTAACAGATGAGGTGATATGCTTTGGATCTTGGGCAGTTCCTTCTCTCCTCCATACTTTGCTCTTGCCATCACTCTGATATAAGTTAATCTTTGTCTCATCTGTCCACAAGACCTTTTTCCAGAACTGTGGTTGCTCTTTTAAGTACTTCTTGGCAAACTGTAACCCGGCCTTCCTTTTTTTGCGGCTAACCAGTGGTTTGCATCTTGCAGTGTAGCCTCTGTATTTCTGTTTCACACTTGACTCCTGAAGAGTGTGTCTGATCTGTTGGACAGGTGTTTGGGGATTTTTCTTTATTATAGAGAGAGTTCTTCTGTCATCAGCTGTGGAGGTCATCCTTGGCCTGCCAGTCCCTTAGCGATTAGTAAACTCATCAGTGCTCTCTTTCTTCTTAATGATGTTCCACACATTTGATTTTGTTAAGCCTGTTTGGCTGATGTCTCTAAGTTTTATTCTTGTGTCTCAATGTCATAATGGCTTCTTTGACTTTCATTGGCACAACTTTGGTCCTCGTGTTGATGAACGTCAATAAACGTTTCCAAAGGTGATGGAAAGACTGGGGGAAAAACTAGGTGCTGAGAGCTCTCTTATACCTGCATTAAGGAGGCAATTAAACACACCTGAGCAATTACAAACACCTGTGAAGCCATGTGTTCCAAACATTGTGGTGCTCTGAGATATGTATAAACACAGCAGTAATTTCTACATGGTGAAACCAAAATGTATAAGAATGGCCTTTCATAAAATTTGACAATGTGCACTTTAACCACAGGGTGATTTTGTTATCACAAATATCAAATTGTGGAGTACAGAGGCAAATAAATAAATAACGGGTCTTTGTCCCAAACATTATGGAGGGCACTGCCGATGGTATGGAATCTTGGGTCCTGTATTCAGACTCCAGTTAAACTTCCAACCTCTCATTCATAACATAGTCTGTTGGTGGCCCAATATCAGCTTATTTGCTGTTAATTCCAATGCTTTTTGTCCCTCCGTACTGTTTACCTACATATATATAATTTCATGAAGAACTCCAGTGAATGCAGTTTCCCATGGTCTTGCTTCATTTCTGAAATCTCCATTCATAATTGCTTTTGTGATCTGTGTCCGTCTGATCTTTTGCATAATTACTTCACCATTGGTGGCGGTGGGTTCTACTGCATGTAGTCAAGTTCTGAAACTTACTTCCTTAATGTTTTTTTGAGCCCTTTATCTTGCTACCTTTGCTCCTTTAAATAGATCTGACCAGAGTGCTATATTTTTGTGGTTCTGTCAGATTTTATTTGATTAGCAAGGGACTGGGGTGGGAAGGAATTTGGAAGCAATGACCATGTTTAGGAAGCTTCAAGATGGTCATGGAACAAAAAACAAATTACTGGAAGACCACAATGGGTCAACCAGCATCTATGGAGAAAAATAAACAGTTGACATCTTGTGTCGATCTTTTCAGATCCGAGAATAGTCTTGACATGAAATTTGGTCCATTTCCATCCACAGGTGCTACCTAACCTGTGAGTTCCTTCAGCAGTTTGTTTGTATTTCGCTGCAGATTACTATATCTTCAGATAGTTCAGGAAACTGAGTTTGGCCCTTGAGTTAATGCATGGAATTGGGGGAAGGTGGATTTTGATTGCATAAGCTGGATAAATCCCATGGCTGACAGGATCTATCTCCATGCTAATGGAAGCAAAGGAGGAGATATCGCCACGACGGGGAAAAATGTGAGTAGGATATGTGAAAACGGGAAGGCTGTGGCCTAGTGTTTGGAAGATGATAGGAACAACAGATTGACACATTGTCGGCACAAACACAAACAATAGGAAGAGTTTTAGTAGGTGCAGGAATAGGCCATTTGGCCCTTCGAACCAGCTCCGCCATTCACTGGGATCATGGCTGATCATCCACAATCAGCACCCCGTTCCTGCCTTCTCCCCATATCTGTTGACTCTGCTATCTTTAAGAGCTCTATCTAACTCTCTCTTGAAAGCATCCAGAGAACCGGCCTCCACCGCCCTTTGAGGCAGAGAATTCCACAGACTCACAACTCATCTCCGTTCTAAATGGCTTACCCCTTATTCTTAAACTGTGGCCCCTGGTTCTGGACTCTCCCAACATCGGGAACACGTTTCCTGCATCTAGCATATCCAAACCCTTAATAATCTTTTATGTTTCAACAAGATATCCTCTCATCCTTCTAAATTCCAGAGTATACAGGCCCAGCCGCTGAATTCTATCACCATATGACAGTCAGCTCCGGTTTCCTCCCACATTCCAAAGATGGCAGGTTTGTATGTTATTCGGCTTCTGTAAATTGGCCGTAGTATGCAGAATAGAACTAGTGTCGGGATGATAGCTGGTTGATGCGGGATTTATGGGCTGAAAGGCCTTTTTCAACACGATCTCTCAACTAAATACAACTGTAATTCCCTTAAACAAGTGCTGCATGTGCAGGGATGTAGAGGATGCAGTATAATTTTACCCGCACTTGTTTGATAGTATCTACGTAACCAGCAGACTTTATCTAAAATAATAAGGATAACGAGTGTATTGGAACTTGTCTATATTAACATCACACACCAACCTCATTAGTTTATTACAATTTCAGTGCTACCAAGTCAAAATTTAGAAATTCTTGAGCTGATGCTCTGAGGCAGTACATTCATCTGTGTCTGCAGTGCGGATTAGCCATTATTACTTCCAGGGATGTTGGGGATGGGCAAGAAATGCTAATGGCCAGAACATAGAAAGCACAGAAAAACAATGAAAGTAGGAGAAAAATGCTTTCCAAACTTTCTCTTGTTCAAAATGGTCTGCATTTTACCAGAACTTGCATGCAATCTGACGTGCTAATCATTTGTGATGGGTATTGGCTAGTTTGTAAAATGTTTAAACTATAAAGTTGTATCGTATAAACAACTGCCAACTGCTGATGTGATTTTTTGAGTAATTTGCAATATTCACACGTGCGATGTGCTAATTCAAGCAATTTTTCTTGTGTAAACAAAACTTTCTTTTGACATTTTATTTCCTAACTGTACATTGGAGATCTATGAGCTGTAAAACAAGAAAATGCTGGGAATATAAGAAGGTAAGGCAGAATGGCCAATGGCAAGGGAAATGATTTAAACTTTGGATCAGTGACCACATTGAGTTCTGATGAAAGATTATTAAATTGAACTATTGACTTAATTTGTGTAAGAAGGACCTGCAGATGCTGGTTTAAACTGAAGATAAGCTCAAAAAGCTGGAGTAACTCAGTGGGGCAGGCAGCATTTCTGAAGAGAAGGAATGGGTGACATGTCGGGTTGAGACTCTTCTTCAGACCCTTCTTCTATCTTCTATTGACTTGATTTATTCTCCACATGTGCTATTTTACTTCCTGCATTCCCTTTGCAGATTCCAGCATCTCTTTAAAAATAAACAGGTTAATTGACACATTGTCAAGACATATTGTAAAGCAACTTTGCTTAGTTTTTAAACCTATTCCAGAAGATTTAATTGCTTGCTTTTTGCTAGATTGATAACACAAGGTGCAATCATTACCTTAGAAACACTTGAACCACTGCGCTAAAAGTTCTAGCCTATGCAAAAAGCATACATTTTGAAACCTGTTTTTCAACAAAAAAACATGTTTTAAATGTTATGTCAAGTTATTTTTCCAGTGTGGAATTGGTGGGGT
The DNA here is from genome assembly GCA_035221665.1 of Okamejei kenojei. Taxonomy (NCBI): domain Eukaryota; kingdom Metazoa; phylum Chordata; class Chondrichthyes; order Rajiformes; family Rajidae; genus Okamejei; species Okamejei kenojei. Next base: position 18,702,942 of record CM069141.1, on the reverse strand, counting down.
GTGCTATCTAATGAGTGAGAGAGCAAAACAATCTTCCCCGCTGAAAATAATGAGGAGCCAATGCTCCGCTCATCCATCCCACTCCCAGCTGTTATGAGTTGGTACCAAATTTCTCTCGTGATTCCATGTCCTCAGAAGAAGTAGCTAGAACATTTAGGCCCTTGTTCATGAAATGCCACAATCCAAGAAAGATGAACGTTAGAATTGAAGTAAATGGCATTGGCCCGAGAGGATGTTGGATGCGAGAGTCCGGGTGCCCAGTTCAGCATCTGTTCCAGATATAGTGTAAATGCATTGGATGATGGAAAAGGATTTAGTACTTTTCTGTTCGAAACCATGTGGACCCAAAAACCTTCTGAACGCTTTATTAAACTTTTTCTGTCTGCAACAATAAATTCTACTTCTGGACTTTAATTTATATCCTCTGTGTTTTAAGCTTATGCTCCACATATATTGACTTTTTCCTTGCTGTCACCATCTCTAAGGAAAAGGGAAAGCAATACATGTGGGACAGTGCCAACATTTGGTGATTGCTTTGTCTGGATAGTGGAGCTTGGCGTCAATTCAGCAGTTTAAAAACTAGCGTGCTTAAGAAATATCTGATACCAATCATCCTATCTGCCTTCAATAGTTAATTAAGAATATACAATGTTGCTTTCTGCACCTTTATAAAAAAAAGGGAAGAAAATTGGCAAAGAATATAAAAATTCCACGATGTGCAGTTTCCTCACTTAACTGCATGTAATGATATGTAGAATTTTCACAATGACCTATTAGAATATTTCAGTGTAAATGTGGTAATTTGAAATATTTGTGTGCAAGCTTCTTGATTTATAAAGAAATATCCTGTAGTTCAGTGAGATGTAGTACTTTTAAACTGGAATTGTTTTTAATTGGTTTAGAATTGTTAGGCTGTTAAATTCCCTGTTGGCAGCAGCAATTTAAAGAGATTAACGTTCAGAACGAGCCTTGTTATACAATATTTATCACTTGATTATGCACAATTTATGCTGTTATATTTTTGCAGAAACAGCATAGAGCTACTTTGGTATTGGTGTTGGAAGTAGCTATATTGTTTTATTGTACTGTCCCAGACAACGTAGTATATTCCTTGTGGGTCTGAAAAAATGGAAACATAGTCAAGGTTATTGTTTGAAAAGCGTGAACAAGATGAGTGGAAATTAACCAAAATGTAGAGTAAAATAATACTACACTGCATTCCAGCTCCAAGTTGAACTCTCGTTATTTGGCAGTAGAAGTCTTTTGGAATTGTTGTGAACATTTACTTTTACTTTATTGGCACATGTGATTAGGCACAGTGAAATTTTTGCTTGCATTCCCAATACGTGTGTATTTTTACAATACCGGAGAGATTTCAGCACTGAACATTAAAAATGTCATTATATCTCAAAAATATCAAATTTTAGGACACCAAAAATGTGACGTGCTTTGACACACAGAAAGAGGCAATTTCTGCATTAATTTCATTATAATTCAAAACATATTAAAGTTTGTTGCAGAGATGCATGCTTCACAGTAATAAGCAAAACTTTTGATGAATTTAGCATTAAATGCTCTGAATGGCTATATTTCAAAGTGTAATGGTGATTACTCTTGGTGTTCACCCTATTTTAGAGTAACCACCATTACACCACAATGGTAAATTAAGACCAAAGAACTTGCCAAGGAGATTGAACATTTTCTAGTTTGAAGAACTCAACAAATAATGAAATTATGAGGAGAAAGTAACCTTAATATCAAGATTCTGTAAAAGCTGCTGCATGCCAAAATTAGCAAATATATTTGGTGTCCACCATCACATGCGTAACACCAGCATTTTGCAGTAGCTATATTTCCATCAAATTATGTACCTGCAGTCTCTTATTATGTATGGATAATTACTTCCATAAAGTTTATTCAAAACATGAGAAGGAAATTACAAAACAATAAATACTGGAAGAAACGGGAGCTACTTTCATTTTGGTGTCCACCCTTGGACACTGTAATGTGCGTAGCGCACGTTTAAGTAGATAATAGGAATATTGCTCATTTGGTCACGTACTCCATGTTTATAGCAAGAAAGTACATTTGTATGTTGAAAAACATCAAAAGTGAAGAGATCAACTGGTCATGCTTTAAAAAAAAGACTTTCTAAATTTCATGTTACGGTTGCTATGGTGGACACCAAACATAAAGTGGAAAAAAACACACACAGGAACGCAAGTTAAACAAGGAATTTTGTTCATTATTGAAATTTTCTCAAACCTCATGAACTATCTCTCCCTGTCATGTACTGCCGTTGTGAGGGTTTTTGATTAATCTGAATAACGTTGAAATTTATTTGTGAACTTCAGTTTTATGTATGATGTCACACCTTTTGTACCCAGTATTGTAAAAACACACATACATTTGAGATGCTTGATTGCAGAGGAAAGGGTGATTACTTCCGTCTTGTCATTCCTCCTTGTTATGAGACGGTGCCAACCTGGATTGCCTCCCTGCAAGAGTTCATTTTTATGTAAATAACCTTAAAACCTGAGTAAGTCAGAGCTTTCAAAAGTTGCAATCTTCTATATCGGGTTGGAAATTTAAGTGGTCTTGACTTTAGCCATAGAGTTTCATGAAGTAGAGTAAATCAAACTTGGCATGTCTTGATTTTGATGCAGATTGGCACAGATTACTTATGCACCAGTTGACAGTAATTTTTAACCTGGAGGAAAATTGATTGTGTGCACGCGCACTTGCGTGTCCCCCAGATGAGGTTCTCATGACTAACGAAGAAAGAGATTTATTTTGAAGTTCCTCTTCATTCCTTTCCGCATCCTTAACAATCGCTAATTATAGTATGAAAGGAGACAATTTTGCCTCTTTACGGTGCTCGATGCAAGACCACTTCAGCTAGTTCCGTCCCCTGCCCTCTTGCCTATGTCTGCAGATTCCTTCCAATCAGATACTTGCCCAACTCTCTTTTCAATCCCAACAATTAAATCTACCTCCATGGTGAAATCCAGAGTCCCAACAATTGAGTGTTAAAAATAATTTTCTGCATGTCACTTTTGGTTCCTTTGCCAATAACCTTAATCTATTTCCCTTGATTCTCAACCCTCTGTTGATGGAGCAATTTAGTTATACTTACTGCACTATCTGATTTTTAATTAATTGACACATCACTTTGTTCTCCGCTGTTTGAAGGGAACAACCCCAGCAACTCCAGTCTATCCATAACATCACTATTATTATTTTGTTTCATCGCTTCACCCTCTTTGAAGCTTTGATCTTTTTGGAAGTGCAGTGCCTAAAGCTGGGCACTATTCCATTTGTCAGGCCAGTCTTTATATAGATTCATGGTTTCCTTACTCTTCTATACAATTTCTGTATGAAGTCCAGCCTCGCCAACAGTTTGTCTGTCCCTTTCTTCTTTGTTGTTTTTGTATGTGTTAAATGTATGTTTTTAGTGTTCTTTAGCTTGGGGGAAACATTCTAATCTCTTACCTCGACGGAGATGTGGATTTTTTTCCTTCCCCGTATCGTATCTCCGTCCACGCTGCGGCCTAACATCGAGGAGTTGTTGGCCTTTGCTGGAGACCGACTGCTGGAGTCTGTGAAACTTTTAACATCACGGAGCTCGCAATCCCTTTGCCAGGGATCGATCTCTGTTTATGTGAACTTTTATGTACTTGTGTCTTGTTGCTTTTTTAGTATGGTAATTCGCATATCACTGTACCTTAATTGGTACACGTGACAAAAGACGTTTGAGACCTTTGAAACCATTGAATTAATATACATTTTAAACTAATTTCCTCAACCAACCATGCCACTTTAAATTAGCTATTCATGCATTTTTCACTTTGAATTGTGGCCCTTAGATTGTATTGCCTTTCATACCAAAATGTAACACACAATTTTGCAGCATTCAACTTAATTTTCCAATTATCTGTGCATTCTATTAGCCTACAGTGCCCTTAATAATGTTTGGGACAAATATCATTATTTATTTATTTGCCTCTGTACTCCACAATTTGTAATAGAAAAAAAATCACATGTGGTTAAACTGCACATTGTCAGATTTTAATAAAGACCATTTTAATTCATTTTGATTTCACCATGTAGAAATTACAGCAGTGTTTATACAAAGTCACCCCCCCCCCACCCCCCACCCCCCACCTCCCCCCATTTCAGGGCACCAAAATGTTTAGGACACAGCAATGTCATGTAAATGAAAATAGTCATGTTTAGTATTTTGTTGCATATCCTTTGCATGCAATGATTCATGGACATCACCAGTTGCTGGGTGTCTTCTCTGGTGATGCTCTGCCAGGCCTATATTGCAGCCAGCTTTAGCTTGTACTTGTTTTAGGGGCTAGTCCCCTTCAGTTTTCTCTTCGGCATATAAAAGGCATGCTCAATTGGGTACAGATCGGGTAATTGACTTGGCCACTAAAGCATTTACCATTTTCTAGCTCCTTTGTTGCTTTAGCAGTATGTTTGGAATCTTTGTCTTGCTGTAGAATTATCTGCCGGCCAATGAGTTTTGAGGCATTTGTTTTAACTTGAGCAGATAGGATGTGTCAACACTTCAGAATTCATTATGCTACTACCATCAACAGTTGTATCATCATTGAAGATAACGGAGTCAGTACCTTCAGCAGCCATACATGCCCAGGCCATAACACCCCCACCATTGTGTTTCATAGATGAGGTGATATGCTTTGGATCTTGGGCAGTTCCTTCTCTTCTTCATACTTTGCTCTTGGCATCACTCTGATATAAGTTAATCTTCATCTCATCTGTCCACAAGACCTTTGTGGTTGCTCTTTTAAGTACTTCTCGGCAAACTGTAACCCGGCCATCCTATTTTTGCAACTAACCAGTGGTTTGCATCTTGCAGTGTAGCCTCTATATTTCTGTTCATAAAGTCTTCTACGGACAGTGGTCATTGGCAAATCCACTCCTGAAGAGTGTTTCTGATTTGTTGGACAGGTGTTTGGGTTTTTTTCTTTATTATAGAGAGAATTATTCTGTCATCAGCTGTGGAGGTCTTCCTTGGCCTGCCAGTCCCTTTGCAATTAGTAAGCTCACCAGTGCTCTCTTTCTTCTTAATGATGTTCCAGACAGTTGATTTTGGTAAGCCTAATGTTTGGCTGATGTCTCTAACAGTTTTAGTCTTGTTTCTCAGTCACATAATGACTTATTTGACTTTCATTGGCACAACTTTGGTTCTCTTGTTGATAAACAGAAATAAAAGTTTGCAAAGGTGATGGAAAGACTGGAGTAAAGACTAGGTGCTGAGAGCTCTCTTATACCTGCATGAAGGAGGCAATTAAACACACCTGAGCAATTACAAACACATGTGAAGCCATGTGTCCCAAACATTATGATGCCCTGAAATGGGGAGGCCATATATAAACACAGCTGTAATTTCTACATGATTAAACCAAAATGTATAAAATACCCTTTAATGAAAACTGACAATGTGCACTTTAACCACATGTGATTTTCTTCTATTACAAATCTCGATTTGTGGAGTACAGAGGCAAATAAATAGATGATGGGTCTTTGTCCCAAACATTATGGAGTGCACTGTATCTGTATCCCCTGGTGTGTCTCTGTCTGCCTCATTGTTTACTGTGGAAATGTAAGTGAAATTGTGTCCAGCACACCCAAATACAAATTACTAAAGTATGTTATGAAAGCAGGAGACTTTGTACCAAATTCTGAGGAACTCCAGTGCTTAATTGTGGCCAGTCTGAAAAATAAACCTTCACTGCTGCTGCTTACTTTTTATCCAGGATAGGTCTGCTGTCAACCTATTGAAGTTCAAAACCAATGACATTTCTTGCAGCTGTTTAACTTTTGGCAACGTGGTGGGTATGGTGGATAGACGCACAGTGATTCAAATGGTTTTTTCCCCAATTTCTGAGTACTTGTTTAAGGCTATAGTGGAAGTGAGACATCTCCTGTCCCATTTAAGATACTGAGTGTAGATGAATATTGTTGTAAAGCTATGGAGAAGGTGAATACAGTTTATTATTACCCATATCACACATCTGAGGTATGCTTTTACAAAATTGTATTCCCTTCGTTTTTACTGCCAGCAGGGGTAACAGGGGAATATTTTCTTGTATTCCCCTTTCTTGCGAACGCCTATGCACTTTACCTGTTAAAACAGCGGGGAATATAGTCTTATATTCCCCTGGTCTCACATCCGGGAACTTGGCAACGTGACGGCAACGTGACGCTGCGTGGGAAATTTAGAATATTCAAACGGCAGACAGGAAGACTGCCGCGTCCATTTTGGTTAAATTTTACGTGGAAGTCCGCCGAGCTGAGATGTTCAAATTTTCCTCTAGATGTCTGATATGGGTAATAATAACAATATTGACTGTCCTCTTTCGGGAGATACGACATATATTGCCCTCACTAGATCCATATTGCCCTCGTCTTCGACTCGGGCAATATGAATCTACTTCAGGCAATATATGTCGTATCCCCCTCAAGGCCAGTCAATATTCTATTAATGTTCCATAGAACTGCTAAATATAAAAATCTGCTATAATGCTCGTTTCCATTCCAGGAAAGGAATATAATAAAATTAATGAATTGGAGAACACTGTTAGTAGTTCGCAAGCTGAATTGTTTCTTGCACAATTTTAATCGGGAACTAGCCAACTACTTAAAAGTTACTTTGGAAAGTCACAAACAGATATACAGTTGTTTTTCAAAACAAAACAACAGCCCGAGAAAAAACAAGCTATACTTTATAACCTCTAGATTCTGTATAACCTCTACATAGTAAATAGGTGTCTTTGTCTGCTAAGGACAAAACTTGTCAATTTCACCCTGGGTGAATATTGAAGTTGAAATTGCTGCTATTGGCACGTGCAATTATATCCTATTAAATAATGTAAGATATAATGTTAAGTATATTGAGTTTGCAGTGACAATAGTAAATGGTTATTAAAGAGATTTATTTCGAAAATGTTGCAAGGGGGGTGATTAGAAACATAGAAACATAGAAATTAGGTGCAGGAGCAGGCCATTCGGCCCTTCGAGCCTGCACCGCCATTCAATATGATCATGGCTGATCATCCAACTCAATATCCTGTACCTGCCTTCTCTCCATACCCCCTGATCCCTTCAGCCACAAGGGCCACATCCCTCTTAAATATGGCCAACAAACTGGCCTCAACTACCTTCTGTGGCAGAGAATTCCACAGATTCACCACTCTCTGTGTGAAAAACGATTTTCTCATCTCGGTCCTAAAAGACTTCCCCCTTATCCTTAAACTGTGACCCCTTGTCCTGGACTTCCCCAACATCGGGAACAATCTTCCTGCATCTAGCCTGTCCAACCCCTTAAGAATTTTGTAAGTCTCTATGAGATCACCCCTCAATCTTCTAGATCACCCCTCAATCTTCTTTAGATCTCTAAAGATTGGGGGAATCTTTAGAGTCAGACAGCACAGATAGAACCTTCGGCCCCACTTGCCCACACTGACCAACAAGCCCCATCTACACCAGTCCCACCTGCCTGCGTTTGGCCCATATCCCTCGCAACCTATCCTATCCATGTATCTAAATGCTTCTTAAAACTTGCAATGGTACCTGCCTCAACTACCTCCGCCAGCAGCTCGTTCCATACACCCTTTTTTTAACCTCTGGTTCCTATTAAATATTTCCTTGCCTTAAATCTATGTCTTCTGGTTCTCGATTACCCTACACCCCTCATATTTCCCTGCTCCAAGCCTGCTCAACCTCTCGAAAGCTCAAGCCCTCGAGTTCTGGCAACATTCTTGTAAATCTTCCCTTTACAGCTTGACAACATCTTTCCTATAACTTGGTACCCAGAACTGAGCACAATACTCTAAATATGATCTCCCAACTTCTACACTCGATACTCTACTGAATGCCCGAAAACCTTTTTGACCTTTTTGAAGTACATAGTTCCTTGGAAATGGCACCACACCTAATCTACCTGCAGTGCCATTTCCAAGGAACTATGTACCTGCACTTCTAGATCTCTCTGCTCTACAACACTCCCCTGGACCTACCATTCACTGTGTATGTAGATCCTGCCCATGTTAGACTTTCCAAAATGCAACACCTCATTTCTCTGTATTAAATTCCATCAACCATTCCTCAGATCACCTGGCGAACTGCTAAGATCCTACTGCAATTTTTAACAACTATCTTCACTGTCTACAATATCACTCGCTTTTGTGACATCGGCAAACATGCTAATCATGCCTCAATCAAGTAAGGAATGTTCTGTTCTGAAAACAATTCACGACGTACAGTGCATCACACTTAAATCATCATTTTACTTGTGATTTTAAATCTTAAAATACGAAGGTAAAATATGTCATCTCAAGCATTAATTTTTCAAATTAATTTCAATGTTGAAATCACTAATGACCTGGCAGTTTTCCACAAAAACTGTCATCAGTAAATCTTAAATAATTATTTTCTTCTCTCCAAAAGCGTTCACATTGATCTTACTTATGTGCCATTATAAACTTTAAAAACATCAGCCATGCCTGTGCAGTTGGGGGCTATGGGCGAGTGGTGGAATATTGTGTTGGGGGAATGGGGCCCAAAGGGTCCCACTTGGTCTAATAATGAATATAATTCACAAATATTTCTGCTCAATGCTTCCAAGTACCTGGCTAATCACCACATTCCACTGAATAAATTGTTAAAATTTAATGTGACTGGTTTACATTCGTTATCCCAGCAGCTGCTTTGCAAACTGCTCATTTTGGACAGCATATTGCCCTTGTTCTTACAAAAGAATGAATGCGCATTTACATAGAACTTTCCCAATTTAATGTTGTCCCATATAACTTTATTGATTCTGAATTACTTCAGGTAATGTGGTCATAGTTGCACAGCAAAGTCCAACAATCTAAAAAGATTAAATAACTAGGTTGTCGTCTTTATGTAATCATTGATTAAGGAAACAACATTGGCAGATGCTAACATCTGAAAAGTACCATGGGGTTTTGTTCGGATAGGTTTAGTCACCAAATTACGCATGCCCCTTCAATATATTAAAATGCCGAGAGGCATGAGGTAAAAGGACATTGAACTACACAAAAATAGCAGTAGGCATGATCAAAAGCTGAGTCACAGAATTAAATTTTTGGCACCTTTTCATATTCATATGATGGGAGCAGAATAATCATGGCTAATCTATCTTTCCCTCTCAACCCCATTCTCCTGCCTTCTCCTCATAATCCTTGACACCTCCACTAATCAACAACCTATCTATGCCTGAAGAAGGGTCTCGACCCAAAACGCCACCCATTTCTTCTCTCCAGAGATGCTTCCCGACCCGCTGAGTTATTCCAGCATTTTGTGTCTATCTTCGATTTAAACCAGCATCTGCCGTTCTTTCCTACACAATAATCTACCTATCTCTGCCTTAAAAATATCCATTGACTTGGCCTCCACAGCCTTCTGTTTTCTTTTAGGTTTTTTTTTCATCAAGTGTGGATTGAGGAAGTTTTGGTCTAAAATTAATATCTCCTTTTCAAAGAAACGCAGCTTTTTCCTTGAAATAATTCAGAAATGATTAAATATGACATTGAAAAGCAAAGTAGAAGATATTCATCTCATCCTGGCACCACATGGTTTATCTTAGAACAGTGAGCTACTAGTTTATGATTTTTCTCTTTGATAAGCAATGTATAATCTTAATATATTAGGGAAGCTGGAGATAGTTTTTAATCTTAACAAATCGTACTAAATTCAAGAATGAGCAATTGACATCAGGCATATCATTTATTGTACAGACTTTAAATATCAAATGATATTTGATAATCATCGAATAGATTATTATCAATTATGCGATTGCATATTTTTGCCAACCTTTTGGTCTCGTGCACCGAAATTGAGAAAGTTTTCAACATTTTTTCTTCGTAAAATAACGACTTTGGTTGTCTGCCGTATATATCCATTTCCCTTCCAGGAGTTATGTGTTTTTTCTTTGCCTTCAAGATTTACGTTTTTCTCTTGAGTGTTTTAAGGTTCAATATACAAATGTTTGACCATCATTAGAATAAATCCCATTCGGTTGTGTGAGCAAAATAAGAAATTGGTTTTCAGTCTGTGATCCATCCAGATTCTCTAAATCCAAATTTTAAAAAGTGCTTATATATTGAACGAGTTATATATTCTGATGATTTTGTGGGGAGGTTTATTGATTAGACTGCGAGTTGAAGGGTGATATGCTTGGTATAATGATATAATGCCAATTAACATTTCTTGCGCCAATGCTGTGAGATGCATGTCTTGTAGAAAACTGATGCCTCTTTACTCAATTTTGAGTAAATGTTGAAAAACATGGGACAAGATTTTTCTTCCTTGGATTTACCAAGTCCAGTTTTTAACTGTGTTCAAAGCTCCTCATACCCACAGCTCTGCCTGAGAAATATCACTGTAAATGAACATTGCTTATAATTAAGTTTCATTTTGTAGACAGTGGTGTGATAATGTACCCAGTCTATGTAAGGTGATTTAAGAAGATACAGTGATGGAGCATTCCAGCGCCTTGTTTCTATCAGTTGATTTCAATTTGGGTTTCATTTTTTCCTTTTGTTATTACTAACACTTTGTCTTTTGTATACCTACAACTTTCTCTTTTGCATCAGTTCAAATCTATCGAATTTTAATGCTTTAAACTAACATACTAAAAGTTGGGTTTAAAAATTTAGTCTTTGAAATTGAAATGCCGCCCTACAATTTTGTTAAAGTATGAACTGTGACTTAGGAGAAATATATATTGCCAGGTCGAAAGAGTTATTCACTTGGGGCATTTGTACAGTTCCTTTCATTTGGAGCACTTTATTGAACTTGTTGACATATGATATGATCAGAGGCATGTAAGTGTAAAATTCTTCAAAGTTGGTAGATTTTGGGCACCAAAACTACACTGTTTGCAATACATATCTCCCCCCTAAAATTAAAAGGGGATGGGGTGTTGAGGGGTGGATGGGGGGGGGGGTGGGGGGGAAGGCGAATTGGTCTTGAGATTAATGTCTCATTAGCCAAAATATAGTGTTTGCATTTCTGGGAGGTGAGAACCAGATTCTTACCTTGTTTTTCCTTTTGCACAACGCATTTTCTAAAGGAAGGAATTCAGGTTACATATATGAAATCATTCTACTTATTTTTTTTTTCTTTTTCCTCTCCTCCTGAAGATTCAGAATGGGAAGAGATATATGGTATGTGTACATTTATGGTCTGTTTGCCCATTGCCTTGATTTTTGTGTTTGCTGTTTGTGTGAAGATGGTGATTTTAGTTTTTTATGCCCCAGTGCATTTGTTTGTAGTTGCATTATTGCATGAATATGGCATTCAAAACAGTAAAATGCGGAATATAGTATAATTCTAAATGTCGGGGCAATTGAATAACAGGTAGCATGTGCTTTTAAGCGCAAGCTGTGTTCAAGTTTGTGAGGGCAATCACCGTTTTTCGTCATATTTTTAACATGGAATAAATTATTTTCGTATTTTTTATCGTTTTTAACTCATTACAATATATGTATCTGGTCAGTGACAATCTTTTGACTTTCTGAATGAATGATTTGAGATAATATTGGAGAAGGCTCTGTGACACTGCATAATACACACTGTTTTGGTGTACTATGATGTTTTAGAAGCTTTTGACGATATAAAATGCATGTGACTTTATTTTAGTTAAATAGCAAGCAAGATCTGCTTGACGTAATTATCGTAAGGCCGCGCTTTTAGAGGAAAATAACCACTTGACGTTGGAGCCCAAAGTTTTATTATGTTGCATGTTATGGCACAATGATTTTAAATGAAATTAATGTTTCTACGCTGTGTTGCAGATATTTTAGTCTTGGCTCTAACCTGTTTGGTGGTATTATACTGTAATACGAAACATTTTGGAACTTAATTGTCCCTTGGGGTCTAACTGATTTTTTTTGTTTTGAGGAATGATGGGCTGAATACAAACTATGTCTCTTAAATAAGAATTAATGCTAAAAAAACATGAAAATTGGTTACAGAATTACTGAAGCATGTCTTTGTAAAATAAGAGTGCAAATGCCTATGATTTTATTTAATTCCATAACTTGAGCTGTTTTCTCCAAGTCTTTTACTTATTAGTTTACCTTTTTCTTTCCAATTAATGTTTTGCATTCTTTTAAGAATTCCTTACAGTAGATTATTTTTTTACATTTAAGTGACATGGATAAAATGGTAGTGCATTTGGAATTTGACATTGAGATAATTAATACAATTATTATTTCTCATAAGGTAAATGGTTTAATACTTCTGATTTGATCATTTAATTCCTTTTTGTATAGTAATAATGGGCACTTCAAGCTCTGAAAGTCATTATTGTTTAAATGTGGGTAATCCGGGCAGACCTCTACAAGTGCTGATGATGTGGCACACAGACATAAATTGTTCAAAATAGTCAACATTATAGGGGATGGAAACAGTCAAGTCCAAAGTGTTTATTTGTCACGTGTACTGAAAACAGAACAATTAAATTCTTATTTGCAGCAGCATAACAAGTCTGTAAGTACAGTACTTCTAGATAACACAAAAGTTTGATTAATAAAAAAACAAACAATATTAGTGCAAAACACGAAGTGAAGTCCCGACTATAACCCAGGAAAGTCTGTAGTTTAGTTGGTGTTTGTAGTGTTCACACGATGGATTGTTGATGGGAACCATCAATGAAAGAAAATAGTCAAGGTGGATTTCATGTTGGCCTTTATTGCAGATGGATTGGAGCTGAAGAATAAGGAGGCTTTTTTAACAGTTGTACAGGATGTTGGCAATTTTGCTTTGACTTCTAGTTCGGTTGGGGGAATAACGATTCAGCTGCCCCGCCAGCAGCGTGCTCGTTATTTCGACTTTATTTTAGTATTTCCAAATGTTTGCTTTGGTGTCTCTTGGTGGGGGGGGGGGGGGGGGGGGGGAGAGAGAAAGGGGAAAAGAGGAGGGAGAAGAGGGAGAAAGGGGAAACCGTTTTTCTGTCACTTCCTCGAAGGAGAGACGACTTTTTCCGCTTCTCCGCCTCCCTCGCGGCCTAACAGCTTGGATTGGTGCGGCCTTTCCCAGAGTCGGGCCCAGAGCTTCAGCAGCGGGCGATGCCTTGCCGTGGGTGGCCAGAAAGGAGTGCTCCGATCGTTGTCCTGGTTACTTTGGCATCATGGGGCTGTGGTCTGTGGAGCTTCTAGCTGCGGCCGTGACGTGGACTTACCGTCCGGAGCCTGGGATCCCTTGCTGGCGATCGCCAGAGAAGAGCTTCGACCGCTGGCCTGTGGCCTTATCATCCTGAAGCCATGCTTGAATTTGACCCAAATTCCTCTCGAGCCTTCCAATCTAATGATCTGGCCCTCACCAACCTAGGGTTGAAAACATTTTGAGATTCATTACCATCTGAGGAAGAAGTTTCTCTGCACTTTGGCTTTAAATGTCTGCTCTTCATTTTGTAACAATGTTAGACATGTTTGTGAAGTTCCCCCTAATGAAAATATCTCAACTCTGCCCTGTTAAGACCTCTTAGGATCTTGTATGCTTGAATAAGATCACCCTTCATTCTTCTAAACTGCAAGTAGAAACACAAAGACTGCAGCCTCTCTTGCTGGGACATCCTTCACGTGCTAGGAATTAGTCCTTCCGGTGCCACTAATACTATTACATTCTTTTTTTAAGATAAAAAGACCAAAACTGCATAGTTTTCCACATGTGTCCTGCAATCCATCTGTAATAAAGGACAACATGAACTTTGCTTTTGGAACTACTTGCTGAACGTGCTAATGTTTCGTGCAGTAGAACACCTAGACATCTCTGAACTCCTTTAGTTTTTCTATTTTCATAACCGTCCACCTTTGGTTTCCTCTTAAACTTTCCCACAATTGCTCAGCTTTCTCCTAATTGTACTATATACCGTTGCAAAATCGCAATGTCCTCAATACAACAGGACCTTCTACCTACTTTCATGTCATTGGCAAACGTTCCCTCATCCACATTGTAGTGTAGTAAACAGGTGCAGGCCAGGAATTAATCTCTCGTGTACTCCACTAATTGCAATCCATTTATTCCAACTCTTCTATGACTCTAGGACCTTTGTCATCCTGTATGCTATTCCTCCATTTTGATTGGTCAAAGACCATGGCATCCCATCAGTCTAGGATAATGTTCCATTTTTTCAAGAAAGTATGGCTTTATAGTATTTTCTAGAATTTATTTCACGAAAAACTGGAGTAATTCAGAATGCTTGTTTTGAGAGTCTGGTTTAAGTGTTGACTGCCCAGCTGACTGGAGTTGGTAAAACGGGATAACCTCAGCACTAGGGATATTAACCTGGTGGATGTTGTTACCCTAATTGTCTATCCTGTCAATGCATTCAGAAGATTTGGGGGAGATAAATGTTTGAGGGGCTGACTACAGACTGTCGTATTGGAAGCAGGCAAGTCCAATTAGGATTGCTACTTGGTGGATTTACTTAGCATGTTAGCACATTGTTCATTTTTTATGTGATATCTACCCTCACTAAGTGGTGCTCTAGAGATAGGAACAATCGTTCATGCTTTCAGAATGTAACTGAAGATGTTGATTGTAAAATCGGGATTACGCGGAAAGACCAGGGTGGAAGATCTTGTTTGGAGGAAAATATATTGTGAAACCATTTCATTTGCTTCAGTGAACAGGGTTCGAAATTAGCGGTTGCCCGGGTGCCATTGACCACCCAAAGTGCCGCAGGGCAACCTAAACGTCGAGTTATTTTGCCCGGCTTGGCACGCAAATACTGGTTTATACCGATAGACACAAAAAACTGGAGTAACTCAGCAGGTCAGGCAGCATCTCTGGAGAAAAGAAACGTGACGTTTTGTGTCGGCGACGGCTGTCGTGCGGGGCAGAGATATTAGGTGCGGGGTGCCGAAGGGTCGGAGCAAATGACGGGCCCCACACAGCGGCAGCAGCGGCCGCGAGAGCAGCTCCACCGCCGCCTCCTCCAGCACCCCGCCCGGCAGAAGGAGCCCTCCCTCCCTCCTCCCGGCCTCAGCGTGCGAGAGGGGTTGTTTTGAAAGCACTTTCAAAACAACCCCTCTCGCATGCCAAGGCAGGGAGGAGAGAGGGAGGCGGAGGCCTCCTTCCGCCGTCTGAAGCAGCTGCACCAAAGATCCTACAGCTATAGGATCTTTGAGCTGCACCGCTGGGCCCCAGCACCTTCCTATCGGCTGGCGGAGGAGGGGGCGAGGACATCCCAACCGCCACCCCCTTTGGCGGCAGCACTTTGGCGTTGGACAGGGACGGCCAAGGCAGCGGGGCGATGTTGTCCGAGGAGCGCTGACCTTCCTTCCTCCCCACCTCCCCTGCCCCTTCCCACCTCTCCCTCTCTCTCTTGTACACCCCACTCCACCCCTCTTATCCTGGAACCCCTCCTCTCCATCCCACACTGATCCCCCATTTCCCTCCTCATTTCAGTCCTCACTGACATCCCCTGTGCTCCCATCCCCATCCACACCCCCCCCCCCCCCCCCCCCCAATCTATTCATCACCTTCCCCACCTCGCATTGATTCTCCTGCCACCTCCCCATCCATCATACACTGGTCCCCCAATTCATCCTGTACTGACCCCCCCTTCCCATCCATTCCTTCACTTCCCCCCTCCCCCCATTCATACTGCACTGATCCTCACATTCATCCCATACTGACCCACCCTCCATTTACCCTGCACCAATCCCCCTATCCATACTAGTGAACTCCCCATTCATCTTTTACTGATTCTCCATTCACCTGTACTGATCCCCTCATGCTTCCTGTACTGATCCCCTTATTCATCCTGCACAGACCCTCCGATCCACACTGTCCTGAGCCTCCCATTCATTCCTGAACTGACCCCGCCCCCAAATCCATCCTGTGCTGATCCCCCCACCTGTCCATCCTGTACTGATCCCCCCCCATTCAAGAAGAATGGGGGGAACAGTCTGAAGAAGGGTCTCGTCCCGAAACATTGCCTATTTCCTTCACTCCATAGATGCTGCCTCACCCGCTGAGTTTCTCCAGCATTTTCATCTACCCCCATTCATCTGTACTGATCCCCCCCCATCCATCCCGTACTGATCCCCCCCCCCCCCCCCCCCCTCATTCAACACCACTGACATACCCCGTGCTCTCCCCTCACAATATTACATACTCCAACCAACACGTACTAATTCACCTGCCTCAATCCATCCATTCCACACTGATCGCCTTCAAACCCCCCCCCCCCCCCCCCCCCAGACCCTATTGTGCTTCATGGTCTTCAGAGCGAACATTGATAACGGAATGCAAATCAAATGTGTTTTAATTCCCAATGTTATTATTTGTTTTGACACCTTTAAACATATTACCAAAAGAACATTTGCAGTTATGTCCTTTGGCCATCTCTTGTCAGTTAGTGTAATGTTTAACCTGTCAGATGGGTATAGTCTGTTTTAACAGCTATTATCATAAAATGCCTTTAGAAATGTCCTTGCAACCTGTATATTTTGTTATGGATAAATTATGTGGGAAGCGAGAGTGTTACTGTACCAATAGCAAATACGACCCATGCTATGGCCATGTCATGATACTTTTCGGTCCTTCACAGAGAACATGCTTGCATCAATCTGTAGTGTGCATGGTTAAGCATATATGTTGCCATGGTCCAGGATTTATTGACACAGGTTGATCATATGCTGAATAATCCAACCACATTTTTGTTTGGAAGTGGAAAGAACTAATAGAAATTGCATTAATTGCAATGTGTGAAAAGAGTTGAGATATTGTATTATAATATTCACCAATCAAGACATGATATATACCTCAATGACATGCAGCAAAATTATAATACAATTCTTCAGAGTGATGGGTTTCGGCCTGAAACGTTGCCTATTTCCATCGCTCCACAGATGCTGCTGCATCTGTTGAGTTTCTCCAGCACTTTTGTCTACCTTTGATTTTCCAGCATCTGCAGTTTCTTCTTGAACATAATATGTGAATGCTTCATTGAGCATAATTCCGACTGGTAACTACGCACTTCGTCCGAGCACATTATCGCACGCGTCATGCAAAAGGTCATGTGGCAACCTAAAAAGCTGTCAAGGTTGCCCGGCTGGCAACAGGGAAAAAAAGTTAAGTGAGAGCCCTGGTGAAGGAGTGTATATGACTTGGTGTTAGACCTGAATGTTCACATGTTGACTATTTACTCTAATTCCATTATTTGAGATGCACTTGACTCGGGAGTGGAACTGATAATATTTGAAGTTTTCCCTGTTGGGGCCCTGAAGATTGACTTCTATGAGAAACTTGCTGGAGGTAAGTTGTTCTGTTGCAACAAGGAAGATGGGGTAGGTTGGTGAATGGCACTGTCTTGAGTAAGATTAGACTGCTCTTGGTTTGGGTATGTTATGGACCTCTATCTTAGTATCGCCAACAAGAATGTCATCACGCAGTAATAAGGAAATTAAAACTTTTCTCCATAATACCTAAGGATATTGGTGAGGTTGAAAATACACTGTGTATGTAGTGCTCCACAGGTCTTTGCTGAATTTGTCATTAAAGGAAGATAATGTAATTTGTAAATTCATGATTGGGAAAGTCCACAGAACATTTTTGGTAAAAGGTTTTTGGCCATAGAGGAGGAAGTGGCAAAGGAAGATCATTGTGATATGAGAGTAATTCCTGCGATTTGGCTTGTCTCCTGTCTTGAAGATGGTAGTTATAATGTCTGAGGTTCTCTGGCAAGTTCTACATTATCCAACTGAGAGGCGTGAGGTAATATATTTGTGCCAGAAGTGCAGATGTCCCGGGTTTTTAAACAAAATTAGGGCAGAGAGTGGTGATACATTGCAAAAGCTCTTCTTAAAACAACTTAAAAAAAAAAAAAAAATGTTCCCCTTTCTTAGCCATTTGATCGTATGCTGAGGAAATAATCAGATCTGGCGCTGAGTCTCCTGTCAGTCATTGATAAATCAATGTGACTTGCAGAATTACTGATCTTTATTATATCCAATGCAGGGCTCTCACTTAACCATTTTTTCCATATTGCCAGCCGGGCAACTAAGCAGCTTTTTAGGTAGCCAAATGACAGTTTAGGTGGTCATCTAAGACTTTGCATGATGCGTGCGATAATGTGCTCGGACGGAGTGCGTAGTTACCAGTCGGAATTATGCTCAATGAAGCATTCATATATTATTTCTGCTTCAAATAAAGTCACAAACTAAACACATTCAGCAATCAAGACATGATATATACCACAATGGCATGCAGCAAAATTATAATACAGTATCTCAACTCTTTGTACACATTGCAATTAATGCAATTTCTATTAGTTCTTTCCACTTCCAAACAAAAATGTGGTTGGATTATTCAGCGTATTATCAACTTGTGTCAATAAATCTTGGACGGTTACAAAATCATGGTAACATATATGCTATTGATGCAAGCATGTTTTCTGTGAAGGACCGAAAATTATCATGACATGGCCATAGCATGGGTCGTTATTGCTATTGGCACAGAAACACTCTGGCTTCCCACATAATTTATCCATAACAAAATATACAGGTTGCAAGGACATTTCTAAAGGCATTTTATGATAATAGCTGTTAAAACCGACTATACCCATCTGACGGGTTAAACATTACACTAACTGACAAGAGATGGCCAAAGGACATAACTGCAGCAAATGTTTTTTTGGTAATATGTTTAAAGGTGTCAAAACTCCACATTACCGGACATTCAGATTAGATGTACGTGTTGTGAACAGCAATGAAGATACCCGGTTTGTACGCATCAGATATAGTTGTGAATGTTGCTCATTAAATAACCACAGTACTGATACTCCATATTAAGAGCATTGATTTGCTGTTAAAATGAATTCTGTAATAACCTGTCAAAGGTAGCAGTGAGAATCGAACACTGTTCACGTTAATGTTTCACATGTTCACAAATAAATAAATAATATTGGAGATTAAAACACAGTTGATTGCATTCCGATACATAGTCAATGTTCGCTCTGAAGACATTTCCAGTACAATAGGGACAGGGGGGGGGGGGGGGGGGGTTGTGTGTGTGTGAATCAGTGCGGGGTGGGGGGGGGGGGGGGGGAGGCTGCAAAGGCAAGCGGTGCGGGATGGATGGATTGAGGCAGGTGAATTAGTACGTGTTGGTTGGAGTATGTAAAATTGTGAGAGCACGGGGGATGTCAGTGTTGTTGAATGGGGGGGGATCAGTACGGGATGGATGGGGGGGGGGATCAGTACAGGATGAATGGGGGTAGACAAAAATGCTGGAGAAACTCAGCGGGTGAGGCAGCATCCATGGAGCGAAGGAAATGGGCAACGTTTCGGGTCGAGACCCTTCTTCAGACTTTCCCCCATTCTTCTTGAATGGGGGGATCAGTACCGGATGAAGGGGGGAGGAATCAGCACAGGATGAATGGTGGGATCAGTACATCTCAAAAGGGCATCTAGAGCAATTGAGCAGATGCCAGCAACAATGGCAAAGCTTAATACTATTGTGGTCAATAAGCTGAGATATCTTGCAACGACACATCTCTACTGGCCACAGTTGCGGATAGGTTCAACGTCTCACTTCAACAATCTACTGTCCCCAGCTGATTCAAGGAAACTTCCATCGTTTCAGTCCCCAAGAAAAATAGTGATTTGTCTGAATAACAGCTCCAACATTGACCACAATTAATTGCTTGGAAAGATCGATAAATTTCCCGCACAATCTAGGTCTCTTGCAATTTTGTGTATAGGCAAAACATTGTGTATAGGTACATCTGAGGATGTTATGCATTGACTACAGCTCAATACCATTATTCTGAATAAGCTCATCTCTAAATCCCGGGACCTTGGCCATGGGGCTTCCATCTGCCACTGCTTTCTGAACTTACTGACCTGCAGACCTCAGTTGATTAGAATTGGTCATAAGATTTCCTCCACCCTAATCTTCAACTCTGATGCTCCTCACATTTGTGTGCACAGTCCCCTGCTCTACTGCCTGTACATATGTCTGAGAGACCAAGCACGGCGTCAACTCCATCTTTAAGTTTGCCAATGACACTGCTGCTGTCAGCATGATGAACAACAATGGAGAGATGGAGTGCAGGAAAGAAATCCGGAAAATTGTGTTGGGTCAACAAGATGCAAACGAGCAAGATAAAAGTTAGTTGTTGACTTTAGGATGATGGGGGTGGGGGGAATCTTCAATAAATGCATTACAGAATGTATTCTGATAGGATGCATCTCAACCTTGTATTGCAACACTGCTCTTGACTGCCTGAACCTATAGAGAATGGTGAACACAGCCCAATCCATCACAAGTTCATCATCGACAAAATCTGCCACCCCGGCCATTCCCTTTGCTCTCTTCTACTTTCTGGAAGAAAATGCAGGAGCTTGAAAGCCTGGATGTCCAGACATGATCAGCTTCTTCCCCATTGGTATCAGATGCCTTAAACAACCACCACTTTCACAAACCCTTCACAGAGGCACTGTTATTTTTAACTCTACCCCATTTGACTATTCCATTATTGCATTTATAATCATTTTACATAACGTCAGATTGCACTCCAATGTATGCACTATTCTGTTGTTCTGCACTTGTCATATTTACCAAATATATTGCCTATCCTACGAGCTTCATGCCAACAGTAGAATTTGATTACATCCTGATATATACGACAATAAACTAACAAGAATTTTGATTCTGTCAGCTTCAAAGACATTGCAATTTATTTTTTAATCTATTGTATGGTATTTTTTGCTGAGTAGTTACGTGGATGGTGTACTCTTTGAGGAATACGTGGGCACATGTCAAATACTTTAAATTGAGTATGTCTTTAAGAGCTAATTTCAGTAAGCCTCTCGTAGAGCTCTCCTTGAATCTCATAAGGATTGGTCCTTTCTGGGTGCACCACAGAAGAATCCATGCATCTAATGTTATTGGTTCTTTGGCGGGTCTCTGAAGCCTGTCCATCCATGGATCACTTCCATTTTGCCAGACCCTGACCTTCATTTAATTGTGGATTTTATTTTCTTGTGGTATGATTCCAGTTCCAAAATGCCTGGTAATTTATGACATCATTGGATCCTGCATCTCATGGTCATTCTCATTGAATTATGCCAGTTGTGTTCTGGTAGATAATCTTTCCACGGCCGCTGTTTGTATGGAGTTTGTAGGTTCTCCTCGTGACCATGTGGGTTTTCTCCAAGATCTTCGGTTTCCTCCCACACTCCAAAGTCTATTTGTCGGTTATTTGGCATGGTATATAGGTACAAATTGTCCCTAGTGTGTGTAGGATAGTGTTAATGTGTGGATGGGTTTTGGTCAGTGTGGGCTGAAGGGCCTGTTTCTGCACTGTATCTCTAAACTAAACTGTGTAGTTGCTGCAGTGTTGTATTGCAGTATTGCACTATTGTATTAACTGCAAATGTTGGTTTAAACCAAAGGTAGACACAAAATGCTGGAGTAACTCAGCGGGACAGGCAGCATATCTGGGGAGAAGGAATGTGTGACGTTTCGGGTCGAGACCCTTCAGACTGATCCAGGTGGTGCCGTACGATTGCAGTCTCGCCAACGGTCTCTCGCCCTTTTCTTAGTTTTTTTTTAGTCTGTTGTTAAATGCATGCTTTAGTGTATCCTTAGTTTTGTATTATTTCCGTATCGTGTCTCCGTCCGCACTGCGACCTAACATCGAGGAGCTGGCGGCCTCTTGCTGAGGATCGACTTGGGAGCCTGCGGACTTAACATCGTGGAACTTGTAATCCTTTTGTGAGGAATCGACTTCGGGAGCTCGAACCGCAGGAGCCTGCGGGCTTAACATCATGGAGCTTGCTTGGTTAGGGACCGACTTTGGGAGCTCCAACCCCGGTAGCTTTGACCACCCCGATCGCGGGTGCTTCAATCACTGGCTGCGGGAGCTTCGATAGTCCCGACTGCGGATGGTTCGACTGCCCTGATCGCGGGAGAAAAGGAGGGAAGAACATAATACGTTATGCCTTCCATCACAATGCGCTTTAGTGGATGTTTATGTTCATTTTTATGTAGTTGTGTCTTGTTGCCTTTTTGGTATGACTGTATGGCAAATCAAATTCCTTGGATGTTTTTACATACTTGGCTAATAAATGAATTACAATACAATCTCCATAGATGGCCTGCTGAGTTACTCAAAAATAAACTAAGATGCTAATTATAAAGGCCTTTAGGCTGACTCTGCACGATCTATGGCTTAGTTTCGTTCTTGCGACAATGCACCTATAATATGATTGTGAGTCCAGGTTGGGTGTGGCATTGAGTAGAGCTTTCTTTTGTGGCCTTCTGGTGTCCTTGACATTGTTTTCTTGCAGAAGTGTTGCTGTCACTATTTTGGGACCAGGTTGCTGGAGAATAGGATGGATTAGGTGGTTATCAGTTGGCAGGACCTGTCAGTATGTGGATGTTCTTGCAGTCCAACTTGGACAGTGGCATCATCTAACAGGTGTCAGTGCATACGTTGAGCACGTTGCTCATGTCTCTCTGAAGCAGGGCGTTGTCTAGTCAAAATCACATTTGAAATGTTGTCAGGAGGACACTGCATTTTCCTCCACAGGTAAGTATTAAAACCCTTTAAAATTGGTTTAGGTGGTAGTTTAAATGTGAGAGCTACTTGCCAAGCATGAATGATGTGAATTGTTCCATGTTAATTATGTAAATATAGCAGGCGTGGAAATGTTTTGGTAGAATGGTGGTGCAACTTAAGCAGAAGCAAGCATATGGTTTTCCTATTTCCGATTCTGTGTCCAATGTATGAAGTGGAGAAGTGTGAGTTGGGTAGTAAATTGCAAGATTTTTTTTTTTTTGCAATCTTTACTGTAATGATTTGTACTTGTCCCTCAGAGTAATGCTGGAAAATTGAAGTATATTGGTGATTTGAACACTGAAAACCTAATGACTGGAAACTTTATTCATTGCCTTGCTCCCTTTGAGTTATGTGAAATAAAATGAATTGATTTGTAAGTCATTATTGTCTTTGACATTGCACATTAATTATGCTGAATTTGAATGCATATCCAAACTGAAATACATGTTACCAATCCTAATTATTCAATGAATGGTGCATCTAAATTTGTTTTAAATCTGTTCTTGGTAGAATTCACATGAGTGATCATTTAGCAATTTTTTTTTGTATTCTGATGGTACTGACATTGTTCTTGGTTTAAATGTAACTACTATTTAAAACAAGTTCAGTATTTTTAATAAATGATCACATATCTTCAGACTGGGTATTTTGTGATCAAATTAATGAGAGAATGCTGTTCTCAATTAATTTTGAGAACAGCATTCTGCATAGCCATTTATCTGTTTATTATGTTGCCGGTAGGTTGGAATTAATTAAGCACGGTGAGGCTTTTTTCTTGCTGCTTACCAGCAAGTTAAGTATGTGAAGAGCTGTATCATGTGCTTTGATTAGGAGAAATCCTCCTGAAGATATATTTGACAATGTTTCCCCAGGCTTGGCTGTCTCTTAAATCTGAGCCTTCATTGACTAAAAATACTACTTTCCACAGATGCTGCCAGATCTGCTGAGTGTCTCCTGCAATTTGATTTTTATTTCAAATGTCCAGAGATTACATTCATGAAGCAATCATTTGCATCATATACTTCTCCTATCTTAAGTTTTCTGTGCCTTTAATGTAAAAGTTCACATGTTACACTATTAAGAAAGATTTGGCAAATGTTATGCCGCTGAAAGCACTAGAGTAAATTCAATTACTTTAAAGGTATAAATTACCTTGTGCATATTATTTATTTAAACTTTTTCTGACATACTTCCCCATTGAAATGGATATACTTGTGATACTTGTTCTTGTGATAGATCTTAATGGTGAAGGTCGGAAGGGTATTCCTAGTTGTCATGTAGAATGTTGAGGAATCGCCAGCAATTCCCATTAAGTTCAGGACATCCACTTTAGAGGGGGAACTAACTGGAATTTATAAAGTGATGAGAGGCATAGAAAGTGGCGACAATCAGTTTTTTTCTCAGTGGAAAAGTTAAATACGAGATGGCAGAAGGAGGGGAAAGTTTAAAGGAGATGTGCGGGGCATTTTTCTTATACAGAGTGGTCGGTGACAGGTGCACGGTGTCAGGCTTGGTGCTGGAAGCAGATATAGTGGTACTTAAGAGGCTTGTAGATAGGCACATAAATATGAAGGTAAAGCAGGTTTAGAAGGATTTTTTGGGGGTAATTCAGGAATATGGATCTTGGTGACATTTTCATGGAAATGAATCTGGTAGTTCAGTTTGCAGTTAGTGATGTTGGCTCATTGAGGTATTGCCCAATGCATTTGTTTGCACTGAATTAATTCCAATGCCAGATGAGCATGGTTTGCTGTAAAGCTTATACTTGTGAGCAGTTTCCTTGGTTTGTGCTCTTGCTGAAAAAGAGCCCACGCAGGTGCTACCAGTTAAGGTCTAGCTTGATTTTATATACGATCACCTGGTGATTCTTGGTTCCCTTGCTCGGTCTACATTCTATCCCTCCCCTCCCCTCCTCAAAGCCCCTAATATCTCATCCAAGTAGTTACAGGTAAATACATTTAAAGTTGAATATACCCTTGATTCATAACTTATAGGTGTGGTTAATGGTAGCTTTTATAGCACCTGAATAGTAAAATACTCTAGCACTTAGTTGCTTACTGTCTTGCTGTAGAACAGGCGTCTCCAAACTTTGGCCACATCTGGCCCGCCACGAGATTTTACCCGGCCCGCAGCAAGCTCTTAACACGTTCTGTGCGCCGGGCTATTTAGCAGGTTCTGTGGTAGCACGGGAACTTGCACGTCAGTTTGCCATAGGCTATCAAGTTGAGGGTTTGTGTGCAGTTGCTGACAGATTAAGGTCGATGGCCCCGGGGAGATAGTGAAGATCGGCAGCGGCAGTGGCCCCGGTGTGTGTGTGTGTGTGTATGGCCTGCAAAAATGTGTCAAAAATATAATGTGGCCCTCGTGCTGAAAACTTTGGAGGCCCCTGCTGTAGAGTGTTTGAAGTTGTATTTGCAAATGCTCCAGGACAAGGTTGGGTTTTGGGTTTTCAGTTGAGTATTTGGATGTCAGCATTGTATGTAACGAGGTGAACCTGTAGGTGGCAGTGCTGCTGTAGAAGGGTGTGTTCGTTCCCAGTTGGTTAAGGTTTGTATATTTTGAAGGTGTATTCTGTTTATAGTTTTTCGCTGTGTTTTGAAACAATATGCCACTTGTCAAGGTAACAACTGTTTGGAGCAGTGGAAATGGTAACAATTAAGCAGATTGTTTTGTGTGACTTGGAGCTCCATGAATATTGATAGAGTTGGGTTTGAACAAATGGAAGTCCATCACACTATTGTGCCTTGTGAATAGAGACTTGGGACTGTTGGGAAGTGAGAGACAGAACACCAAGCTCTGCACACATGTATCCAGTTTATCTGTAGCATGTCAGTTAAGTTTTTAGTCATTGGGGAATCCAGGATTATGGAGGGAGGAAACTGCTTATGTTCTAGAAAATTACAGAATTATGGTTAGGCACTAGTTGGATGTGTTCTCTGATATTTGTGTGATACAAATATTACTTGCCTCTTATTGGACTACGGTTCAGTTGCCTTAAGCCATACCACACATGGTCATGGATTACTTTATCATTTGAGGTACTGAATGGAATTGGACATATTTCTGATCTCGTGAAGATAAAATATTGTTGCAGCTGAAATTGTTTAGGTCTACTTTAAAGACGTGGAGCCCTGGGAATGATACGATTGCCCACCAACAACCACACCAATTTTTAATTGTGCTAGTTGGAGAGGCTTTCCCTATTATTTTCCTTGACTTCAATTTTGAACCACTTGGTGTCACAAAGAGCCATGCTATGCGCAGCCACACGTTTGTTTTGCATCTGCAATTCACTTAATACTGTGAATACAGAACTCTGTAATGAAGTCTACAATTTGCGGTCATCTCGGCGGGTTCTATTGGACAACTCCGTAGAAGGCCATCTTCATTTTGTTGTTAATCTGAGAATAGATTAATGAAGCAGCTATTGGCTGTCTGAACGTTTCCACCTTTTAATGAAAAAGGTACAGTTCAGTCATTTTCCATGTTGTTGGGTGGATGCCTGTGTTGTAGCGCTGAAGCATTTTGCCCAGTGACAGAACTAAATTTGAAGCATCTCTTCAACGGCATGACTAGTTATTGGGATCCATAGTCTTTGCTGGACATGGAGCCCTATTGTCACTTGATGCTTTATTTTCTGTATTGGGTGTCTTCTCTGCAGATGACTGCAAAGCTTCAGAAATGTGATTTGCTACCTTTTTTTCCTCCATCACTGATTTAGTGTATGTTTATGCAGTAGCCTCTTTTCTAGTTGTTTAATTGTTTGGCACCTTCAATGAGTCTGAAAAAGGGTCCTGACCTAAAGCATCACCCATCCTTTTTCTCCAGAGATGCTGACTTGCCCACTGAGGTACTCCAGCACTTTGTGTCTATATTTGATATAAACCAGCATCTGCAGTTCCTTGTTTCTACTTGGAGATATAATACTGAAATGCTTTAGGACATAGAAGTAATGAAAATCAATATTGTTACTTTGTCTGTAAGCTTTGTTAATTACGGATCCTGCTTGTTGCTGCTGTTTTGAGAAACGTTAACTCGTAAATATCCATTGGAAGTAAAACTGATAATACGGTTTTAATATTTCACTCAATATCTAATGAAAGGGACTGTCCAAAAAACTGTACTGCAAATATCTGAGTATCATGAAGTTCACACTGACAAGGATGTTAGGTTTAATAGTTTTGGCCCATGTTTCCTACTTGTAAACCAACAGTATTCACTAATATCGTATTTTATAACTGCTGACAATTTATAGAGCCTAGTGCGGAGTGATTTGGTGATGCGATGGGGATCTTGGATTGAGACTTTTGAAATGTCCCATGTTACCATCTCAGCATTAGTAGGCCTATTTAATAACTATAAGAATAATTATGGAATGTCAAATGCATTAAATCTCTAATTATGCTTTTGGGATTTTGGTTGGGTTTGTTTTTTGAATTTCATTCTTTTTTTTTTGTTTGAGCAGTATCATAAAATATGAAAAGTAAAACCTTGTTACTTCCTGATTTGCTTCCTCTGAATTCTTAAGTATAATTGCCTGGTCAGAGATCCAACAGACCACACTGCTGGCAGATTTTTTGTGGCCAGTAATCAGTTACATTGCTGATGGCAAAATCTGAACCTGAAATTTGTCTGTCCAGGTGAAGCTGTAATGCCTAGCATTTATCAGAAACAAATTTTAGTTATTGTCAGAGTGAGACTAAACGCAAATTGAAGGAGCAGCGTCTCATATTTTACTTGGGCAGATTACAACCCAGTGGTATGTATATTGATTTATCTAACTTCAAGTAACCCCTGCATTCCCCCTCTCTCCACCCCCTCCCCCACCCAAGTGCGCCAGCTTTTCGTTCTTGCCCAACAAACAGCTAAAAATCGCCTGTTAAAATTCTTTAACATCAAACTTTTTTGCATAACTTTCTTTCTTGTTCTATATCACTCTACATTCCTGTTTATTTCTCTTGTTCCCTGTCTGAAGAAGGCTCTCGACCCGAAATGTCACCCATTCCTTCTCTCCAGTTACTCCAGCATGTTATGTCTATCTTCGGTTTAAACCAGTATCTGCAGTTCCTTCCTACACATTTAGTTATTTGTACAATGATTTGGCTGAAAAAAAATTCTTTGAAGATTTATGAGCAAAAAGTCTACTTTTTGAGTAAGATTCCAGTACTGCTTTGGTCTAGTTATATAATTTCCACCCCAGGAAATTTTATTGTCCACTTAGTCATCCATTAGATAGTTATTGTTTAATTTGTTTTTGTTGTGTTTGTGTTTTTCTTGTCTCTAATCTCAAAGACAGGGGACCCACTCGGATGAATAAGAATTATGATCTTAAAACGAGTTTGATCAGTAAATGGGGTTATTTACAGCATTATTCCCACTGGATTCCACATCATCTTCAGTAAGAAATGTTGGACCACGTGCTCCATTAAACTGAGGTCCAATGAGGTTTAAATGATGAAAAGTGAGAGATTTCGGGTAGAATCACTGAAAACATCAAGCACAGTTCACCCCTGTAGCTGAGTGGCATGGTTTAGTGCTACCACGATTGAGGCTGAGATACAAGTATGTGTTCTAAACATAGATCACCCAGTGCCAAGTCCTTGCGGTTCTGTTATTGATGTAATCTGCAGGGAAGTTGACAGTGAAGTCAGATTGGTTTCAGGGTAAGTTAACTTATTTGGAAATGGGAGGCTCTCTAACTCTCTTCATTACGTAGCTTGAAGTTCCTCTGCAGTAGATCCAAAGTTACCCAACAGAAAATGAATCCCAATTACTTTAGACTTTACTTTAGAGAGACAGGATCTTCGGCCCACTGAGTTCCCAGCGAACACCCCATGCACTAGCACTATCTTGCACACCAGGGGCAATTTACAATTTTTACCGAAGCCAATTAACCTACAGACATGTACGTCTTTGGAGTGTGGGAGGAAGCTGGAGAACCCGGAGAAAACCCACACAGTCATGGGGAGAATGTGCAAGCTCTGCAGAGACATCACTTGTAGTCAGGATCGAATCCGGGTCTCTGGTGCTGGAAGCTGGCAACTCTACCACAGCACCACCATTCTGCCCTTGTGTCCTAAAATTTTACTAGAATTGTTCACTTTTCAAATCTGCAGCCTGAACGGGAAAAAAAGAAGCAAGGTTGGTTGATCTCTTCTCAGTACCTGATAGTCTGCAGAGGATGCTGTGCTATTTCCATTTCACACTTCCAATGCTTTAAATAGATGTTAAAGTGCAAGGGAATTCTGTTCAATGGCAAATGCCCTTTATCTATATTTTATTATTTTCTAAGCTATTGTGCTGTCTTATCAGAATGATTTGGTTGAGTTTCTATTTAACTGTCAAAATGTTAGAGATGTTTAGAGAAGGGTAATAAACATTTTTTGGAAAATGGTCAAAAGTCTCTGCTCTTTCAATAATGTGTGTTATATATTACACATAAAAGAGCAGGTCCTAATATTTCTTGGACTTTGTGTATCCATAAAACCTCTTGTCAAGGCACAAATCAGGAGTAAAACTCTAACCTGAATGCTTGGGAATTGGGTGTCAGACTTGCAGATTTTCTGGACTTGGATAATATTCCTATTATTACCATAATATACTATCAATTCACTTTTACAGATAATACAGTATCATAATTTCATAGTAAAGCAGTTCAGTTGATAGGGAGCACAGGAACTAGGGCCTTAATGAGTTTCATGGGAGAGCAACAAATGTTTCCCAATGAGCCAGAAGCTGGAGCTTTGGGATTTCCAAATGGTCAGATGGCAGATTATTAAAGTTTTACTGCCATTTGTTATATTACTGCACTTGTTTGGATGAAAGCAACTCCAAAACTATTGATGTTCATCATCTTAGACAAAGCAACCCCATCCTCTTCCCTGAACATTTACTTTCTCCACTATCCACCTCGAGTTATCTGCAAGATGTATATCTGCAACTCATTTAGTTTCTTCACTCGCCATCCATCAGAGCAGAGGCAGCAGGTGCATGGCGATGTCAATACCTGCAAGTGTCCCTTCCAAATTTCATATCAGGAATTTTACATATATTGATGTTAATTTATGCTATGTCAAAATGTTGCATCTTCCCATCCAACTCCACCATAGGAAGAAGGCAAAAAAGAAGGCTCACTGCCATCTAGGAAGTTTGATCAATGAATGCTGATCTTGTATTCCCCACATCTTGTGAGTGAAGAAAAATGTATTTTTGCTTTCTGAAGCTAACTTTGTTGGGATAAAATGTACTTTTGTATTCTTCATCACCTTTTCGGGCATTATATTCTAAATCAAAATTTTGTGCTGAGTTAAAAAAGAAAAAAAGTATTTCATTTCTGTTATACCAGGATAAACTATTTTTCATGTTCTGGAAGCATCATTGTCATGCACGTAGGCATGAAATCTCATGTTAATCCTCTAAACTGAGCTGAATGAATAAAGCCCAATACGCAATGCTGATCCAACTACCTTGTGGCCTGATTCTAATAACGATTCCGATGCTCACAATGTTTGATTTATTCCATTGACTTCATATTGATAAGTTATTCAAATTATTATGGTTTACTTCATACTGAAAATGGTACTTGAAATACAAGCAATATTTTTGTGTTAAGAGGTCATGTTTTTGCATTTGTTGATTCATTGATTGTGAATCAATGCGTATAATGTTAGGAATTCAAGTCATCCTGAATCTGGATGACAGAATAAGAGTCGTTATTGAAACTGCTCTTTCACTCATATGACCACGAGTAGCCCAAATTAAAAAAAAACTGGCAGAAAATCAGAAATTTTGATTAATAACAGCAAAGCAACTGGAGTTGGAATGAAAATGAAATGCTTTTGCTAGAAATGTGACATGGTAATTATTGTCAAAGTGCAGAACCTACTGGGTTGGAATTTACAGTCAGAGCTGAAAGAATCAAATGCTTTTTAGTGCATTTGCATTTCTCCAGATGCATTATGGGTTTTTGAGTTGCAACTTGGGATAAAGTTCCTTTGTTGCATAAAACCCTACAGAGGGGAATCCGGGGTGTGAGCAAGATGCACAATACATCCCTTAAAACAGTCAATAATCCCTTAACACAGACATGTCCAGTCTTAACCAGAAAATATTAATTAAAATATGCTCTAATAATGGGATAATAAGTCTGGGGAAAATGGGTTTGAATTAACTAGAGAAGGAAAAAAGTATCTTCAACAGTTTAGTTCTTGTGACAATCATGTCATATCTATCAATCTAATCTATATACTTTTAAAACTGTGTGTGTGTGTTTGTGGGTGTATGTCACATTCCATTTTTTTCAGATAAGATCTTTGGCCTTTGATTCCATGGTCCGCCAAAACCAGGCGCGAAAACGTCGTTATTTTTTCCATTTCGCTAGTGATTTTGCTTCTACATGCACGGATTTACTCCTCATTACATTTAGACATATTTTTGTACACATTTTTAAAAATAAAATACTCTCTCCCCCCCCCCCCCCCCCCCCCCCCCCCCCCCCCTCCTCCCCACGCTCATCATTTTAAAATGGAAACGGCACCTCACGAGCTGCTTACGTCACAATCCCACATGCCGACCAATCCCAAGCCGCTTCTCTCTCTTCATTTGGCAGCCCGGCTCCCCCTCCCTTTAACTACACTCGCGCCTCCCTCAGCTGGACTCGCCCGCGCGCTCCAGACCCCCCCCCCCAACTATGCTCGCGCCTCCCGCAGCTGGACTCCGCCCGCGCGCTCGCTCAAACCCCCCCCCCCCCCCCCCCCCCCCCCTATGCTCGCGCCGTGTGCGTGCCCACTCACACCCCCCCCCCCCTCCTCAAAATGCTCTGCCGATCGGGAGGAGAGATATGGCGTCAGTTCCGCGAAGCTGGCGCAGCTCGTGAAGCCCCGCCCACCTGCGTGCCCCTCCCGTCTCCTGCGCGCTCCAGAGTGTCACAAGCAGGATCTTTGGTTTTAAGCCCACAGCTCCACTCTCACGCCGGCATGCTCTGCAAATCAGGAGATGAGATAAGGGGGCGGGCGGGGTAAGGCCCGATCCTGGGGAGTGGGAGTCGGGGGATTGAGGGCAAGGGGGAATGGGGGAGGTGAGGAGGGAGAGTGTTGGAATAGAGGGAGAGGAGTGGGGAATAGATGGACTGCCTCCACCCCTCTCCCCCCACTCTTTCCCCTCTCTCCCCCTACCCCACTCACCCTCTCTCCCCTACCCCATCTCCTCCTCCCTCCCCCTGCTCAGCCCCCTCTCTCCCATCTCTCTCACCCCTCCACCCCACCCTCCCTCACCCACCCTCCCTCTCCTCCTCCCCTCCACCCCCTCTGCCTCTGTCTCTTGTTCTTTTGCCTGCCCCTTTCTCTTTGTCTCTCCCAATCTCTCTCTGCTCCCCCCCACTCTCTCCCCCTCTCTCTCTCCCCCACTCTCTCCCTCTCTCTCTCTCCCCTCACTCTCTCTCTCCCCCCCTCTCCCTCTCCCTCCCCCTTTGCTCTCTTTCCCTCCATCCCTCGCTTTGTCTCCCTCCCCCTCTCTCTCTCCCCCTCTCTTTCTCTTTCTCTCCCCTGCCCTCCCCCTTCCTTCCCCCCACCTCTCCCCCTTCCCCCTTCCATCTCCCCCTTCCCCCTTCCATCTCCCCCCTTCCCTTCCCCCCTCTCAGCCCCCCCTCTCTCTCTCCCCTTCTCCCTCACCCTCCCTCTCCTCCTCCTCTCCTCCACCCCCCTTCTCCCCTGTCTCTTTCCCTTCTTTCTCTGCCTCTCTCACTGTCTCTCCCCATTCTCTCTCTGCCCTCATTCTCTACCCCTCTCTCTCGCTATGCGTCAGTGGCTAGGGCGGTTATGGGGTATAAGGATCTAATTAATAATATTAATATAATATCAAGGGGGTAGTTAGTGTGGGGCGGGTTAGTGTGTGTGACGCCGCATGCCCCCCCCCCCCCCCCCCCCCCCCCCCCCCCGCAAACGCACGTTGGGGAACACTTGGCCTAGTACTTATTTAAAACTCTGTGTGTTATTTAAAACTCTGTGTGTGTGTGTGTGTGTCGGCTGTGTGTTTGTGGGTGTATGTCAGATTTGCCCTTATCATGGTTCGCCAAAACCACACTTTCAAACCCCGAGAAATTTTCCATTTTGCTAGACATTACACTTTTACATTCACTCATTCACTACTCATTACATTTAGACATTTTTATGTACACTTTTTTAAATAAACCCCCCGCCCCATACACACACACTCACTCATTTTGTGGCCTCCTGCTAGCCAGCCACTATAACGGCAGCTGCTGCAGCCCGCTCTCCTCCAAAAACACCACTTTTTTCCTCTTTCGCTGGCGATTTCCGTTGCTGCCGCCCGACTTATTTCGATGCCGATTTTACTTTCTCCACATTCCCCCGGCCCGGCTCTATCACGCTGGCTCAGCCAAAGATCGCATCTTCCACCGCTGCTTTTTGCCGTGCTCCGAAATACAGCGGGGGAATGCCCGATCTTTGCGTTGAGCTCCAGCAGCAGTGTTTGGATTCATTCCACAGTGAGTTCAGTTCGGTAACAACCACCCCCCCTTCCCCTCCCTCTCCCCCCTCTCTCTCTCCCCCACTCTCTCTTTCTCTCCCTCCCCCTCTCTCTCTCCCTCCCCCCTCGCTCTTTCTCCCTCCCCATCTCTCCTTCCCCTCTCTCTCCCCCTTCCTCTCTCCCTCCCACTTCCCCCTCTCTCTCCACCACTCAATCTCTCCACCCTCTCTCTCCCCCCCCCTCTCTCTCTCTCTCTCTCTCTCTCTCTCTCTCCCCTGCCCTCCCCTGAACCTCCCCTCCACCCCTCCCCTACCCCCCACCTCTCCCCCTCCCTTCCCCCCACCTCTCCCCCTCTCTTCCCCCCACCTCTCCCCCTCCTCCCCCCCCACCCCCCCTCACTTCTCACCCCATCTCCCCCCTTCCCTTCCCCCCTCTCGGTCCCCCTCTTTCCCTCTCCTCCCATCTCTCTCTCTGTCTATCTCTCTCTCTCTCCTCCTCTCCTTCACCACCCCCCCTCTCCACCTGTCTCTTTCCCTTCTTTCACTCTGCCTCTCTCACTATCTTTCCCAATTCTCTCTCTCTGCCCTCACTCTCTACCCCCCTCTCCCTCTCTAGACATGCATGCGAGTTGGGGGCTAAGCGTCAGTGGCTAGGGCGGTTATGGGGTAAAAGGATCTAATTAATAATATTAATATAATATCAAGGGGGTAGTTAGTGGGGGTGGTTAGTGTATGTGACGTCGACTGCCCCCCCCCCGCAAAGGCTCGTTGGGGGAACAGACCCAACGGGTCTGCACTTGGTCTAGTATACTTTTAAAACTCTGTGTGTGTGCGTGTGGTTGTCATTTTGCCTTTGAAACGTATCTCCTCAAAAACCAGACGCAAAACAGTAGAGATTTGTACATATTTCGGTAGGGATTTAACTTATTTCAGAAATCCACTCCTCTCTATATCCGGTCAATTATTTCTGCAGATTTTGAATAAAGTTGTTCACGAAACTCACTTTTTAAAAAAATAATTGCCGCTTGCCAACTGCTGAATTCATAATGCCCACATGCCTACAAATCCAGGCCCACCTGCCTCCTGGCCCTTCTCCCCGCCTCTGTGGATTAATGCAGCTGCTGTCAACGCGCATGCGCAGTTTTCAACGAAGTTCGTTCGCACACCCATCCTCCCCCCCCCCCCCCCCCCCCCCCCCGTTCTTCAAAAGGCGCAGAAAGATCGAGAGAGTTATGCAGAACAAAGACCTCCCCAGCACTTCAACCCCCCCCCTCCCACCGTATCCGATCTCTCGGTCCTGGGCCTCCTCCATGGCCAGAGTGAGCAACACCGCAAGTTGGAGGAACAGCACCTCATATTCCGCTTGGGGAGTCTGCATCCTCTGGGCTTGAACATTGAATTTTCTCAATTCTGTTAACCCTTCTCCTCCCCTTCCCACCTCTCCCCCAGCCCTCGGGCCCTGGCATTCCCTCTCTCTCTAGCTCCCCCACCCTTGTCGCACTAGCTTCTCATTTTCACACCACAAACAGCTTACAATGGCTTGTTCCCTTTATCATCGATACTTTTTTGCATATCTTTCATTCATTGTTCTTTATCTCTCCACATCACCGTCTATATCTCTCGTTTCCCTCATCC
Source organism: Okamejei kenojei (assembly GCA_035221665.1). Classification (NCBI taxonomy): domain Eukaryota; kingdom Metazoa; phylum Chordata; class Chondrichthyes; order Rajiformes; family Rajidae; genus Okamejei; species Okamejei kenojei. Next base: position 18,668,184 of record CM069141.1, on the reverse strand, counting down.
CTGACCAGTCAGGGTCTCGACCCGAAACGTCGCCTTTCTCCATCGCTCCTTAGATGCTGTAGCAAAGATTCTACAGTTCCACTATAGGATCTTTGTTCTGCAGATCTCGTGGTCAGAGGTGCCTCATGTGCTGAACCTTCTCCTCACTGCCAGCGCAGCTCGTGAAGCCCCGCCCCTCCCATCCCTTGCCCGCTCATTTCAGCGGTGGATTTCCGGAGTCAGAAGCCGCTTCTCATTTGTCTCTCTCTGTCTCTCTCCTCATTTGGCAGCACACTCACTCGCCCGTCTCCCCTCCACCCCCTCCCTCCCCCACCTCCGCTTCTCACCTCCTCCCCTCTCCATTCTCCCTCTCTCCCCTCTCCTCTCTACCAAAGATCCTATACCGCTATATGATCTTTGCCTGATCGTCTGTCCCTACACCCCCTCCCCCCCCCGGCCCGGCTCTGTCACGCTGGCGGAAGCCACGATCTGCTAGTCGCCCCGCTGTTTTTCACCGTCCTCGGATTGCTCCGTGCATTGCTTGGGCTGCCGCCCCGCCCCTCCTCTCTCTCTCTCTCTTCCCCCCCCTCCTCCCCCCCTCCCCCCTTAGCCCCCCTTTCCCCCCCTCTCTCCTCCTATCTCTCGATCCCCTCACCCACCCTACCTCACCCACCCTCCTCCTCTCCTACACCCCCTCTCTGTCTCTTGCCCTTCTGTCTCTGCCTCTCCCCATTCTCGCTCTGCCCTCACTCTCTACTCCCCCCTCAAACTCTACCCCCCCCCCCCCCTTACTTTCGAGACGAGCCTGCGAGTTGAGGGCTACGAGTCAGTGGATAGGGCGGTTATGGGGTAAAAGGAGCAAATTAATAATATTAATATAATATCAAGGTGGTAGTTAGTGTGTGTGTGGGGGTGTTTAGTGTGTGTGATGCCCCTGCCCCCCCCCCCCCCCCCCCCCCACAAACGCTGTTGGGGGAGCAGACCCAGCATTTGGCCTAGTAGCTATTAAAAGTCTGATCTCGGGTGTGTGTGTGTGTGTGTGTGTTTACTTGTTTGTGTATAATCACACCTTCTCGAAAAAATGACGCGCTAACGGTAAAATGTTTACATATTCCGGTTGAGATTTTCCCCCAGGAGTCCAAAATCGCCATCTCTGAAAAAAAACACGCTTTATTACTCGAGTTATTAATGAAAATGTTCAAAAATTTGGAAAACTTTGGGGGGGGGGGGGGGGACCGGCTGTCTTTCGCTGATGACGTCACAATGGGTCTGCGTGCCTGCCGTTCTTGCTCGCGCTGCGAGTGACGTCACCCCCGACCACTCCCCCCGCGCATGGTTGGGAAGTTGCTGTCGCAGGCCGAGCCCAAGACCGGCGACTGGACCTGGGTAGAAGCGGAGCTGGAGTGAGGGGTAACCAGCCCTCCCCTGTGACGCCGCCCCTCCCTTCAAACTCTACCTACCTCCCTCTCTGCCCCCCCTCCCGCTCCCTCTCTGCCCCCCTCCCGCTCCCTCTCTGCCCCCCTCCCGCTCCCTCTCTGCCCCCCTCCCGCTCCCTCTCTGCCCCCCTCCCGCTCCCTCTCCCCCCCTCCCCGCTCCCTCTCTGCCCCCCTCCCGCTCCCTCTCTGCCCCCCTCCCGCTCCCTCTCTGCCCCCTCCCGCCCCCCTCCCTCTCTGCCCCCCTCCCGCTCCCGCTTCCTCTCTGCCCCCCTTCCCGCTCCCTCTCTGCCCCCTCCCCGCTCCCGCCCCCCTCCCTCTCTGCTCCCCTCCTCTTCTGCCCCCCTCCCGCTCCCTCTCTGCCCCCCTCCCCTCTCTGCCCCCCTCCCCTCCCCTCTCTGCCCCCCTCCCGCTCCCTCTCTGCCCCCCTCCCACCGCTCCCTCTCTGCCCCCCTCCCGCCTCTCCCCCGCCCCCGCTCCCCCCTCTCTGCCCCCCTGCTCCCTCTCTGCCCCCCTCCCGCCCCTCTCTGCCCCACCTCCCGCTCCCTGCCCCCCCCGCTCCCTCTGCCCCTTCTGCCCCCCTCCTCCCCGCTCCCACCCCCTGCCCCCCTCCCGCCTCCCCCCTCACCGCTCTGCCCCCCTCCCGCTCTCTCTGCCCCCCTCCCGCTCCCTCTCTGCCCCCCTCCGCTCCCTCTCTGCCCCCTCCCGCTCCCTCTCGCCTCCCCTCCCGCTCCCTCTCGCCCCCCTCACTCTGCCCCCTGCCCCCCTCCTCTGCCCCTGCCCAAGTTGGGGACGATGCGTGAGTGGATAGGGCGGAGGCTGGGGTAAAAAGAGCGAATTAATAATATTAATATAGTATCAAGAGGAGTGGTTAGTGTGTGTGTGTGTGTGTGTGTGTGTGGGGGGGGGGGGGGTTAGTGTGTGTGATGCCGCAGGCCGCGTTGATGGGACGGGACCCAACTTGGTCTAGTGCACCTATAAAATTAAGTTTTCAGCAACAATTACACTAACTTTCTAATTTTTAAATTGATATATCAAAATGCATTAATCCTAACACTTTTTCTGTGTTTTGTAGCTAATTACTGTGGTTTTGTGTCCTTGTGTTTAAGTGTAAAGATTCTTTGATAAAGTAGAGATGAATAATCCTATAAATTAAAAATCACTTAGTGACATTTCCTTATGTTAATAAAGTGACGTCAGACCATATCTCTCATTATCCCTGTTCTGAATGTGCCCAGTGTTGACCGTTTGTGTCTGAAATGGAAGATTGCACATCCTCTTTCAAATTTTATATTAACAAGCAACTTTTTTCTCTCTTTAGTATTAATGTGTTGTATGGTGGAAGTTTTTTTAAAGAAATTAGCTGAACATTGTTCAGAACAAGTTCTGTGTAACATAATGATTGAGTAAAATCACATTTTCTTTGGAGCAAAAATTATAGTTTGAAACACTTAACAGCTCCTCAATTTATTTATTGTAGAAAGGAATGCTATTTATTTCATGAGTGTCAAGATATGATGAACGGTTTGTTTAAAGCTGAGTTTCAAACTCTTGTATAATGCTGGTCCATCCACAACTGGAGTATTGTGTCAATTTTCAGCATTTGTGCCTTTTAGGAATGGTGTATAGGCTTTGGAAGTAGAAGAGCTAAACTAAAGTGACTTAACTTTGAATTCACAGTAGTATGGTAAAGGGCCTGTCCCACTTTCATGACCTAATTCATGACCTTTTTTACTCGTGGACATTTTTCATCATGCTAGAAAAACGCCCCCAACCTACTTGATGCCACGAGTACCTACGACTAGCATCACGACCTACCTTCAACCTCGTGACGGCCATCCTGCAGGTATGAGTCAAGGGCAAACGGCAGAGGTCATGAATTAGGTCGTGAAAGTGGGACAGGCTGAAGACACTGGGGCTACAAGACATTCGGTAGATGTATTGAAAGTCTTAGCGAGTGGTCAGGATTTGAGAAAAATAGTTCCTGTTTGATCAAGATGCAGGGATGTAGCACAAAGATGATCGACCAAAAAATGCTGAAGGGGCAGGGGGAGTTTGTTAACAGGGAGCGAGTGGTAATGTTCCAGAATGCACTTGAGATAATGGTGGAGGTCAATTCAATTATGTTTGAAAAGAATCTGCATAAATATGTAATTTCCAGGGCTGTGGAATGAGGCTGAGGTGTGGTATTAGTTTTTCTCTTATACGACTTTTGTAGACATTGTCAGCCAGTTTTATTCCTTCCCCTTGTAACCATTGCTCTTATTCTGTTCAATGTAGTCCCTGGATCCCATATAGTGAATAATCTATTGAATTTTAATTTTAAGTTGCATATATAAGCACTTCATGTTACAAATTTTCAGTTTTACTTTTTTGTTTAACACATATTGTACACGTGTTTGAAATTGATGGTTGAGGGCTAAGTTATATTGGCAATTGGTCATTACCTGTGATAGAAATATATAAATTCTAACTTTGATAATATCTATGATTTGCAATTGAATGGGGAGTGAGGAACATTTAACATTATTTTTCATCCAAGATAATGATTTGATGTAGCTTTTTCATAAAAGGGTAATATTTCTTAAAGCATCAAGAAATTATTTAAAATTGGAAAGATAGTTATTTTGTGTTGTAGCTTTTTAAGTTGCATGTTTAGTCTGAAACTTGCTATGAACGTCTTGATTATTTTGTAGACTAACCTTATGTGTGCATGAACTGCATTTAATGTATGGCTATTGTGTTTGTCTTTGTTTTTTCGCCTGCAACACCTACTAACTGTGAACGAAATCAAAAGGAATTGGTAAATTATCCACTGCTGATGGTAAAGCCTTCGCAGATCCTGAAGTACTTCGAAGACTGACTTCTTCTGTTAGCTGTGCGTTGGATGAAGCTGCTGCTGCCTTGACCCGGATGAGAGCAGAGAATACTCTAAATGCAGGACAAGCAGACAAGTACGTGACTTTTAAATTTTGTGTTGGTAAATGTAGAAGGAAACGTTGTTTAACAAAACAGCATTTAAAGTGAAGAGCGGTAATATCATAAAACTCATTTTACGGCTGGGAGTTTTGATTTCTGCCCTTTTTTCTTGCGGCATGAATTGACTGATTGCTTCTGTTAGTTCCTGTTTTATTGCATGTTTGCATAATTTTCTGTGACATAGGAATATTTACATCTGTAACTTTTTCAGTATAATCTCCATGTGTGGCTTTCTGTTCTATTTTGTAAAGGAGGCATTGCATGGTTTGTTATTTTAGAATATGTCTAATTTTGATAACTATACATTTCAAAAGATGAGTTTACATATAATAATGAAATGTATATGCATATGAGCCTTTGTACTACCCGCATATCCAGAAAAATTGATCTCTCAAAAACCATATGATTGTGTAAAAAGGCAACTTAGACACTAATGCTGAACTATATTCCCATTATAATACCCATTTTAATGTGTAATTGTTTAATGTCATGGTTTGCTTTTCATATTGTAAAACAATTTTTTGAAAGCAATGGTTATGCACTTAGTTTAAAATTTGCTTGGCCATTCTACCTTTGTTTTTCCATTGATCTGTTTATTTTTAAATAAAAATACTTTATTCCAGCTTAATCTTTTAAAACAATAGCTTACAAATAAAGTTTAGTTTCAACATTTTATATTTTGGCCAATTATAGAAATCATATTAAATTTCAATTAATTATCATTTATTATTGTGTACATGACACAAGAGTGGATTGGCAGAGGCTCATTATGAAAAACAGGTAAAATACATTGGAAGGACATAGTGTAAGACAGGATGTAGATTTGTCTCTGTACCTAGCTCTTAAAGAGCAAATTAGCTTTTTTATATATCAATGCACAATATAAATAATTCCATATCTTTAATGGAGAGGCAGAAAAAATTGAGTTTGAATGTTGTGTAAGTGCGTGTACATAAGACTTTTCCAATTGCTCATGGCATGCATGTGAGTGCAAATCTTTTTTTTTAATGGAGATATCTCTATCTTTGGAGCAAATTATTAAGTAGAATATAGTTGATTCGCTCTTAACTAAAAGTTATAACGGTTAAGGGAAATAATTCATCAATAGTTCCTAAAATGCAGGTTCAGTTCTGATGCTGATAGCCAACATAATATTAAAAAGTTGCACAGTAACGTCTGCTGCCCCATTCCTGACTTTGGCTCCCTGCCTTCACAGTGAACTCCCATGAAGCATGAACCATAAGTAAAGGCAGCTGAGATGTTTTTGTTATTAGGAAGTACTTTCCACGAATGAAATGAATACCTTGTATCAAGTTATTACCATTCACCATGTTTCTTTAAAATTATAATTTGTAGGATATATTTAGAATCATTGTGTGGCAATTCCCTGATCCAGGTTTTGACCCTTGTTTTTCTAACGTTATTATTGATTTGCCTGAGCAAATGGTGAGGCTGTGTATAGTCAAGGCCACAACCTGCCAAAGACCACTGCTCAATAGAAGCATAGTTCATGAACATTGTTCAAGCTGCCATAAATAAACATCACTTAGTGATTTCATCCCTGTTCTCTGACTTTATTGTCTTTGTTATAGAAAATATTTGCATTCAAACCTTTTTAATCTGATGAATGGTAAATGTAATTGTCGTTCTAATTAACAACTTAAAGCAAGTTAGTGCAAACTTAGACATACAGAAAAAACACTGGCATCAAATGTGTATGAATGCATTCGAGCATCATATGATTTGCTGTTTTAGCTCTGCCTTCAATGGGGTTCAAAAATCAATTGTTAGAGTATGTGTGTTTCTATAAAATTAACTTATTTTTGTTGTTAGCCGAAGCTTGGCAGAAGCATGCTCAGATGGGGATGTAAATGCTGTCCGAAAACTGCTGGATGAAGGACGAAGTGTCAATGAGCATACAGAAGAGGGAGAGAGTCTGCTGTGTTTGGCGTGCTCGGCCGGGTACTATGAACTTGCACAAGTAAGTATTCGTACGTCTGAGTGACAATAAATGTACTTTAACATCCTCTATTTTTTGTAACACTGCAGTTCACATTTTTAGGATTTCTACCTTTTCCTATCTATGTCTGATGTTGAGTTATTAAATAACAAAAATGAATTCTTTGGCTATATATCTGCAGAGGACATTTGGGATCCTAATCATATTGCAATTAGCTTTGCGTGTTATTTTTATTTTCACATCATGGTAGCTGTTGGCAGTTGACATCTGAGGTCGGATTTGGATAACAAACATTAAATAAATTGGATCTTAAAATTCCAGATTAAGATTGCTATCAGTGAGGTTGTTTACATTTGGGGTTAAGTAAGGATCAAGGAGAGGAAATATTGGCATGAAGGTGGTGGAATGCAAAGAAGAAATGGTTGTTTTCATGCTGTTTAAGCACAGGATAACTACCATAAATACCACAAGCTACAATCTGACAATGACTGCTCCAGCACTAATGCAATTCCGATGGGAAGTAGAGATAAATATGTAGGTGGAGGAAATATGATTGACCTGAACAGGAGGTGAAGCACTTGACAGGACAACATAGTGCTACCTCATAGCGCCAGAGACCAGGGTTTAATGCGAACCTTGGATGCTGTCTGTGTGAAATTTGCACATTCTTCCTTGAACCGCGTGGGCTTATTCTAGTTACTCTGATTTCCTCCCATATGTCAAAGATGTACGGGTTAGTAGGTTGCTGGCCACTGTAAACACAGTGGAAGATACCAGCAACGTGTCTGAAATTCAAGAGACTCAGGGGTGACTTCAAGAGTCTGACCGGTGGTTAGTAAGATTTTAGATTCCATTATAAAGGAAATTCATGATAAAACAGGCAAAAGTCAGCATGGCTTTGTAAAGGGGAGATCTTGCATGAAATTTGTTGGAATTCTTATATGTAAATAGCTGGATAGACAAAGAGTCAGTAGATGTTTACTTAGATTTTCAGAAAACCTTTGATAAGGTGAGGCTGCTAAGGAATGTGCGAGCCCACGGTATCAAAGGGCAGATGCTAGCATGGATAGCAGGTTGGCTGGATGGCAGAAGACAAAGAGTGGCAATAAAGGGGGGCTTTTTCTGGTTGGCTGCCAGTGACTGAGTTCTGCTGGTGTCAGTACTGGGGCCGCTACTCATCACATTGTATATTAATGATTTGGACGAGGGGATTGAAGGCTTTGGCTGTTTGCGGATTATATGAAAATATGTGGAGGGGCAGGTAGTGTAGAGAGAGCAGGGACTCTGCAGAAGGACTTGGGCAGGTTGGGATAGTGGGCAGAGAAGTGGCAGATGGAATATAGTGTAGCAAAGTGTGGAGCCATGCATTTTGGTGGTAGAAATAAAGATGAAGCCTATTTTTTAGCTGGGAAGAGAATCCAGAAATTGGTGCAACGGGAAGTGGGATTACTGGTGCAGGATTCCCAAAAAGTGAATCTGCAAGTCGAGTCAGCAGTAAAGAAAGCAAACTCAATGCTAACATTTATTTCAAGAGGGCATGCGTACAAAAACACGGATATAATGTTGAGGCTCTATAAGGATGGCAAGGCTGCATTTGGAATATTGTGAGCTATTTACTGAAACATATCTGAGGAAGGATATGCTGGCTCTGAAGAGGGTCCAGAGGGGTTTACAAGAATGATCCCAGGATTGAGTATGTTAATGATCCAATATCTCCAAGTTTGCGGATGACACTAAGCTGGGGGGCAGTGTTCGCTGTGAGGAGGATGCTAGGAGACTGCAAGGTGACTTGGATAGGCTGGGTGAGTGGGCAAATGTTTGGCAGATGCAGTATAATGTATAAATGTGAGGTTATCCACTTTGGTGGCAAAAACAGCAGCTGGGTGTCATGGTACACCAGTTTGAAAGTAGGCATGCAGGTGCAGCAGGCACTTTCATAGCAAAAGGAGAGTACAGGAGCCTACTTCAGTTGTACAGGGTCTTGGTGAAACAGTTTTGGTCTCCCAAATCTGAGGAAGGACATTATTGCCATAGAGGGAGTGCAGAAAGGTTCACCAGACTGATTCCTGGGATAGGAGGGTTTATACTCTCTGGAATTTAGGAGATTAAGAGGGGGTGGGAGAAGTCTCTGGAACTCTCTGCCACAGAGGGTAGTTGAGGCCAGTTCATTGGCTATATTTAAGAGTGAGTTGGATGTGGCCCTTGTGGCTAAGGGGATCAGAGGGTATGGAGAGAAGGCAGGTACGGGATACTGAGTTGGATGATCAGCCATGATCATATTGAATGGCGGTGCAGGCTCGAAGGGCTGAATGGCCTACTCCTGCACCTAATTTCTATGTTTCTATGTTTAACCTATGATGAGTGTTGTCAGCACCGGGCCTGTACTCGCTGGAGTTTAGAAGAATGAGAGGGGACCTCATTGAAACGTACAGAATAGTGAAAGGCTTGGATAGAGTGGATGTGGAAAGGATGTTTCCATTAGTGGGAGAGTCTTGGACTAGAGGTCACAGCGTCAGAATTAAAGGTCGTTCTTTTGGGAAGGAGATGAGGAGAAATTACTTTAGTCAGAGGGTGGTGAATCTGTGGAATTCTTTGCCACAAGGCTGTGGATGCCGTCAGTGGATATATTTAAGGCAGAGATAGATAGATTCTTGATTAGTATGGGTGTCAGAGATCATGGGGAGAAGGCAGGAGAATATGGTTAGAAGGGAGAGATAGATCAGCCGTGATTGCATGGCGGAGTAGACTTGATGTGCTGACTGGCCTAATTCTACTCCTACCACTTATGTAAATTTTTGCTGATGTGTAATTGAATAGTAGAATTTGGGAATGTTTAATGAGAATGCAGGGAATTAAAAAGTGGGATTTAATGTAACATAGGTGTAAACAGGTGGTGGATGGTTGGCATAGATTCTGTGTGCCAAAGTGCCTGTTTCCGTACTGCATCTTTTTAATACTGATCCCGAGGATTTAAAATATTTTGATTTTGAGGACAAATTGTTCTGATAGCAAACCAGGCCATCCTTGCGTTATGAACACCGGACTTAAAGAAACCCCACATACGAATGAGTTCCCATAATATTATTACATTCAAAAGTCCTAAGTATGTGCATACGAACAGTAGAACTAGGTTCCCTTCTCCACTTCTGATAATTGGTCTTTCTTGTCGGTCTTGTGTGCTTTTCATTATAAAACTGTGGAGCTACGATTGCAATATCACATTATCTTGGTGTATTTTCCGACTTATGAACCAAGTCAATTTAGTTTAGTTGACTGTCACGTGCCCCGAGTTACACTGAAAAGCTTTTTGTTGCGTGCTATCCAGTCAGTGGAAAGACTACATACATGGATACAGTCTTGATGTCCATAGTGTACAAATGCAGGATAAAGGGAATAATGTATTGTTACAAAAAGCTGGAGTAACTCAGCAGGATAGGCAGCATCTCTGGAGAGAAGGAATGGGTGACCTTTCAGGTCGAGACCCTTCTTCAGACTAGTTGGGGATAAGGGAAACGAGAGGTATCGACGATGATGTGGAGAGATAGAGAACAATGAATGAAAGATATGCAGAAAAGAATATAAAGGAAATAGGACATTGTTAGCTGTTTGTTGGGGGAAAACGAGAAGCTGGTGTGACTTGGGTGGGGGAGATATAGAGAGAGAGAGAGAATACCGGGGTTACTCTGAAGTTGGAGAAATCAATTTTAATGGATGCTCCTTAAATTCTAGTTGCAAAGTGAAACATGCAATTTTACCATCTATCCTACAAAATCTATCCTTTTGTATCCTATTAATTTAACAACTTCTTTAATTAAGGTTCTGCTAGCTGTGCATGCTAATGTTGAAGATCGGGGCATCAAAGGAGACATAACCCCATTGATGGCAGCTGCCAGTGGAGGCTATGTTGACATCGTGAAATTGCTGTTGGCCCATGATGCCGATGTAAATGCTCAATCTTCAACAGGTAAGTAGAAATTATATTTGACTATCGAAATTTGTTTTTTTTTTGTAAAGTTTTCTTATTTACGATAGTTTACATTTGTATTGCTTTTTGAACAAAATCCTCAGGAAACACAGCACTCACATATGCCTGTGCAGGAGGGTTTGTTGATGTTGTAAAAGTACTTCTGAAAGCGGGAGCCAATATTGAGGATCACAATGAAAATGGTCATACACCTCTGATGGAAGCAGCGAGTGCTGGCCATGTTGAAGTTGCTCGGGTGCTTTTAGAATATGGCGCTGGAATAAATACTCATTCAAATGAGTTTAAAGAGAGTGCACTTACGCTGGCATGTTACAAAGGTATGATAACTATTCTTTAATTGTGTGATAGAAAAATGCATTTTGAAACTGGAAAATCAATAAATACAAGTAGAAACTTGAATCAGCTGCTGGTATAATAAAATGAATGGAATAAGACAACACCTGCTAGCAAGTAATTGTAATGTGATAAAATAGTCAGCGTATATTCAGAACATTTGGCATTTGTATAAAATAATCTTAATGTTTTTTAAAAAAAGCTGCATTTATATTTCTAATATATGGACCCAAATTGAAGTATTGTGCTATTATACCAATGTAAGTAGTATCCTGTAATGCTACAGTATAAAGTTTTCACAAACCCGTGACAATCTTTGTACCATATTTGAAATGCTATCGGTAGAACTTGGTGAGTGCCCCACCCCAGAAGCCTCATATACGGGGCTTATTGTGAAATATTGATGGTGGTCTCTGGTTACAGTATCATTATGATAAAATAATAATGACTTTATTCAGTCTGAAACTGAATTAACGTAATTTTCTACAATTCAAAAATAATTTAGATTTAGTGTTACAGTTTTTAATTGTAACTACCCCTTGTGTATCGTACAGGTCATTTGGAAATGGTGAGGTTTCTTCTTGATGCTGGTGCTGATCAGGAACACAAAACTGATGAGATGCATACAGCTTTAATGGAGGCATGTATGGTAAGTGTTTTCATGCTGCTCCTTTTCTCCATCCCTTTAAAAAATGCTACATCGGTTTTGTTGGGTTTCAATATATTACACTTTGTTTACAGCCTTATTATATGTTAATTTTACTGAACAAATTAAGACTCTATTTGGTCTAGTTAATTGCAAAATGCAGAGTAATACGATCTGAGGGAAACTAATGCAATTTGTCTTAGAAAAAAAATCAAAGCACTAGAATGAGGAATTTATCAATATTCAAGATTAACTTTCTTTAGCAATTTGTTTTGTGCTTATTTATGATTACATTTTTGGAAATATTTAGCATCAATTTCCATGTTATTTGAATTTCACGGCTTGAACAGTTTTTTCATGTGATAGTGCGTGTTTTTATCTTTTTGTAATAACCTTTGCACAATGTAAATTGCTGACTGCTTGAAATCTGAAGTAACAGAAAATGCTGAAAGAATTCAGGTAGTGTCAGTGGTGAAAAGATCAAATTCTTTGAAGAGGAATATGCTGTGGGTAAAGGGGAACGGATGGATACACCAAGATCTTCAGAAGTATTTGATATGATTGTGCTTCAATGATTATTGCAAAATTTAAAGACTCTTGATGGAAGAGGTAATGTATTTGCCATGGATAGATTGGGTGTCTTACATGAAACAGTCGGCATAAATGGGTTGTCTGGATGTAATAAGTGCTGTACCGCAAATGATTGGTACCAGGGCATTTGGAAAATGGTTAAAGATTCAACAGAGCTTTGTGGAGGAATCCGAGTATACTAGTACATGATTTGCAAAAGGCTTGTACGTAGGTATATTAAGTAATTGGGCATCGAACAATGTTATGAAATCAAAAGTACAGATCCTCCCCAACTAATGCATGCCCAGCTATGTACATATGGGATACTGGTGATATGGATTTGCAGTCTCCTGCAGTGGTGAAGGCACTTCTGCCAGGTGGGAGCATAGTTCGTGGCCCCATTTCTTGTGAACTGTTTGGCTTTCAGTAGCTATAGCTATTGGGACTAACAGAATCAAGGGATATGGGGAGAAAGCAGGAATGGTACTGATTTTGGATGATCAGCCAAGATCATATTGAATGGTTGTGCTGGCTCGAAAGACCGAATGGCCTACTCCTGCACCTATTTTCTATGTTACGAACAGCTCACAGGAATGGAACCCTGTCATGACCTGTGGATGACCTATAGTGTGGTTTTGCTTCTGTTACGAGGCATAGGTATACAAAGCATATCTGGAACACTGACCGGCTTGAGGGACTGGTTGCAATTCTCTTTTATAATTGACATATTTTTGCGTAAGCAATAATCTGAACTGTTAATGCTTTCTCTCCTGAAGCAACATTATTTGCTGAACATTTCCAGCATTTTCCATTTTGACTGAATTTGTATTGTTGATGTCCAAAACTGGTTTGCATTTGATTTATGTTTATTACAATAGTATGCACTGGATGTTTAATGTATGAATAGACTGACTGTTAACTTTACCAAGCAGGATGGCCATGTTGAAGTTGCTCGGCTCCTTTTGGACAGTGGTGCCCAAGTAAATATGCCAGCTGATTCTTTTGAGTCGCCACTGACACTTGCTGCTTGTGGTGGTCATGTGGAGCTAGCAGCTTTGCTCATAGAAAGAGGAGCCAATCTTGAAGAAGTAAATGATGAAGGATATACACCATTAATGGAAGCATCACGAGAAGGCCATGAGGAAATGGTAGCTTTGCTGCTTGCTCAGGGTACGAAATGTCTCTTACACTTTTATAATCCACAAAAATGGCATTGTCGTACAACATAACTATTGACTAAATATTCTACGTGGATTTAACTTTCATGCAAATTTACCATTTCGTTAATTTAAGAAAAAAATTAGAAATGTACCATAATTACCCATTGGGTGCTTTTCATTCTTTATTGTTAATCCGAACAATACTTGCTTGACCATCTGATGTTCCTTTTTTTCAAATATTTAAAATCACATTATTTTAGATTAGGTTTGGTATATTACCAAACCTAATTATCTGTGGTAGAACTTTTCACAAGTTGCTCCACGTCTAGTTCATACCTAATCATCATGTATGGTGTGGGGCAGGGCTCAGTTTGAACACGTTTTACAGTAGCTATAATTTGCCATGTCTCCCTTCAACTTGAGCTATCAGTCTAATCAAACCCATCTTCAGACTGGCCTGTTAATGATCATGTGTTTTTACTGTGTGGTGCAGTTTAAGATTTTTCACGTTCCATTGTGTATAAGCTGATTTTTTTTTTTTGTTGGAATCTGTTTTGTTTCTTTAAAAATAACTATAGGTACTGCAGAGGGAAAAGCAAATGTCTTGAAGGTGAATTGGGGGGGCAGCAGCAAGAGATGGAAATAGGTAGTGAAGGTGCATCCAATAAATAGAACCAATCCTCTAGAGCATGTTTTAACATTGTACTTACTTTCAGAGTTCAAATAAGTTAATGTCAGTAATTAAAACATTATAATGCTGCTAAATGTTATCGGACCTGAGGTCCTCCAGTATAAACAAAGAACTGCAGGTGCACATTTACACAAAAGGACACAGTTCTGGTATAACTCAACTGGTCAAGCAGCATCTATGAAGAACGTGGATAGGTGATGTTTCGGGTCGGGGCACTTCTGTTCCTCCTGTACTTTGTTTCTCGCTCAAGATTCCAGTATCTACAGTCTCTTGTCACTGTAATGCTATCATTATTTTAATTATATCAACAACTTTACTTGCTAAGTTAATTTGCATTTGATACCTATTTAAATTCTAAAGTGTTGAAAGTTCCAAAATTATCATGAAATTGAGGCTTTGTTTTCCCTCTGAGCCAGGACAAGAATGAGAAACGAGTGAAATTAATCCTGGTAGGAAACAGACTTGTTAGGTTTGTCCATACTGAAATCCAACAAAGAGATGGAGATTTCAGTCTTCCAGTTATCCCCAGTTTATAGCATGGTCCCTATCAGAATAGACAGGGAGGTGTACACAAGGCTGTAAGATATCCAAGTCGTTTATTGAAATGTAAGTGATCACAAAACATTATGTGATTACGCAGAAATAAAATTTTGAGGTTGGTATAGATTGGGTTGATGGATAACTTTTGACAAATTTAATTAGCCATCTAGACAAGGGGAGCCAACAAATGCAGCATATTTGGATTTTAAATACAGGCCACACAATAGGTTATTACAACAAAGTTCATTTGGTAGATATACCAGAATGGATTAAGAATTTGGTTAATAGACAGGAAACTAAGGGAAATTATTCAGGATGTAGTTACTAGAGGGATGCTGAAAGGCTGTAATAGAATGGGCTAAATGAGCAAAAACAGCAACAGGTGTATAAGAATTGTGAAGTTAACCATTTTGGTATGACAAACATTTGAATGGTGAGAAGGGTGGACAAATGCTTGAATGGTGGGGAGTGTATTCACAAGAACGTTGTTATTACATGCAGCGTGCAATTAACAAAAACTTATTTGCATTTATTTTGAAAGGATTGGAGTATAACATGTTAAATACAAATATGGAACTGTCAGTTAATTAATACAGAACATAAAACATAGAAAAGTACATCATAGGAACAGGCCCTTTGCCCTACAAATTTCATGCCAAACATGATGCCAAGGCAATGAAATCTTATCTGCCTGCACAAGATCCAAATCCCTTCATATCCATGTACCTATCTAAAAGCCTCTTAAATGCCACCATCGTATCTGCTTCTACCACCGCTCCTGGCAGCACATTCTGGCACCCACCAAGGTGTGTAAAAAAACATTTTTTTTAAGCTTTTGCCACACTCACTGTAAACCTATGCCCCATGTCTTTGACATTTCCACCCGGGAGAAAAAAGTTCTGTCTACCCTATCACTGCCTCTAATAATTTTATATGCCTCCATCAGGTCTCCCCTCAACTCCCGGCATTCCAGAGAAAACAATCCAAGTTTATTCAGCCTCTCCTTGTAGCTAATTCAGGCAGCATTCTGGTAAACCTCTTCAGCATCCTGTCAAGTCTCCAAATCTTTCCTGCAATGGAGCAGCAAGCTTCTTGCAATTTTTAATAACTATCTTTGCTATTTATCATAGCACCCACTTTAGTGTCATCTGCAAACTTACTAATCATGCCAAGTACATTTTCATTCAAATCCTTGATATAAACCATAAACATGAATGGGCCCAGCACCGTTCCCTGAAGCACATCTCTAGTCAGATGCTTCCACTCTGAAAAACACCATCTGCTTCCTTCCATGAAACTAATTCTCTATCCAGTGAACTAGCTCTCCCTGGATACCATGTACTCTAACCTTCCAGAGCAGCCTACCATGCAGAACCTTTTCTAATGCCTTGCTTCTCATCCATGAAGTTTACGGATTTGCCCTTGTCAACCTTTTTGGTTACTTCGCTAATCCCAATAATATTTGTAAGACGCTATCTCCCACATATAAAATTATGCTGATTATCCCTAACCAGCCTATGTCCACCCAAATGCATTGTATATCTTATCCCTCAGAATCTTCTCCAGTAACTTGCCCAGCACAGATGTTAGGCTTACTGGTCTATGGTTCCCAGGCTTTTCCTTGCAGCCGTTCTCATATAAAAGCCATCTTCCAGACCTCCAACACCTCATCTGTGCCTAATGATTAATATATATCAGTCAGGGCTCCTGCAATTTATTCTCTAGCTCGCCAGTGTCCTTGGCAATATCTGATCAGGCCCAGAAGATTTATCTTTGTGATTGCATATGATTGCATTCATTTTATGTTCTAATAAGATCTGTTACCATAGTTGTAATTTTACAGGATCCCAATGAGAACATTGTAGTGCTTCATAGTTTTCTCTTTGCCCCATGGAAGATATACTTGGAGGAACTGAGTGAAGCTTCTCTAGACTGATGTTTATTGTGGGGATTGTGGTTACATTTGTATATTTAATTGCCTTGCCATGCAAGACACCTACACATTTCTAGTTACATTTTGGTTATTTTGGGCCTGAGGTGAGATGCTTCCTACTGACATTTGTGAATCTCTGGAATTTACTATCCCAGATGCTGTGAGTGCTTATTTGTTCAGAATATTGAAGTGATTTATTACATTTTTTAAAAAAAAAAAAAAAAAACTAGTTTGTTGAGGTAGATAACCAGTTCTGATTTCTCATTGGATCAAGAACTTCATAAATAACACGTTGCTGTTGGAATTCTTTTAGGAGCCAATATAAATGCACAGACTGAAGAAACCCAAGAGACGGCACTGACACTTGCTTGCTGTGGGGGATTCTTAGAAGTTGCAGACTTCTTAATAAAGGCAGGGGCTGACATTGAATTAGGTTGCTCAACACCATTGATGGAGGCTGCTCAAGAAGGCCATCTTGAATTGGTCAAGTATTTACTTGCAGCAGGTATGTTTTGATTTTCTAATGGTTTGCTAATTTTCTAAATGCCAAATCTTAGTTCAAAATTGTTGCTATTTTGCATTAGTCGTATTTTTATAACTTTCTGAACATCATGGTGCACTTCCTTTTCTGTTCTTCACTTTAACTCCGTTCAGAACTGATAAAGCCGGGATCAAAATTGCTGATCAAACCTGAGAGCTCTATAGGTGATCACTACAGGTGATTGATGCTCAGCATGGACTTGGTGGGCCGAAGGGCTTGTTTCCATGCTGTAACTAAATTGTTTTTCATTACATTTGAGCTGCTTCCAAAGTTGGTTTAAAAATGAGTGCTTTTAATATGTTTTTTAAAAAAAAAGGAGTATTAACTAACTTTCAGTTTTCCTTTGATTGTAATTGGGAACAAAAGGTTTGTAATTGAAGCAGCATTGATTTCAATTGTTGAGGCGTACGGAAATCTATTGCTGTGGTATCTCTCCTTTAGAATTAAGGGAATTAGAATCTCCCCTTCTTCAAGCCTTGCATCTGATGTAGAAACAATATCTTGAATTTAAAAAATGTTTCATTCGAGTAATTGGGCTTTTCACTGCACCTGGGCACACGTGGCAATAAACTAAACTTACATTTTTGTATCATGCAGACATGTAATTTAAAATATTATATTTCTAAGCCAAGTAATAGTTTTTGTGGCTAAACCTTTATGTCTATATTATTTATGTATAATTTCTGCTTTTGTCAGGCGCAAACGTACACGCTACTACTGCGACAGGAGATACAGCCTTAACTTATGCATGTGAAAATGGGCATACTGATGTTGCTGATGTTCTTCTGCAAGCAGGAGCCGATTTGGTAATAATTACTATTTCCTATAACAATAGGCATGCGTAAACATGGTAATTTGACTGATAGTTGAATGTATAAATTGAATCAATTTTAGCAAATATTCAACTGTAATTATTAAGTGCAATTAATGGACAAAATAAATTCCAAAGTTAAATTACAAGTTTATATGCAAATAAAAAATATTTCTGTGAGGGCTTCACTTTTTGAAATTGCATGTACTTCAACAGAATTAGATTCCATTTCTTAAGCCCCTTTGCAAGGTTCCTAAACCCTTTGTTTTAACAGGAACATGAATCTGAAGGTGGGAGAACACCATTGATGAAAGCTGCAAGAGCTGGCCATTTGTGTACAGTACAATTTCTCATCAGTAAAGGTGGGCCTGCTATCATTTATCCTCTGGAATGGCCTGACTAAAACTGACTCTTTTCCAATGAATATTGGCCTGAAAATCCAATTTTTAAATCTTGTTTTTAAAAGTATTGCATTTAATGAACTTTAACCTACAAGTGACAACATTTAAGACTATAATTGTCTCTGATGGTCTGGTTTAGGTTTGAGATCAAAACTGAGACACAAAATCGACAATTTGAGATGTAAGGTAACGCTAGAAACAGCAGATGTAGAGCAAACAAAAGGTGCTGCTAAGGAATGACATCACTTGGATATCAGACATGAGTTTTTACTTTACCAATTCCACTCGCATAATTTAAAACCTGTTATTTTAGAAGCAAACCTCACATAGATTATTGATTGCATACTTTGTCAAAACTCTTACTAAATGCATTACATTCTTTAAACCTTGTCATGTTCAATCAAATTAAATCAAGCTGGCAACACTATCTATTTGTGTTGCCTCGATCAGGGCATTGGGGTATTAGAGTCAGGAAGTCATATTTCAGCTTTATAGGACTTTGGTTAGTTTGCATCTGCAGTATTGTATGCAGATCTAGTCACCCCATTACAGGAACAAAGTCGAGACTTTGGAAGGGGTGAGGAGGAGGGTTACTAGAATGCTGTTTGTATTAAAGTATACTACCTATAAGGAGAGGCTGGACAAACTTGGATTGTTTTCTCTGCAATATCGAAGGTTAAATGGAGCAGTGATAGAAGTATATAAAGTTATGAGAGGCATACTTAGGGCAGGGTAGACAGTTGGAACCTTCTACCCTGGGTGGAACTGTGAAAGACTAGAAGGCACAGCTGTAAGGTGAGAGGGGAAAAGTTTAAAGATGTGCAATGCAGGGTTTTTTTTTACACTGAGTGGTGAGTGCGTGAAATGTGTTTCTTGAAATATTTACAGAATTTTTAAATTTGTAATTGTACAGCAACTATATAATATTCCAAGATCCGATATCACGAAAATTGAGTTATATCAGACGGCAGATGGTACTTGATCGCATTACTGTGGACCTAAAGTTGCAAGTGGGTTAGAATAGCAGTGATCAGTGAATCAAGTGGAATTTTTCTAACCCAGCAATTGATGGGCATTGTGCAGGGGCACATGTGATCAAACAGCAGTTGTTCCATGATAACTTGATTTTAACTTCATCTTCTCAGGAGCAAATGTGAACAGAGCTACAGCTAACAATGATCACACAGTGGTGTCTTTGGCGTGTGCTGGAGGCCATCTTGCTGTTGTCGAACTCCTTTTGGCACATGGAGCAGATCCTACCCATCGATTAAAGGTACTGAAAATGTGCTTTAGAAGACAAGTTTTGTTGACGTCATTTAGTACAAAATTCTGCTGTATAAGATCCTTAATAAAATTCCTTTAATAAGAAATTTGGTCTAATTTTGTATTCCTCAGGATGGCTCCACTATGCTCATAGAAGCTGCTAAAGGTGGGCATACAAATGTGGTATCCTACTTGCTAGACTACCCAAACAACATCTTGCCTGTACCAGGACCAGATGTGGCTCAACTCACACCACCTTCGCATGATCAGTCTCAGGTGAGGCTTCAAACTATTTTCAATGTACTGTTTCCACTGCAAAATAAAATTTAAATTGCCATCTTCATCTAAGGTGTTATTTTTCAGATTACATTTTTTATAAACTAACTGAACACCCACCAACAAGAGTGAGGAAATACATTATTTGGGTATTCAAGACGTTTTTTTATCAAACTTTGAATTTTTGGCTGATTTTCTCTCTTCTGTATAACCTTGCATGCAATTAATTTTAAGTTGTGGTTTTAGACTATGTTAGCTACCTTAACTTTTAAACTGCTCTATTTAAAATGTTATTTAACTTGGAACAAAATAGCAATAGGTACACTGCCCTCCATAATGTTTGGCAAAGATCCATCATTTATTTATTTGCCTCTACTCCACAATTTGAGATTTGTAATAGAAAAAATTCACGTGATTAAAGTGCACATTGTCTGATTTTAATAAAGGCCATTTTTATAAATTTTGGTTTCACCATGTAGAAATTACAACAGTGTCAGACCATGCACCCTTAACATTTACAATGGACTCAACCCACAAATTTTAAATGAAAATGTATGTCAGGAATATCTTGCTAAACAGATTAATATGTTTTTTGAGACCAATGATCGCCCTGGAACGTCTGCCTCCCTTCTCTGGGAAACATTTAAAGCATTTTCCCGAGGAGCATTTATCTCCTCCCAAGCATTTCACAATAAAGAGAACCGGGTTAAGCAACAGATACTGGAAAGGGAAATAAGGCAATTAGACATAGAAAATGCGGCTGCACCAACTATGATAAAACATAACAAAATTGCAGTATTGAAATATAAATTAAATAAAATATACTCAGACCAAGTTATAAAACTTTATCAGCATGCTAAACAATTACATTTTGAATTCGGTGACAAACCACAAAAACTATTAGCATGCCAACTTTGAAAACTGGACGGGGGAAAATAACAATTCACAAAATTAGATCAGATATGGGCGAACTACTAGTGCAGCCCAAGGATATCAATGAGAGATTTCGCAATATTATCAAAATCTCTATTCAGCTAAAGCGACAGAACACTCAACAGGAATGGAAGCATTCTTACTAAAATGTAACCTTAAAAGTTTAGATTTGAAAGGGAGAGAATTACGAGGTGCTGAAATAACAGTAAAATAAATTGAAGAGTCTATTAGATCTCTAAAAAACGGCAAGGCCCCGGGTCCTGACGGTATAAGCTCTGAATTTTATTAAAAAAATTATGATCAAATCTCCCCACAATTATATACACATTTATACTCAACAGAAATTACCAGAAATAATAAACAAATCTATAATAACACTTATACCAAAAACAGATGACCTTGAAGACCCAGGTTCATATAGAGCTATAGCTCTCTTAAATACTGATCAGAAAATATTAACTAAAATCCTAGCACAAAGATTAAGTACCGTGATTCATAAATTAATACACCCTGACCAAACAGGGTTTATCCCAAAACGTTACTCATCTTATAACCTGAGACGATTATTCAATATTATATACTCAAAGAGAATTACTAACGCAGACTTAGCAATTTTTTCCTTAGATGCTGAGAAAGCATTTGATCAGGTGGAATGGCCCTATTTATTTTCGGTGATGGAAAATTTTCAATTGGGCGAGAAGTTTAGTACATGGGTAAAACTTTATATACTAATCCAACAGCTAGAATATTAACAAACCAAATGTTATCAACTAAATTTAACTTATCTAGAGGTTGTAGACAAGGATGCCCGTTATCCCCGTTATTATTCGCACTCGCAATTGAGCCACTAGCAGAAAGTGTTATATACTCAGACCAAATCATAAAATTTTATCAAAAGACTAAACAGTTACACTTTGAATTTGGTGATAAACCACAAAAATTACCTGCACGCCAACTCCGGAAACAGGAAGGGGAAAAAATATATATAAAATTAAATCAGATACGGGAGAAATATTAACACTACCCAAGGATATTAATGATAGATTCTCTCACTACTATCAAACACTTTACTCAACCAAAACAGCAGTGGGTTCTGCAAGAATGGAATTATTCTTATAGAATTGTAACCTTACTGGTGTAGACTTGAAAGAAAGGGAATTATTAGGGGCCAAAATATCAGTAAAAGATATTGAAGAATCTATTAGTTCTTTAAAAAATGGAAAGGCCGCTGGCCCAGATGGTTTAAATAGTGAATTTTATTAAAAATGTCATGATTTGATCTCGACACACCTACAGACATTATATACTCAAGCATTCATGCAACAGAAACTTCCAGAAACTTTAAATGAATCAACAATAATACATACCAAAAACAGGATAAGGACCTTGAAGACCCAGGTTCATATAGAGCAATTGCTCTCTTAAACACCGATCAGAAAATATTAAACAAAATTTTAGCACATAGATTAAGCTTAGTGATTCATGAATTAATACACCCCGATCAAACTGGCTTTATTCCAAAACGTTATTCATATTATAATCTGAGACTATTATTTAACATTATATACTCAAATCGAATAGCTAATGTAGATTTAGCAGTCATTTCGCTAGATGCTGAGAAAGCATTTGATCAAGTTGAATGGCCCTATTTATTTTCGGTGATGGAAATATTTCAATTAGGTGAAAGGTTTTGTACTTGGGTTAAGCTTCTATATACCAACCCAACAGCCAGAATAATGACAAATCAAATGTTATTTAAAAAAAATTGATTTATCTAAAGGTTGTAGACAAGGATGCCGGCTATCCCCGTTACTATTCGCCTCGCTATTGAACCACGAGCAGAAAGAGTTTGAGCACATCCAGAAATATATGCGTATAAAACTAAAAATACAGTTAATAAAATTTCTCTATATGCAGATGATGTATTACTATATATTACAAATCCAGAAATTTGCATCCCTAACCTGTTAAATCTTATAACTCAATTTGGTTTATTCTCGGGATATAGAATCAATTGGAATAAGAGTGAGATTATGCCAATAATGGAACCTAATTTATATATATTGCAACAATCACCTTTTAAAATAGTGAATGAAAAATTTAAATACTTAGGAATTTATGTGACCAAGAAATATACTTCTTTATTTAAATCAAATTTCGTACCTTTACCTAATAAATTTCATAAGAATATTCAATATTGGAAAACACTTCCCATTTCAATGCTCGGTAAAATTAATGCTATTAAAATGATTTTCCTTCCTCAACTTCTATACCTCTTTCAATCAATTCCAATATACAGTGGCTTGCAAAAGTATTCATACCCCTTGAACTTTTCCACATTTTGTCACGTTACAACCACAAACGTAAATGTATTTTATTGGGATTTTATGTGATAGACCAACACAAAGTGGCGCATAATTGTGAAGTGGAAGGAAAATGATACATGGGTTTCAAATATTTTACAAATAAAAAACTGAAAAGTGTGGCGTGCAAAAGTATTCAGCCCCCTTTACTCTGATACTCCTAAATAAAATCCAGTGCAACCAATTGCCTTCAGAAATCACCTAATTAGTAAATAGAGTCCACTTGTGTGTAATCTAATCTCAGTATAAATACAGCTGTTCTGTGAAGGCCTCAGAGGTTTGTTAGAGAACATTAGTGAACAAACAATGTTCCTTGGGCATCACGAAGCCCAAGGAACACACCAGACAGGTCAGGGATAAAGTTGTGGAGAGGTTTAAAGCAGGGTTAGGTTATAAAAAAATATCCCAAGCTTTGAACATCTCACGGAGCACTGTTCAATCCATCATCCGAAAATGGAAAGAGTATGGCACAACTGCAAACCTACCAAGACGTGGCCGTCCACCTAAACTGACAGGCCGGGCAAGAAGAGCATTGATCAGAGAAGCAGCCAAGAGGCCCATGGTAACTCTGGTGGAGCTGCAGAGATCCACAGCTCAGGTGGGAGAATCTGTCCACAGGCCAACCATTAGTTGTGCACTCCAGAAATCGGGCCTTTATGGAAGAGTGGCAAGAAGAAAGCCATTGTTGAAACAAAGCCATAAGAAGTCCCATTTGCAGTTTGCCACAAGCCATGTGGGGGACACAGCAAACATGTGGAGGAAGGTGCTCTGGTCTGATGAGACCAAAATTGAAGTTTTTGGCCTAAATGCAAAACGCTATGTGTGGCGGAAAACTAACACTACACATCACCCTGAGCACACCATCCCCACTGTGAAACATGGTGGTGGCAGCATCATGCTGTGGGGATGCTTTTCTTCAGCAGGGACAGGGAAGCTGGTCAGAGTTGATGGGAACATGGATGGAGCCAAATACAGGGCAATTTGGAAGAAAACCTGTTAGAGTCTGCAAAAGACTTGAGACTGGGGCGGAGGTTCACCTTCCAGCAGGACAACGACCCTAAACATACAGTCAGAGCTACAATGGAATGGTTTAGATCAAAGCATATTCATGTGTTAGAATGGCCCAGTTAAATTCCAGATCAAAATCCAATTGAGAATCTCTGGCAAGACTTGAAAATTGCTGTTCATAGACGGTCTACATCCAATCTGACTGAGCTTGAGCTATTTTGCAAAGAAGAATGGGCAAAAATTTCAGCCTCTAGATGTGCAAAGCTGGTAGAGACATACCCCAAAAGACTTGCAGCTGTAATTGCAGCAAAAGGTGGTTCTACAAAGTATTGACTCAGGGGGGCTGAATACTTTTGCACACCACACTTTTCAGTTTTTTATTTGTAATAAAATTTGGAAACCATGTATCGTTTTCCTTCCACTTCACAATTATGCACCACTTTGTGTTGGTCTATCACATAAAATCCCAATAAAATACATTTACGTTTGTCCTTGTAACGTGACACAATGTGGAAAAGTTCAAGGTGGTATGAATAATTTTGCAAGCCACTGTATCTCCCTAAAAATGTCTTTAAAAAAAGTTGACTCTATTGTAACAAGTTTTATTTGGAATTATAAGAATCACAGAATAAGTAAAAAACACATATGTAAACCAAGACAAATGGAGGATTAATCTTACCAAATTTCTTATTTTATTTCTGGGCAGTCAATGTCAAAAACTTACGTTTCTGGTTGGAAGATGTGGATGAACAACCAGACTGGTTAAAGATGGAAAAGGAGGATTGTCTGCCATTTGATATTGGCCCGATTCTGTTAACTCCTGCAAAATTGAATAAAAAAAGTCTATAGTGAAAATCCAATAATACATAGTGGTATTCGAATTTGGAAACAAATAAAAAATACATCAAAATTGGATAATTTATCACTTTCGCTCCCTATTGCAAATAATCCTTCATTTAAGCCTTCAGTATTGGATAAAGGTTTTGCACAATGGAAAAATTACGGAATTAAAAAGATGGGACATCTTTATAGGAAAGGTGTGTTCCTCTCGTTTCAGGAGGTACAACAGAATTATGGATTACATTCAAATAATTTTTTTAGATATTTACAACTGAAAGATTATGTTAAATCACATACACAAGAATACAGAACTAGAAAGCCAGAGATTCTAGATGAATGTTTGAATAAACACCCCAACACAGTCAAATTAATATCTTACATTTATAATATTCTTTTAGATAGTGAGAATCCGTCGACGGAATTACATAGACAAGCATGGGAAAATGAATTAGTTCAACCCATAACGAAAGATATTTGGGATGAAAGTCTACAAAAGTCTACAACATATACATCAATGTTCGTTAAACGCCAGACATTCTTTAATATAATTAATAATATTACATAGATTGCATTATTCTAAAACAAAATTAAATAGAATTTTTCCTAATATTTCTCCTATCTGAGATAAATGTCAATATTCGGAGACTAATTTAAACCATACCTTTATAAGTTGCATAAAAATTAAAACATTTTGGGTGGATATTTTTAAAATTATTTCCATAGTGGTTAATAATCAACTGGAGCCCGATCCTAAACTAATAATATTGGGCATACCTGAACAATACCTAAAACTTACAATAAACCAAAAAAAAATTCCTTGATTATAGCATAATAACTGGGAAAAAATTAATATTAATTTTTTGGAAAAACCCTACATCCCCCACAATCAAAATGTGGATTGTGGAGATGTCGGAGACCTTAAATCTGGAAAAAATTAGATTTGTCTTAATTGACAAACCAGAATTATTTACTAGACTATGGTCTCCGTTCATAAATTATTTGAAGGGGTAGACTGGGCCGGAGCTGATACCTGACGGAAGCTTGAACCCAGGACTAGATGAATAGTTATGCTTTCTTACCCACGGACCTATCTACTAAGTTGTATTATGGATAGTTTATTCTATTTTTCTAATTTTCTTTTCTTTTTCTTTATTTTTTCTATCTATTAAAATAATAATAATAATAATTAGTCAATGTTAATATGTAACCGATAAATGAAGACCCCAGCTACATTGGTAGCGGAGTCCCTGGAATCCTGGATATTTAATATGTAACCGTTTAACAAAGTTGGTGGTGGTTCAGACTATGATATGTACATGCCTCTAATAAAATTTAACTTCAAAAGAAAGTGTTAGGGCCCATCCAGAAATATACGGGTATAATACTAAAGACAGTGAGAATAAAATCTCTTTATATGCAGACAATGTATTAATCTACGTTACAAAACCTGAAATTAGTATCCCAAACCTATTAACTTTCCTCCTTTACTGAATAAATTGCGTAAGAATATTCAATATGGAAACCATTGATGTTTTCTATCTCAATGTTTGGTAGAATTAATGCCATAAAAATTATTTTTCTTCTGCAATTATTGTACCTCTTTCAATCAATCCCGATATATCATCCAAAATTCTTTTTTAAAAAGGTGGATTCCATAGTCACTAATTTTATCTGGGATTATAAGAATCACAGAATAAACAAAAAACATTTATGTAAATCAAAAACAAATGGAGGTTTAGCTATACTGAATTTCATGTTTTATTTCTGGGCAGTTAACATTAAAAATGTTGGAAGGTTGGAAGAAATGGACCAGCAACCAGACTGGTTAAAAATGGAAAAGGAAGACTGCTTGCCCTTTGAAATTGGTTCGATTCTGTTTGTTACCACTAAATTGAACAAAAAAACCTATAGTGAAAATCCTATAATATACAGTGGTATACGAATCTGGAAACAATTAAAAAAGACTTTAAAATTGGATAATCTATCACTCTTTCTTCCCATTGTAAACAACCCTGCATTTAAATCTTCAATGTTGGATAAAGGTTTTTTACAATGGAAAAATCACAGGTTTAAAAAGATGGGTCACCTCTATAGGAAAGGTACATTTCTTTCATTTCAGGAGTCACAACAAACTCACAGACTCCACTCAAATGACTATTTCAGATATTTACAACTTAGAGATTATGCTAAATCAAATACAAGTATTACAGAACTAGAGATTCAGAAACTCTTGATGAATGTTTGAAAAAACATCCTAATACAGAAAAATTAATAACTTATATCTACAATATCCTATTAGACAGTGAGGCACCACCGACGGAAATATATAAATAAGGCAAACACTGGAAAATGAACTAGGCCAACCAATAATGAAAGATATTTGGGACGAAAGCTTACAACATATACATCAATGCTCGTTAAATGCCAGACACTCTTTAATACAATTTAAAGTATTACATAGGTTACATTACTCAAAAGTGAAA
Source organism: Okamejei kenojei (assembly GCA_035221665.1). Lineage (NCBI taxonomy): Eukaryota > Metazoa > Chordata > Chondrichthyes > Rajiformes > Rajidae > Okamejei > Okamejei kenojei. The sequence goes on along the minus strand of CM069141.1, from coordinate 18,641,056 downwards.
TTAAATAGAATCTTTCTTTCCACATATGTCTCCTATCTGCGATAAATCTCAGCATTTAGAGGCTAACTTAACTCGCACATTTGTAATTGGTATAAAAAATTTTAAGATTTCGGAAGTTGTCAACACCCAATTGGAACCTGACTCAAAACTAATAATATTAGGAATATCAGAACAAAGTCTAACACTCACTACAAGCCAAAGAAACTTTATCGACTATAGTATAATAATTGAGAAAAAATTAATATTAAAATTTTGGAAAGGTCCTATAACACCCACAATTAAACTGTGGATTATGGAAATGTCGGAGACCCTACATTTTTATCAGAATATGGTCTCCATTTATTGACTATTTGAAGGGACAAACTGGCTCGGCACGAGAACCTGACTGAAGCTCGAATCAATGATTAGATGAAAAGTTATACTTTATAATTTACGAACATATCTCCAATGTTGTATTATTAGTAAATTATTCCATTCTTCTTTATCATGCTTTTTTCTCTTTCTTTATTATTTTACACACACACACACACACACACACACACACACACACACACACACACACACACACACACACACACACACACACACGAAGCAGACTCATTAATTAATTGATAATATTAGCAATGCATGACTGTTATACATGAAATGTTCTTATTATGTACTTGCTTTTAATAAAAAAATACTTTAAAAAATACTTTAAAAAAAGAAAGAAATTACAACAGTGTTTATACATAGTCTTGTGCTTGTTTTGGGGGCTAGTCCCCTTCAGTTTTCTCTTCAGCATAAAAAAGGCATGCTCAATTGGGTTCAGATCAGGTGATTGACTTGGCCACTCATGAATTGACCATATTTTTAGCTTTGAAAAACTCCTTTGTTGCTTTAGCAGTAAGTATGGGATCATTGTCTTGCTGTAGAATGAACCGCCGGCCAATGGTTTTGAGGCATTTGTTTGAACTTGAGCAGATAGGATGTGTCTCTCCACGTCAGAATTCATTATGCGACGACCATCAGCCATTGTGTCATCAGTGAAAATAAGTGAGCCAGTACCTTCAACAGCCATACATGCCCAGGCCATAACACCCCCACCACCGTGCTTCACAGATAGAAACATAGAAAATAGGTGCAGGAGGAGGCCATTCGGACCTTTGAGCCAGCGCCGCCATTTAAGATGATCATGGCTGATCGTCCGCTATCAATAACCCGTGCCTGCCTTCTCCCCATATCCTTTGACTCCACTAGCCCCTAGAGCTCTATCCAACTCTCTCTTAAATCCATCCAGTGATTTGGCCTCCACTGCCCTCTGTGGCAGGGAATTCCATAAATTCACAACTCTCTGGGTAAAAAAGTTTTTTCTCAGCTCAGTTTTAAATGACCTCCCCTTTATTCTTAGACTGTGGCCCCTGGTTCTGGACTCGCCCAACATTGGGAACATTTTTCCTGCATCTAGCTTGTCCAGTCCTTTTATACTTTTCCTTCCTCAAATTAGGAGACCAAAACTGTACACAATACTCCAGATGTGGTCTCACCAGAGCCCAATACAACTGCAGAAGAACCTCTTTACTCCTGTACTGAAATCCTCTTGTTATGAAGGCCAACATTCCATTAGCTTTCTTCACTGCCTGCTGTACCTGCACGCCAACTTTCAGTGACCGGTGTACAAGGACACCCAGGTCTCGCTGTACCTCCCCCTTACCTAACCTAACCTCATTGAGATAATAATCTGCCCCCTTGTTTTTGCCGCCAAAGTGGATAACCTCACATTTATCTATATTATACTGCATCTGCCACACATCTGCCCACTCACTCAACCTGTCCCGCTGCAAGCTCCTAACATCCTCTTCACAGTTCACACTGCCACCCAGCTTTGTGTCATCCGCAAACTTGCTAGTGTTGCTCCTAATTCCCTCTTCCAAATCATTAATATATATGGTAAACAAATGCGGCCCCAACACCGAGCCTTGCGGCATTCCACCCGCCACTGCCTGCCATTCTGAAAAGGACCCGTTCACTCCTACTCTTTGCTTCCGGTCTGCCAACCAATTTTCTATCCATGTCAACACCCTACCCCCAATACCATGTGCTCTAATTTTAGTCACCAGTCTTCCGTGCGGGACCTTATCAAAGGCTTTCTGAAAGTCTAGATACACTACCTCCACTGGCACCCTTCATCCATTTTACTTGTCACATCCTCAAAAAATTCCAGAAGATTAGTCAAGCATGATTTCCCTTTCATAAATCCATGTTGACTTGGACTATTTCTTTTACTGCTATCCAAATGCTCCATTATTACCTCTTCAATAATTGACTCCAGCATCTTTCCCACCACTAAAGTCAGGCTAACTGGTCTGTAATTCCCCGTTTTCTCTCTTGCTCCTTTCTTGAAAAGTGGGATAACATTAGCTATCCTCCAATTCACAGGAACTGATCCTGAATCTATTGAACATTGGAAAATGATCACCAATGCGTCCACTATTTCTAGAGCCACCTTGCTGAGGACCCTGGGATGCAGACCATCAGGCCCAGGGGATTTATCATCCTTCAGTCCCATTAGCCTACCGAATGCTATTTCTCGCCTAATGAACATTTCTTTCAGTTCCTCTACCCCCTTAGATCCTCTGTCCTCCGGGTACATCTGGGAGATTGTTTGTGTTCTCCTTAGTGAAGACGGATCCGAAGTACCTATTCAACTCTTCTGCCATTTCCTTGTTGCCTATAATAATTTCACCCGTCTGCCTTCAAGGGACCCACATTTGACTTTGCTACTCTTTTTCCCTTAACATATCTAAAGAAGCTTTTACTGTCCTCCTTTATATTCCTGGCCAGCTTCCCCTCGTAATTCATCTTTTTAGCCCGTATTGCTCGTTTTGCTTCCTCCTGTTGTCCCAATCCTCCGGCTTCCGGCTACTCTTTGCTGTGTTATACATCTTTTCTTTTAGTTTTATTCTATCCCGAACTTCTCTTGTCAGCCACGGTTGCCTCCTACTCCCCTTACAATCTTTCTTCCTTTTTGGAATGAAATGATCCTGTGTCTTCCGGATTATGCCATGAAATTCCTGCCATTGCTGTTCCACCATCATTCCTGCTAGGATCCCTTTCCAGTCTATACTTTGTCCAGTTCCCCTCTCATGCCTTCATAGTCCCCTTTGTTCAACTGCATCACTGCCACTTCCGATTTAACATTCTCCTTCTCAAATTGCAGATTAAAACTAATCATATTATGATCACTACCTCCAAGTGGTTCCTTTACCTCGAGTTCTCTTTATCAATCTGTAACTGAGCCTCAAGCTCAACAACTTTACTTCTTATACTTCGCGCATTCATATACAATACTTTTAATTCCTTACGCAACTCATCTTTCACATCGATCCCTATTACACTTGGCCATACTCTCCTATCCCTTTGTGAGCTTCCTTTCCCGTTAATTCTGGGGTCATTAACCATCCCTTTACTCTCTTTCCCTTTAACTCCATCGTCGACTATCCCATTTGACACCCCACCCCCCTCATTCAGATTAAAACCACCCGTGTAGCAGTGGCAAACCTGCCTGCTAGAATACTGGTCCCCCACATGTTAAGATGCAATCTGTCCCTTTTGTACAGTTCTCCCTTACTCCAAAACAGATGCCAGTGATCTAGGAATCTAAATCCCTGCCCCATGCAGCAATTACTCAATCACACATTCAGGTCCCGTATCTCCCTGTTCCTGCTCTCGCCAGCACAGGAACTGGAAGGAAACCGGAGATAACAACCCTGGAGGTCCTGCTTTTCAGCATTTTTCCGAGCTCTCTAAAGTCACGCTGCAGAATATTCATCCCCTTCTTTCCGACATCGTTTGTGCCAACATGCACGACCACTTCCGGCTGTTCATCTTCGCCCTTGAGGATTTTCTGCACTCTGTCCGTGACATCCTGGATCCTGGCACCAGGAAGGCAGCACACCATCCTCGAATCCCGTCTGTTGCAGCAGAAACCCTTGTCCGTACCCCTCACAATGGAGTCTCCAACTACAATGGCGTTGCCTGATGTTGGCCTCTTTGGTTTTGGCTCAACAGCGCTTTTTGCTTCGCAATACAGTCCGCCGCTCAGTGTTTTAACGTCATCTGTCCCGAGGTGGTATGCTTTGGATCTAGGGCCGTTCCTTTTCTCCTCCATACTTTGCCCTTGCCATCACTCTGAGAAAAGTTAATCTTCGTCTCTTCTTTCCACAAGATCTTTTTCCAGAACTGTGGAATAGTTCTGGAAAATAGAATTCTGGAATAGAGTAATAAGTATGCTATCTACAAGGTTTCAATCTAGATGAGAAAAGTATAACACCAACATTTTAATTTATTATGGAGAATTTTTGTTTTAATTTAAGTGTGATCTGGCGAAGATGTAAAGTGGCAAATGAGTGCATATGTTCCTAAAGAAATAGTTTTGCTTTCTTTTGGCTTAATTTTTCAGAAGTTACTTTAAATAACATCTACAGTTCAATTAGTGTTTGGAGTAATCCACCACTATAAGAGTAGTTTTTGTTCTTTAAGGAATTATGCAAATCAGTTATCTTCGAAGTGTAAGCTTTTAGGGCTGACGTTACCTGAAATGTACCATTCTACCACCCAAGTATATTTCCCATTGTTTTTGCAAATTATACAAGCACATTTCTACAATTGTTTGCACCATTTCCAAAGTTTCCCTGCTGAAACCATCAGTGAATCATTTAATGCCACTTTGTTCACCAGGTAAAAATACTATATCACGCAATGTTAGAATTGATTAAGAAATCAAAACATTGCATAGAGCAGGAAACAATGTGACCACTTATTGGTGTAATTTAGTACTTTCAGCCTTGGAAGCAGTTCCCAAATTGACATGCATTTGTCATTTAACAATTTTTTTTCTCTCCATAGATCAGAGATCCAATATTTTTTTCCTTAAATTTGACGTTTTTGTGTTTCTTTGCTCCTTTCCAAAATATGTGGCAAAACCAACTGATGTTAAAATTATCACATTGAAGTACTGACTTGGGTGATTGAGTTCTTGTTCTCTTAATGTTAATTGAATCAAATACCACATGTCAATTTGTAGCATAAGGAGGGTTGCCAAATCATTATTCATAGTTATACAGTGAATTTAGGGTGATAAATGGTTAGATTATCGGAGTCGAGCTTTGAAGAAACGGTAATTGACATCTCGACTTCTACACGAATATTACATTTACACCAACCCTGTAACTCCAAGAGCTATTTCTGATCCATGGATGATTTAGAGTGTCATGCAAGATTCGCCAAAGAAAATGCACAAAACTAAAATAAGTCCGTCCTTGGGATCCTGGTGCCTTTGGGAGTGTGTTGTGGAAAGTGCGTATAGTGCAGAATCTTGATATTGTTAGAACGTGTAACAAACTACAGACAGAATCAGCCCCTATGGCCCCAAGATGCCAAATTAAACTAATTCCAGTCTGCCTGCACATTATCCATTTCCCTCCACTTTTACGTGTATCTAAAAGTCCCTTAAATGCCACTGTCGTATCTGATTCCACTACCGCCACCTTTGGCAGTGCATACCTGGCACCCAACGCTCTTTTTAAAAAAAACATAAACTTGCCCAACACACCTCTTGCCTCAAAGCTATATCTTTTAGTATTTGACATTTCCATGCTGGAAATAGAATTCTGACTGTCTACCCTATTTATGCCTCTCCTCAGCCTCTGACACTCCAGATAAAACAATCCATGTTTGTTCAACCTCTCCTTGTAGCTATAACCTTCTAATCCTGACAGCAGCCTGATAAACCTTTCTGCAAAGATCTCTCCATTATTCAATCAGATTATCCATCTCCCTCCTGTAATCAGACTCTTTGCTACATGTTATTCATCCAACAATGGTGGTATCATCAGTGAATTTAAAGATGATGTTGGAACTGTGCTTTGAGGTGTCCCTGTGATCATGCTTATTGAGGAAATGTTTTGCCACTTTATACTGGTTTAAGTCTGCCAATGAGGAAGTCGAAGATCCAATTGCTTAGGGATGAAGAGATACCCAGTTCCCTGTGTTTGATGAAGTTTAGAGGAGATGATGCCTCCACATCCTTCCTGCAATAGGGCAACCAGAACACACACATTACTTCAAATATAGCCTAACCAAAGGTTTATAAAACAGCATCATGACTTCATCAATTTTGTGCTCAATGTCCCACCAACAAGCATACCATATGCCTTCTTTATCTCTCTATCGACTAATGGTGTCACTTTCAGATATCTATGGACTTGCACCCAAGGATTAATCCTTATATCAATGCTGTATATCAATGCTGTTTGGGTCATGCCATTAATTATATACTTTCACCTTACATTTGGCCACCCAATGTATAGCCCACACTTGACTTTCTGATATTTTTCCACCCATATCTTTACCTGATCTGTGTCCTTTCATGGCCTTCCTCACTAACTAACTCATCAATTGTGTCATACTAACCAATCCATCTTTTTTTGTCTAAATCGTTAATGTACATCACAAACAGATCTCAGTTTGGAAATCATGACGGTCCCTGGATAATAACCATGCTGACTGTGCCTAATTGTTGCAATCACTTCAAAATGAAATTCCTATCCTAAAGAATCATCTTTAATAGTTCCATTACCCCTAATGCAAGGTATCAGATGCATCAATGTGCTAGCCCCAGGGCATATCTTCAGAGATGTGCACACCCAGGAACTTAAAGCTGTGTCTCTCTACCAATGAAGACTCGTTTGTGGATCCTCAGCTTTCCCTTCCTGAAGTCAAAAAGCAACTCTTGCTAACATTGAGAACAATATTGTAGTTTTGTCATTATTCAATCAGATTATCCATCTCCCTCCTGTAATCGTACTCATTGCTACCTATTATTCATCCAACAATGGTGGTATCATCAGTGAATTTAAAGATGGCGTTGGAGCTGTGCTTTGCGGTGTCCCTGTGATCGTGCTTATTGAGGAGGAAATGTTTTGCAAATTCATGCTGGTTTAAGTCTGCCAATGATGAAATCGAGGATCCAATTGCATAGGGATGAAGAGACATGTAGTTTCCTGAGCTTGATGAAGTTTAGAGGAGATGATGTTGAACAACAGCCTGACAGTGATAGATACAGCCACACACTTCATTCTGTCACTTAATTCCACAGAGACGTGGATCAGTCTTCCTGGGGATTCTGCGTTTCTGATCTTATGGTTTGGGTTAGATTACAAGATTGTATCAGGGATGCCATTGCATGAATAGATATGGGAAACTGAGACCATTCACTTTGTAGCTGGGAAATATAAGGGGATATGTCATTAGTTTATTTAAAATGACGGTTTTTTTCAATTGGATACTTTCCAGTTTCGGAAGGGGCAGTAAGTAGTTCTGGTTTAAGGTAATTAACTAAGAGCAGCTTCATATTCCTTCCAGGAATGCAAAGCAAATTATACAGATGCTTTAAAAGAGGTAAAAACAAGGTTATAGAAAAGGGGCAAGGAAATAAGGCCTATTCAGTAGCAAATTCAAGGAACTGGCACAGCCACAATGGGTTTGTCATTCGATTTAGTTTGACTTCTGCAAAATTAAGCTCTAAAGATTGGAAACTTTTGAATAGTCTGAATTCAATTCGAAAGCAGTTGTTATTTGTGGATGCGTGTGCAAGTTTATATGATTATACCTGTCTTATTCTGTAATTGTTTTATTTTCCAGGCTCCCAGAGTACCGGTGCAAGCACTTGCCATGGTGGTTCCACCCCAAGAACCGGACCAATCTCCAGCGAACGTTGGAAGTACTCTTTCAGTAATTAATAAAGGTGAGTTTTTGATTGTTTTCTTTGGTTAAGGGAGGATATTAATGTACTTTACTGTGGATTATAAATCTATAGTTTCCTTCCCCCTTTCTAATCATTTGGAGCCAGAATCTCAAAGAAAGGAAAATGTGGGAAATAAAATATGCAGCTAACTGATTTTAGAAGATATATGCAGATGTCAATGAAGCAAGTTTAGCTCTTGAGAAGTTTTTGCGTGATTCCATATTCTAGGATAACCGAGATTTAAATGTGGTTACGTTCATGGACTTTTGGTAAACTGGCAAATAGTTAAGTCAATTGGCAGGTTTAAATAGATTTAATGTCTTAATTCTAAATAGTCAGATGAAGGGGATGCTAGAAACAGACAACTTGTTGTTTTTGAGGATTGAGGATAGGAAATCATGCTTCTCATTTGAGCAAGGCACGCTAATAATCAGATTTGAAGTTTCATTGTAGCTAGTTCTAAGAAAAACTGAATTCTGTTTAAGAAATGCAGGACTGAGCTGTAGGATGGATTTTTGACAAAAGTGCATACAGTTGAATGGAGATGACTGGCCTACACTCATGAAGATCCAGACTTAATGCAGACTTAGATAAAGCATTTAATGACGACGCCTGGCACATCATACTAGATTTAGAGGTCTATTGGGGCAAGTTGGTATTTGTTGCCAGCTGTTATGCCAAGGTCATTTTAATGGTCCTTGTGAATCTGAAAAAAAAACCCTATTTGGGTCAGCACAGTATGTATATTGTCCTCGTAGGAGTCCCACATAGAATAAAAGTTGAGCTAAGTAGTGACCTGGTACCTGATGCAATCTGAAATAAGTTGGAAACTTTGGGATACGTAAATTGTATTAAATTTTATCCAAGATGTGTATTTTTGTGTAGTTAGCAGATTTAGCGTTGTTTCCTCGTATGAGATTTGAGACGTATCCTCTGTAACCCAACCCATGAAATGTTATCTTCAGGTTTTAAGTTGGTGAGATATCTCTACGTTTGAACCATTTTTGAAATAATTAGTTTGCCTTTTGTCAACGTGATCTGTAATGATGTCGTAGGAAGGAACTGCAGATGCTGGTTTACATCAAAGATAGACACAAAATGCTGGAGTAACTCAGCGGGGACAGGCAGCTTCTCTGGACAGAATGAATGGGTGACATTTTGGATCGAGACCCTTCATCTGTTATGATGCTGGTAGATTTACTTGGAGATGCTGTGCAAGTGGAACATTGGGTTGACCAGTGCATGATGATGGTGGATGTCAGTTAAGAGATTGAGATGACTGTCCCATTTGCACCTTTAATATCTCACTTTAGTTAGAACTGCGATGAAAAGGAGGCAAGATGGGTTTAATCCTATTTTTAATTGCACCAAAATCCAAATACAAGAAGAGCTAATGGGTGTTTTGGGAGTGTCCAAAGATTTTATTGCATATTTTTCTGAATATTAAAGAAATGGATATGTTCAAATGAGGGGTGCAAATATGAGTGTGGTGTGCATTTTTGATAAGAGAATACAGGCGTATAGAGGTGATTTTGGCCTACACTTGGCAGTAGAGTCATCCTAATTGTCCAATGAAGACCTAGATAAAACTGTTGGAGAATGCCTGGTATGTCATTCGGGATTTGAATGTCTGCAGGATCAAGTTGGGTTCTGTATTTTTACCATGTCGAATGTCGTAGTTTACAGTTAATTGCAGGATATGGTGGAAATGTAGGGAAGGGTTGCCAAGAGCCTCCATCTTTCATAATCATCTCATAGTTACCTCATCAACCAAAAATTAATTGCCTTTACTGTGGCACCTTCATTTGTAGTCATTTGTGAAGCCCTTTGAAATATTTCATTACTGTGAATACACTTGACAAATTTAGGTTTCTGTTAGCAATTGTTAACATATCCTAAATTATAGATAGGCATGAAATACCTTGAGTACAAGTACTTTAGTGATATTGCAGAGGGAAACTGTTTTCGCTGAAATGCCACATACCGAACTGAAATGTGGTTTATGCCGTTCATCAAACAACGATATTAGCTGATCAATTCTGTTGCTCTGGTTGCTACTTCTGAGAATTAACAATCATCTCCAATCAAGCCATCATCATGAGGGCTTGTACTTTGTTTCTCAATAGTTATCTACTGTTGGAATGACAAGCAAGAAAGGTAATAATTAGGATCCTGAATGATTGTGGACAAGTAGGAAAAAGTCAGCCTGAGTTAGATAGATTTGTGATTGGTACTACTTGTAACCAAGCTTCCTGGCCCTGTATAAGGAATACTGAAGAAGAGCTTGCCAATTCTCAAGAATTCTGAAAAACACATTTGATGCGAGGTGGAGATGCAAGGAACTGCAGATGTTATAATCTTGTGTGGAACATAAAGTGCTGGAGTAACTCAGCTGATCAGGTATCATCTCTGGAGGACATGGATAGGTGATGTTTCAATTTGGTCTTCAGGTCTCAACCGGAATCGTCTCCTATTCATGTTTTCTAGAGATGCTGGATGACCCACTGAGTTACTCCAGCACTTTGTGTTCTACCGATGTGAGCCGACAGATTAAGCCACATGTCCAGCTCACTTCTGCTTGGATGCATGTTGAGTTGGGCTGTGTCATGGTATCCTGACTCAGTACCTTATCAAGCTCACGGTGATTTACTGAGTTACAAGATATTGATAGAGGTGTGAACATGGTTGCTGATAACTCTATCGATGCATCATTTGCCCCTTCCAAACGGTGCAAATTCTAAGGACTGTGAGCATCCACACTTAAGGGTAGAGGTGAGTATCTGCTAGACTTGATTGTGTCCCAGAAAGGAAACCAATTAGGGACCCCTTTGAAAAACAAATGAGGGCTTTATTATTGGAACAGATTAAAGAAAGTTTTACAATTGATATTGACCTTTCAAGATCTAGTGACTCGGTGAATCTAGAATTATATGGAAACTTTTCTTCCCTGAAGGACATTAGTAAACCAGATGGGTTTTTATGACAGTTTAGTTTCATGGCCACTGTTACTAAGGCTAGCTTTAATTGCTTTATTTCAACTATTTTAACTAACTGAATTTAAATTTTCCCAGTGTTGCAATGTGACTCAAATTAGTGCCTCAGGATCATTTATCCCAATCTTTGGCTGCTAATCTAATTACCTGACAATAAGTTATTGTATCCCTGCCTGTTTGTCCCAAGCCACACCCTGTGTAAATATTTGTCCATCCAAGGATTGTGATTGATTGTGTAAAGTATCTTGATCAATGTCAGGATCTTTGGCAAGTGCTACAATTTGAATGATTGATAGTCTGAAGAAGGGTCCCAGTCTGAAAAAGGGTCCTGACCTGAAATGTCACCTATCCATGTTTTGAGATGCTGCCTGACCAGCTGAGTTATTCCAGCAATTTGTCTTTTATTTTAATGCTTAGCATATGTACAGGGCAGGAGATGTGCTGCTGAAGGCCCATTCTTGCCAAGCACTCAAAATCAAACTCAGAGGCGTACAGCACAAACAGTCCACCACATCTGTACCGACTGCTGCCCCCAACTACACTAATCCCATTTACCTACATAACTTTCTAGGTGTTTTTTTTTCTGGAAGGAGAAATCAGCATAGGTAGCCATGATCTCCATTAATGTTCTCAATTTGCTCAATGTAATTGAGACTGAGCCTTTATGCAATTCTGTATCAACTTAACAGCCTTTGTCGTAAAACACTCAGTTTTAAATTAGAATGGTTAATGTCGTGTGAATGCAGTTAACTGCATAACAAGATTGCCCTTTTTACATTTGATTTTTTTCTTAAGTAGCTAAAACATTTGTCAGGCACTCTTTCAGGTTTTTATAAGTCAGTTACTCTGCCACATTATTAAATGTTGTTCGAAATTATAACAGTGCTTTGGTATCTAGTTACATCGTCTTTTTCTCTCCATCAAATTTTGAGACTTGTGACCCCAAATTTGCTGAACTGTTACATTAACCCTGCCTGCCATTGAGATGCATCAACCCTAAACTAAATAGTCTTAAGGAAACATTATTTTAGAAGAACTGTTCTTAGCATCTGCAACAGGCTCGCATATGGGTTCCTGCCTGCTGTGTGAAATCTTGTGGACAGGAACACAAGATTTCACACAGCAGGTGACAGCCTTTAACACATTGGTACAACAGCCTTTTACAGTTCCATTTTAAGATGTTCAGCACAAAAATGAAATAATTAATAAATTGCTTTGTTAACATTTTTTTTTGTGGTGAATACGTGAATATTGCCTTGCTGCTGTTGGTCAAGGCTTCATTTTGTTTTCCAGGAAGTATTGAAATTTTGACTTGTTCTGAAAATATAGCTAGCAAAAATCCATGCTGTAAATAGCATCTATATACCATTATTTATCCAATAAATATATCAATTTTCAAAAGTGAATATGATGCTATTAATATACCTGCATTGATTTTCTTAACATCTTATTTTGGTTCTTCACGAGTTGCATAACATGAAGAGTTTAAAATTGAAAACATTTTCTCCAAAATATTGCAACGTTGCTGGAGTGAGCTGTCTCTTTATTACATTTTATTTATTATTTATTAAAACCTTTTTTTAAATCTGTTAAAAGACCATCTGTACTGTGCTAAATTGATTCTAATGCCATCACTAAATTTTAGGTTATTACATGACATTAATTTTTTGGTGATTAATGTTTTAACAATTACCAATTGGATTTATGAATAACATCAGTTACTGTATTCTCTTGCCAGTTTTTTTAAATTCTCAAACTATAATTTGAATGGTCACGATATTATGGTTTGATATAAACAAGTTCATCTTGTATGTACCCTTATGATCCTGTCCCACTTAGGAAACCTGAACGGAAACCTCTGGAAACTTTGTGCCCTACCCAAGGTTTCCGTGCGGTTCCCGGAGGTTTTTTTCAGTTTCGACCATTAGGGAGACTGACAAAAACCTCCGGGAACCGCATGGAAATCTTGGGTGGGGCGCAATGTCTCCAGAGGTTTCCATTCAGGTTTCCTAAGTGGGACAGAGGCATAACCCGGTTCTGTTTAAGACATCTGATAAAAGCAGCTTTCCTAAAAAAATGGGAAGGATATCTAGAAATAAATTCCAAATAAAATCCATTCTCTATCACTGTTCAAGGAGGCTTGGTGATAAAAAGCATCTATCTTTTTTCCCCATTGTACAAATATGCATACTTTAAATCTTGGTTGTAACATGTTATCTGGTCATTTTAATCCTTTATGACAAATGAGGTTTTTCGCACACAACAAAGATTACCCAATGTTTGTGCAAAAAAAAAGCCATTTTTTTTCATAATGCATTAAGATACTATCATGACATGCTTATATGAAACAAAAATGATATATGCTGGAAATTTGCTCTCTTGAGGGCAGTCGTATCAATTAGCCATTAATTTATGACACTATAAATATTTACAGGCCCTGGGATCGTTAACAAAACAATATTTCAAAAAAGAAATAAAGGGGGGGGGGAATTCTTACGGGATTTCTTTGTGTTTGCTGAATTGATAAAATATTTTTGTGGAATAACTTCAGAATTCTCTGCTGAATGAACAAGTAAGATTAGTGAATTGTTTCTAACCCTATTATTTCTATGGTCTATGCAATCATTGAGGCAGCCCAGAATCATCAGTCTTTTTTACATGCCTTTTATTAAAAATTGCTTGTTTTTGAGCTATCTTAATTTTCCTTGTTCACTACCCTCCCAGCATTTTCAATCAAAATAAAATTATTGGTACATTGAATGTACTTTTTTGTCATATGTAGTATATTTTCAAGCATGGACCTTAAATTCATGCCTCTTCTGAAAATTGAATGGTTTATTTAATCAGGGTTCTGTCTCCAAAACCTTATTTATAACTTCATGGAGATAACAATACCTTTGGCTATTTTGCCAAATTATTTGTTCCGTGTGTGAGCGATGCAAGTATAATTTTCCAAGGTACTTCTCTGGAACATTCTGATGCAGGATGCACACAACACTTGGCCTGAGAATGTTTATTGTAGAGAGAAAACAGGAGAGCTTTAGTGAAGGAATTCTGGACTTTATGGATAAAGTGCCTGATGACAATTTGTCATTGAAGGCAAGATTAAAATCATTAATGTTCAGGAGACAAGCAATGGAGAATGCAGAGATTTTGGGTGCTCTTGGTACTGGAGAAAATGGAGAAGGGGATGAATTGAAAGGAAAAGTATTTTTCAAATTAAGGTTTATTGAACCAGGAATATATTAATGGGTGAGAGAGTACATATGGGATACAAGCAGAAGGCAATTGAAGATGGCTTTAATTTTGTCGTTGCATTAATCACACAATAGCTGCAAGAATGGCAACTGTACTTAACTGTGCTCCCCTTTAGCCAGCTGGGGGTTTGAGGCCAGATTCCATATCCCTGGTTATATTGTACCAACTGAGGTCATAAAGATCAGAAATTAAGTCTTACTTCGCTGGCTCAGTACTGCCTCATGCAATGTTGCATGAAACACAATTATCATCGAAGGAATTAACCTGCAATCTTGTGTGGGTGGGGGGCTGTAAACCTCAAATATTTGCATATTTTAAATTCAATGGGATCTTTTTCGGCACTAGTTTTTAAAGAGCAGGAAAAGTTGCAGTATTCAAAATGAATGTATAATTTCAATCAGATAGGCTTGAAAAGAAAGTTAGAGAATATCTTGGAACATATTTGCAATTTTTTGAAATATAATTAATAATGATCATCACCTTTCAAAATCTCAGATCGGGAATTTAAAAAATATATTTAATTTTTTTTAAGCCCAGAAGTCCACACCTCAAGTGCTTGACTAGGAATTATATATATTCAGAAAAGTTACTTAACTGTACGATGGCATTTATATTGCCCTAGCAGACAATCTTTTTGAAAAAATATATAGTTATCGTAGTTGGGAAAGATTTCTAGACTTCGAATTGGGTAATAAATTGTTTTTCCATGGATATTGCAGTACAAAAAATGTCTTAATGTTCTTCGGTGCTTTTACTATAATTGTACTTCTACCCAGAATTTTCCATATTACAAAATTAGCATTTTCCAGAAATTCTATTGTTGAAACTTTCTTTTCCTTTCCCACTTCTCCTCTGACAAAAAAAAAATATAATGCAAATAATTTCAGAAAACTTGCAAAACTGATATCTGGAATGCAAGTTCTTCATTAGATTGAACAAAGCAAATGTAGAAAACTTTATGTTCAGTGCTAGACTGAATAAAAGCCACAATGTGGTGAAAAGTTTACACTGGTTTCACATGGGTAAGTAATTTTTTGCATGGCATTTTTTCAAACATTTTTCGTGTGCTTAGGTACATCCAAGCAGAAGTCCAGTCCCCTGCAGGTAGCGGAACAGGATGTCCAGCCCTTCCATCAGTACCAGCCTTTAGAATGCATTGTGGAAGAGACGGAAGGCAAGCTGACAGAGCTGGGACAAAGAATTAACGCTATTGAGAAGGCACAATTGAAGTCACTAGAATTGATTCAGGGAGATACTTTAACCAAAGACAAGATAGAAGAACTAAAAAAGAGCAGAGAAGAGCAAGTACAGAAGAAGAAAAAGATTTTGAAAGAGCTGCAAAAGGTTGAAAGGGAATTGCAGCTGAAAACTCAGCAGCAGTTTACCAAAGAGTACTTGGAAGCCAAGGGTCAACAACAGACGCTTCAGCTCCAGCAACAACAGCAGCAATGCCCACATGGAGGACTGTTCTCTCAGGTGGGGACTGGTGAATGTCTGCCAGAGGAAGACTTTTCAAAGTTGCCTCAGGTGGACACCATCTTACACAGAGATGGCCAGCAGCAGCCACCTGCAACCCAAATGGGGTTTGTTCCTATTCAACCTTTAGCAACACAAGTATCTCCAAACTTTGCTAGTTCTGTTTATCCTATCACTAACGTACCTGATCTACAGCGAGTCATTGTGAATCAGCCTTTGTTAGGACAGGCACAACTTGCTGGACTTGGACAGGGACTCTTAGCTCAAGCACCTGATGGATTAATGGTTGCAACTCCAGCACAGACGCTAACTGACACTCTTGATGACATCATGGCAGGTGGGTTAAGAATTGGTCCTCTTTTATACTTTATCTTTGCTCACATCTACTAGCTTTTGGGTGCAAATGGATATTTGTTAGATTTATTCAGAGACAGAACTGTAGATGTAATGCTTTATTCAGACTACTGCAAATGGCAATGCTGTTTCAAGCCAGCTTAAACTGCCATTGCTTTCAAGTTGGATGTGTAGAGCTCAGTCAGTATCTGATAGATAAATGATGGACTGTATTTTGACAGTAATACACTATCACATCTGAGCAACCCTAACCAGGGTCATGCCTCAGTACGTGACCTTTCTTTCCCTATCAGATGCTTACCAGCTCTGCATTTCCAGCTTTTCCCTTTCATTTCAGATTTTCAAAGTTCACCATCTCTCATTGCCACTCATTTTTAAGGGAAAAAAAGGAAATTAGATTAAAATTAAATGCTGAGCTCATTTTAAAATTAAAAATCACACACACTAACTTGAAAATATATTCATGGAGTTTATTACTAAATTTCAGCTATCTCAGTGCATGGGCGTAGTCTCAATTTTGACTTGTTCATTCCCTTAAATCTCTGATTTAATGTAATCTTGCATTTATTAACCTTTGTCATACAGTAGTTTAAGCCACAAGAAGATTAAATAATAAATATTGCTTAAATTGGAGGACAATTTATTTCATAATTTGTTATTAAAAGCCAATATCACTTTGAAACATTGTTCAGCTGCAGTTAAATTGGAATTTGAAGTTCAACTTTGGATAATCTACTTCTATGAAACAATTTTGGCTTAAACCAGCTGCAGTCTAGTTGATTCAGGGGGAAAAATTCTTCCAGTTAAATGTTGAATTGTCTATGTATTTTTAATGTAAAGATTGTTTTTTCCCTTATTGCAGTATGCACAGCGATGCTCATTTACTTCATGAATTTAGATACTATATTGAAGTTATTAATACCCACAGCGCATTCATCAAAAAATATTTCAGTAAATTGATATCAAATTATATTTCCGTATCAGAATATTAGAAATAGAACTGAACCTCCTATTTCACATTACATATGTGCTTGAAAAAGCTTTTGCTATGTTTTTTATCCCATTCAAAATGCTTTTTTTTTTGCAGAATATGAACTCGTATGAAATTGATACTATCTCCTCACATACTGCCCACGTATCACAAATAGAGAACTGTTAGATTATCTGAAATGACAAAATGTAAATCATTTGTTATTCAAATCATTATAAACTTGAACTTTTTGTTTTGAAATACTCAAGCTGATTTATCTACGGGCCGGAGAATTTATTTGGAGTAAATATAATGCGGCTGATTTACTTTTTGCCAACCGCGGTGATTACTTGTACCATTAAGGTATTGTTAATTTTGTTTTACTCATGACAATGTCAGAGGCTCATCAGTTATCTTAATGTTCATGATTTTTAAAACAATTATTCTAATATTTGTAAAGTTCCCAACATTTGGACAAAAGTAATTTTAAAAGTGTAATGCTGGTGCTGTTCCAGGCCCATACCAAGTAACAGAGTAGTTATAATTTGGCAGTGTTGGAAGTAAGATTTTACGGTAATAATCTTCCTCATTTCACAATGAGATGTGGTTGCTTTGTGTCGAATTATATTTTGTACCATAGTATTGTGGTGTATACTATTTTGTGAAGGTGGTGGATACTATTTTGCCATTATTAGAAACTAGAAACTTGGAAAATTGTGGTGAACGCTTTATTTAACCAAAAAAGGTTTTGTCTTTAATATTGATTTTAATTATGTCACATTTGGGGGCTTGTACCTGGAGCCTTGTGTTATTGGACATGTTTTGTGTACTTTTGTTTGGCATTGCTGGATGTTTGTAATAGTGTTTTCGATCTCTTGTTACAGTTGTAAATTGAGGTAGTGGCACCTAGTGGTAGTATCATGACACCCCAGGTATATGAAACTTGTTGGGAGTATAACTCTCCATGATCCGAATTTAGCCAGGCACCTAGCAATTAACAGAATTTTTTTTGTCTAATTTGTGATTGCCGTTTTTGTATATCTGTATGAGTTTGAAGAAGAGTCCCGACCATCTATCCATCCTTCTCCAGCGATCCTGCATGACCTGCTGTGTTACTCCGGCACTTTTTTTGTGATATTTATTGTACCTCTACGTAGTTTAGCGTAAAGATGCATGGCAACATGCATTATAAATGTTAAAATGATAGTTATTCGAAAGCAAATGCTCATTTTGGCCCCATAAGAGCAGATATGTGAGATTTAATCTATTGTAACAGCTTGGAATGGACAGCAGTTGCACTAAAAAATAAAATAACCCTTTGCCCTTGTAGGAGGTGAGACTCCTGCTGTCTGAAAGAGGTGAGATTCTCATTTTGAAACACTTCTTTATTGGATCTTTCGCAAGCTACGTGCTACATGCAAAATGGGCTGAAACTTGCAACTAAGAATCGTCTCTACAATGGAAAGGTTTTTGTTTTTAACAAGTCTCATCAAGTTGAGTTGATACACCCCATTTTAGAAGTTGTTGGTTAAGAGCAAAGCCCTTTCAGAGCAGTGAAATTGGGATCTGGTTCCTCCTATTCTATATTACTATATTTCTCAGCCATAACTACAGAATAGAATTCTGTGTAGGCCTATTGATTTCTAAGTGAGTTTGCTGAATGATGGATAATTTTATCCTGTGGGTCCATATCCACTGTGTTTTACAAGCTAATTTCATAAAAAGCACGGTAACAGCTGCAGGGGTTTTTCATACTTGAAGGATTGAACATACTCAATGTCAGTTTCTGAAATTAAAATTTGGGACATCAATTTGTATGAAATGCCATTCATCCAACAATTGGTTAAACTAATAATTCTCACATCTTAAGGCATTCCAATTTCTTCCTGTTCCTTCTGATTAGCAATAATTCCTTAGTTGATGCCTCTTGGCTTGAAATGTATTATTTTGGAGCCACAACCTTGCCTGGGAACTAATTGGCCATTCTAGCATGTGTCTTTGAAATTTCAGCTGTAAAGTGCACGTGTAAATATCAGTCAAGGACAGAGTATGTAGCTCCAACGAACAGATACTTAAACATAATGTTGGAGATGTGTCAGAAAAGCTTGCCCAAACCTGGTCAAATGCAACCTTGATTTATGCTCGGTAAACCTGTGCAAAGAACTAACTATTGTTGTCCCTTGGTAGATAAACGTGAAAGTCAGCAGTTTAAACTAATTCAAAACTTTTTGTCTTAGAGTCCATAACTGGCAGGATGTTGTAGATTGTTCCCGCGTCATCAGTTCAAAGTTTAACTGCTCTTAATGGAAAGCAAAATCCTGTAAAAGCTACCATTATGACAGACCAGTAGAATTTAATGTAAAAAAAACCCAATTATTTGTTGGTGGCCATTATCTAAGAAGAAAGTCCAATATATTTTTGAGATTTTTTATTGTAATTTTATTTAATTCAGAAATTCAGTTGCACTATGATAATCATCAATAAATCCTATGTTCTGGCTTGAACTATTATTCATGCAGTCCATTTGATGCAGTATAAAGAACTATTTGTTCTCGTCGTTCAGTTAAAACATTTTTGAATTAAGCATCTTGTATGCATCTCCAAGTGAAGATTTTTGAGATTTGAGAACCCAAGTGTATAATCTCACAGTTTCTTCTATCCCCAAAGATCAGCTTATTGAGTTCAACAGCAACTCTAAATTGTTTTAAAGAAGGGACTGCAGATGCTGGAGAATCGAGGGTACACAAAAAGCTGGAGAAACTCAGCGGGTGCAGCAGCATCTAACTCTAAATTGTTAATGGCTTACTGTCATTGGCCAATGTTTGTAGTATTCCAGATTTAGATTCCAGAAGAGATTTCAAAGTGTTTTTGTGACCACATGGCATCAAATTCATGGAATGCAGCAAGAGAACTTAGCATCCTGTTTTTTAATCAACATTTGCACATCTTGTATGATAAGTTTCAAATGAACTAATGCTCTTGATCTTTATTTAATGAACTTTTCTTTGTTAAATAGAAAATAGGGGTGTAATTTCACAGTGGTTTAGTTACAGAACAGGCAGGTAGAATTCTGGACAATTGATCCAGAGACATTTCAAATTCCATTATGTCAACTGAAAATTTAAATTAATGTAATTGAATTTAAAAAATCAAAAAAATCTGTTTCAATGCAGCAATCCCTTCTAGCTCACCGACATCCTACAGAGAAGAAATGTTGCATCCTGATCTAGATTGGCTAAAATATGATTTCAGCTCCTCCCCTGGACTAATAATGCATTGAAAATGTTGGCGTTGCCAGTGATGGGCACATCCTTTGCAAAACATTATTAGGGAAATAATCTGCACACACATTGATGTGCCTATGCCCACCTTCATTTTCACTTCCCCATGATTGCCCTTTGGCTTGCTACCTATCCACAAATTAATGTTACCTCATAATTTGTGTAAGTCTCTTGCACGGGAAATGTAACCTTTTGAAAATGAGATGTTCTCCATCATGCCCTTTCTCTCTCATCTCTTTCTCAGGTGTGTGAGCAAATGCATATTCTGAAGCAGAACAAAGCCAATGGATATCACAACCTTGCTTCTTGGTCTGTAGAGATATGCTAATCTCAAGAAGAAAGTCTTATTTTATTCAAGGAAAATATAATTCAGTTACAAGTGTAATTTCAAATGTTCAATACATTTGTAAAACTATACATGTCCTGACACGTTAGGGTTTAATTGTGAAGTTCATGTTTCAAGTAACATGTCAATAGCCATTGTCCAGACTCCGAATCTTGCTGGTTTTGCACCTAGCTTATAAATTATTTTTTTAAATCTGGGATTGGGGTTGTTTTGCCACACTATCTCAAACAATATTGTATGGGATTGGAAAAGCAATTGAAAAATTCATGCAGTATAAATCAAAATTCTTTAGCTGTATGGGTTTTTTTTCAGGAGGTGTGTGGTTAATATGAAATATTTGATTTGAGCAGTAATTCCATTTGAGAATAAGCTATGAAGATGTTTTAAGTTTCTCTTTCCTGTTCAGCAATAAAACACATCTCAAGTTCATGATTTCATTAAAGATCTTTTCAGGTAAAAAAAATAGCAAATGGCAAACATCTGCAAACACAAAATGGATGCTAGAAATCTGAAATAAAACAATGTTGAAAACGTTTAGGTCAGCAACTCTTCAAAAGTACATAATCTCTGCTTTCAGTTCTAAGGAAGTGGGGCAACATGACATGAAAGGAAAACTGAAATAAACTCTGATATGGTTGAAGAAAGATAAAATGATAAAAACGAATGACAATACAATACTAAGGCTAAAAGAGCAATGTGGGCCTGGAGAAAGTGTGACTATGATTGTTACTAAAAAGCTGTGATAATGAAGGAAAAATGAGTGCAGTGATTATATTCAGCAATTATTGACGACCTTAAGTATGCAAGACTCAAGTGCTGGGTTGAAAAAGTAGTTTCTTTTCCATGAGTTTGCAACCAGCTTCGCCAAAACAAGCAAGAGGAGTGAGCAGAGAATAAGAATGAGGAAGGGGTGTTGAATTGGCAACAGGTGATCACAGAAGATGATTGTCATGCTTGTGGCCTGTAAGTGATCGCTAGATTGTTTAGTCTCTCCAATCTAAAGGAAACTTCATTGCCAGTCCATTAAATGGCGCAGTAAATTTAAAGAAGAAGAAACAAACCAAAATGTCACCTGATAGTAACTTCTGGGACACTGGTTAGTGGCAATTGTGTAGATAAATGGTCCAATGTTGCAACTCTTGCTCTTACATGGGATAATACTGTGGGAAGAACAAATGGTACTGGAGTGATGGAATTGGAGAAAGACTTTGGTGTCAGAGAGGCAATGATCCTTTTAGGATTATAAGAGGAAAGGGTAAGGGATTCAGTAGCCTCACTAGAAGTTTTGGATATCTGTTGAATTTAGCAGTTGCCGTCAAAGTTGAGAACAGGAACTGTGTTGTGCATCTTGCATGATAAAATTATACTGTTATAAAGCACATTGTGGAAGAATATATTTTGTCTGAATTTGAAGCATCAGATGCTGGCACTGTATAGAAATAGTATGATATCCACATTATATCATGTTGGTCTTGAAAAAAGTAGTCCTTCCCCTTATTTCTGTGATGACAATAATTCTATCTATTACTCTGATGAATGCCATTTACACTTGGAGTCCAGATTTTGCTTTCCATAGTCAACAGATGAGGTCAACATGAAGGGGAGAGACAGTAATTGATCTCCAGATAGAAAAAGGATCAGTTTATAAACTAGTTTTGAAAATATTTAAACTATTTTTCGAAAAAGTATTTCTGGATGGAATATTTTTACACACTTTGATATATATTTGTATATTTGGTTCGCACGCCTTTGGCGATTTTCATCTTAGGAATCTATGGGCCTTTGGGTAAGATTTAAACTCTTGTAGGCTGTTTGGGCTGTTGCTTAGTATTAAACTGCAATAGGATTTCTTCAGTCTTCTATAGAACTTGCTACTTAATTCAAGTATTTAATCTTAAATTATTATTTCCATAATAATTGAACAGCTTTCTGACACACAACCGGGCGTGTTAAAATTGGTTTGCAGCTTCATGTATTTAAATTGCTTTTTATTAAGTTTAAATGATTTCTTACAATGTTTGACAATAACAGACAGTCACCCTTTCCAAGAATACTTGTTTATATAGAAATTTGCCTCCAACCAAAATCCCACAGTTCTTTCTCATTTTATACTTATGTTGAAGAAATGACAATTGATTTTGTCTTGCAGCAGTGAGTAATAGAATGCCTCCTGGACCGAACGCTTCTTCCCACACTACAACACCCCCTACTCCACAGCCTCGTACTCAAACTCCAAGTCCAGTTGTTTCTCCTTCTTCAATGTTGCCCCTTTATCCTTCAGTTGAAATTGACGCCCAAGTAAGTTTTTTATAAATGCATAAACATTGGGAAATCCTTAATAAATTAGGAAAATATTGAATATATTGTAAATTATGTGATTCTTTTCTCTATAGATAATCTTTGTGATACTGGCTGATCTAATAAATACAGGTTTTGTTATTTTGGATTCTGGAACTTCTTCAACAATGCTGCTCTCTTGAGTATAAGAACATGTTACATTTATACTGTGCAGTTGATTGGAACTACATTTTACAATTTACTGTTTTTTTTCGCTTAGACTGAGAGTAACCATGATACAGCATTAACGTTGGCATGTGCTGGGGGACATGAAGAACTTGTATCAGTATTAATAGCTCGCGGTGCTAACATTGAACACCGGGATAAAAAAGGTATGCATTAGTTAGGAGTTAGATCAGATTTAATATCGTTGAGATAGAAAGTGAAGTAGTCAAATACAGTGGCAGTTCTCCGTTTATAAGGATGCATTCCAGTTTAATAGGAATTATTTCTGAGCAAAGGATACTTCATTTGCTTGATATGTGCCACACCTGAATACGGTTAGTGGCCATTGGCAGCAATCAAAGCACACTTCGGCAACTATCCTATGATTATTGCATTTAAATGTATTACTTGAGAAGATCATTTTGAAAAACATTGTGCCAGGTAGAGAACAGTTTGGCCAATTAGAGAGCAAAGATTTGGACCATTTGGCACAACAAGTAAAAAGCACTGTTGATGCTCGTTTATATCTTCTTATACTTTTCCCTGTCAAAATATCCTTTTTTAAATCTCCAAATGAGAGTAGTGATGCTCAATTGGCCCGCACTGGATAAAATTATTAATTGACAAGTGGGTAACAGACATGACATTTTCTGGCATCATGCTGAGAGTGTCTTCGGGAAAGCTTTTACATATCCATTTGGGTATATTTTATGTATGCATAGCAAAATCATTATTTTGGAGCTCAATCCATATATTGATGTTTCTATTAATGGATTTCCAGCAAGTCTAATTTGACGTTTATTACAAAATTATATTTTTCCCTTTGATTAGGTTTTACACCACTAATTTTGGCGGCTACAGCTGGTCACGTTGGAGTTGTAGAAATTCTGCTAGATAAAGGTGCAGATATTGAAGCACAATCTGAACGTACCAAGGATACACCATTGTCATTGGCTTGCTCTGGAGGAAGACAAGAGGTAAGACACCTCTGCATCTGTAATAGTGGTTACAACCAATATTAACATGAGAGTGTAAAGGTAATTGGTTGTTGCATTGTATTGTTGTATATTCTCAATTTAATGGAGTAACTACTTTGATTATAAAGCAGTTGTTAAATTCGTAAAGCCAAGACATTTTAGTTGATTACATTTAGGTTGCAGTAATAAATTGTGAATGGCCAGCTTTTTGTCATAGAATTGGTCAAAATGTTAGTACTAAATTCCAAGGAGGTTAAAGTATAAGATAGTTAAAAACTAGCACCGTGTCCATACATGTCTGAATGATATCTCATTTAATACCATAATTATGTTTGATAAAGTGGATCAAATTTTATTGAATTTAAATTAATTTCTAAATTTTTATTTGAATGTCTCTAGGTAGTAGAGCTGCTGTTAGCTCGCGGTGCAAACAAGGAACATCGGAATGTTTCGGACTACACACCTCTCAGTCTTGCTGCATCTGGTGGCTACGTTAACATCATTAAGATCCTTCTAAATGCTGGAGCAGAAATTAATTCCAGGTATTACAGATGATCCTAATATATAAGTCATACACTCACTAACAATGTTTGCTTAATGTGATCAAAATATTATCAGCTCTGTTCAGTCATCCTGTTTCTGATGCTGTTTCTTGTTTTAACTTGATATTCAAAATTTGATCTCAAAGTCATATGTTTTACCTCCACCGCCATTGCCCCAGCAAAAAAAGGTTAGTTTTGTTGGTGCTTTTACTGGAGTTAGCTTATATCTTGCATTTTGTAGTTTTAACAAAATTGTCCCATAAATTGTTGAAAGTGCAAGCTGATAATTATTTGAGAAATTGGCACAAAACAAACAGTATTACCACATTCACTGTTCAAAGATTGAGGGAAAAAAGCAAAGAATAAAAGGCTGGGTGAATTATAGTCCGGAAAGTAAAGTCAAATTTAATATTGACAAAATCATTTGCAGTGCAGATGATGTTGCACCTTCCCCGTTGATTTTAATCGTCCACTTCAAAGGAAAACAAGAAATTGAAATTGCTCAAAGTTATGAATGAAGGCTGTGAAACTTTGTTTTATTATATGGGTCGTGACTGTTGTGTGTGTGTGTGACATTGAGTCATTGGCATACATTTGAAGTTAAATGTTTAAGGACGCAGTCTCACACATCACAGTCACCGTTGCATGTTTGAACAATTTTAAATTTGGAAGATATTTAATTTGAAGGAAACTGCCAAAGAAAGGGATAAGAGAAAAATAAATTTAATGAGGTTTTGATTTGGCTTTTACATGGTACTGGCTGCTGCTCCCCCCCTTCTACCGTATTCTACTGAGGGTTTTCTCATCAGTTAGAAATAACTCAAAGACTTGGTTTTGGGGTGGATTAGAAACATAATTTTACATGTCAAATGAAAGTTTAACAGTGTGTAGAGATGAGCAAATTAGATTTTTTTAAATGTTCATTCTGTTGCAGGACTGGCAGCAAATTGGGGATTTCTCCTCTGATGTTAGCTGCAATGAATGGCCACGTGGCATCAGTAAAACTGTTGCTTGATATGGGCTCTGACATCAATGCCCAGATAGAGACCAATAGAAACACTGCCCTCACTCTGGCTTGCTTCCAAGGTCGAGCGGAAGTCGTCAGCCTGCTGCTGGATAGGAAGGCAAATGTTGAGCACAGAGCAAAGGTAATCTACTGATATATATATATATATATATATATAAAAGTAATTCCCCTTGAAATTAAAATTTATATTTTAATCAGTATTTTAACAAGTCTTTTTGATGCTTGCACTTTATATGAGCCTTTTGTTCACAGTTTGATTGTTTAAATCATTTGAGTGACATTTCAAAAGTTAGCATTTAATTTTGCACATCTACTTCTTGTCGTCATAACTCTTCAAGTGACATTTCATTTTGTTACAACTATTGTCATGCCATTGAATTTGTTTCTCTATTGAATTTTACTGTAATTATGATTAAAGTGTCCTTTTTCCAATTATTATAACAATGCATGTTCTTGCCTCTGGAAGGATAAAATCACTTTGCATCATCAAGTTCTAGTTTCTGTTTTCCTGTCTATAGTTGGTGCCCTCTTTCTGTTATTCATACAACAGAGAACAGTATAGCACGGGAATAGACGATCCAACCTACAATGTCTATGCCGTACACTTGTTAGTCTTTCTTAGTTGTATGTTGGTTTAGTCATACAGCATGGAAACAGATCCTTCAGCCCAATTTGCCCATGCCGACCAAGATGCCCCATCGACACTAGTCCCACCTGCCCACGTTTGCCCCAAATGCCTCTGAACCTTTCATATCCGTGTGCTGGGTACTAGCAGTGAGAATAATTGAATCCTGTTTCCAAACTCTTGTTCTCAGAAATGGGCAGAAAGTTGGGGAACTATGGGAAGGATTAAGAGGCAGTAAGATTAAAAGGAATTCAAACAAAGCAGAAAGATTAATCCTAAACAAGCACATGTTGATATGCAACAAAAAACTAAACATGACTACTTTCATTTACATGACATTGCTATGTCACAAACATTTATGGTTTCCTGAAATGGGCGATGTATTAAATTACAATGTATAAACTGCTGTAATTTTTACATGGTGAAACCTCAATGTATAAAAATGGCCTTTATTAAAATCTGACAATGTGCACTTTAACCACATGTGATTTTTTTTTTCTATTACAAATCTCAAATTGTGGAGTGCACAGGCAAATAAATAAATGATGGGTCTTTGTCCCAAACATTATGGAAAGCACTGTATCTAATTGTGTAAATTGTGTTGGTGTTTCTGTGATATGTTTTAATACAAGTGTATTTTGTTACATTTCTAGAATAATGCTGTATTGCGACGTTTCCTTTCATCTTGTGCAGCATCTTTTATTGCATGACATATAAAATTGAAATATTTGTCTGCAGTTTCATATAACTGGAACCATTTCTATTTAGACTGGCCTTACACCTTTAATGGAAGCTGCCTCTGGAGGGTATGCAGAAGTGGGAAGAGTTCTGCTTGATAAAGGTGCTGATGTTAATGCACCACCTGTGCCTTCATCACGTGATACAGCTTTAACCATTGCCGCAGATAAGGGTCACTACAAATTTTGTGAACTGCTGATTAACAGGTATTTAATGGTCTAAATATTTCATGCAAAAATACTTGTTTCAAAATGATTACATTATGGTCCTGTAAATGTACAGCCGACAATTTTATCCATCTTTGTTTGAACACAACAGAGGGGCTCACATCGATGTTCGCAATAAGAAAGGTAACACGCCTTTATGGCTGGCTGCAAATGGTGGGCATTTTGATGTAGTCCAGTTACTGGTCCAGGCTGGTGCTGATGTGGATGCAGCAGACAACCGGAAAATCACACCTCTAATGGCAGCTTTCCGCAAGGTAAACTTTTGTCTTTTACTCAACTATTCTCCAGAATGTTGTTTACTTTGTAAAATAGGGAAATGGACAATTAGGTAGGAATATACATTTATTCAGAACAGCTGCATGGTTTCTATTTATAGACAATAGACAATAGGTACAGGAGTAGGCCAATGTGATCATGGCTGATCATCTCCAATCAGTACCCCGTTCCCTGCCTTCTCCCCATATCCCCTGACTCCGCTATTTTTAAGAGCCCTATCTAGCTCTCTCTTGAAAGCATCCAGAGAACCTGCCTCCACCGCCCTCTGAGGCAGAGAATTCCACCGACTGACCACTCTCTGTGAGAAAAAGTGTTTCCTCGTCTCCGTTCTAAATGGCTTACTCCTTATTCTTAAACTGTGGCCCCTGGTTCTGGACCCCAACATAGGGAACCTGTTTCCTGCCTCTTGTGTGTCCAAGCCCTTAACGATCTTATATGTTTCAAGGAGATTCCCTCTCATCCTTCTAAACTCCAGAGTGTACAAGCCCAGCTGCTCCATTCTCTCAGCATACGACAGTCCAGCCATCCCGGGAATTAACCTTGTTAACCTACGCTGCACTCCCTCAATAGCAAGAATGTCCATCCTCAAATTAGGGGACCAAAACTGCACACAATACTCCAGGTGTGGTCTCACTGGGGTCTGTACAACTGCAGAATTTAATGTTTCAATTTGATTTGTGTAAATAACAAGATTGGCACTTTCATCAGCAAAGAGGGCCAAGCCCCACAATGCCATTGACTATGAGGATGCTATCATTCCTTTTGCAATGGTGTTAAATCATGACTTCTCACTTAAACTGATCTTATCTCAAATATTTCATTGTGGTTTCCACCTTTACTTTGACTCCCCCACCGACATAGCCCCATGTAGAAATCTATGCTGCTGAATCATATAAATCAATGTTTATTTCAGAATTCCAGCCCCTGCAGTATTTGGCTTTGTATGTGATTCAAGTGTTCAGGTACACTGGAACTATATAAATGCTGTTTGTGTTTTTATGGTTTGTAGAAATAGGGCAAGTTGTACATTTAATTCCTATTCGCTGCCATTTGCTTGCACGCCTGTGTGTGACCTTTTTCCTTCAACTCATTAATCTATAAAATATTTTGTCTTGCCAAAATGTGAGACTGAAAAAAATTATATCCAGAGCTCTATGTATTGTGAAAACTTCATAGATTAAATAAAGGCTTCTCACTACCAGCAATATTCTAAATAATCGGGTTTAAATTCATCAAGAGAAAGCTATCCCGTCAGGGAAATCCAGTACATTTGGGATTGTTCTTGAATTAACCTAAATTGCTTTGAAGGGGTAGGATACCGGCCTGCTGGTATCCTACCTGCTAGGCTCAAATTGTATCTTCGGAATGAAAGCTACCATGACAGTGTCTTTCCTATCTGGTCAAATTTAGTTACCCCTGTCAAAGGAAAAAAACATTTGTAATGATGCTTTATGCACTAAGAATGCCGAATAGTAACTCAAGGAAATAGGGCAACTCAGATACACTCTGCACCTTTTATCATTTATTTGCATCCTGGCATCGCTTAAATGCATCTAAAATGTCTGTATAAATTTTATTGAAACAGTTAAAGACAATAGATTGAGAATAATGTAATTTTCTTTTAGGCGTGTAAGGTGGTTTGATGGTTTAATCAGTAAGCTTACAATAATTTATGTATGAACATTTCTTTGTAAAATCTGTTACTGGAATGTCATTTAGGTTTCATGTTCAATGTATAAATTGAATCATACTTTTTTTTTAAACCAGGGTCATGTAAAAGTTGTGCAGTATTTGGTTAAGGAGGTGAACCAATTTCCTTCTGATATTGAGTGTATGAGATACATAGCAACGATAACTGACAAGGTGAGTGCATTCCCATTTTGTGAGATTCAAGAGTGCAAAATTATTGTTCTTGGCCTTTTGGGTTTAAAGTTAAATGTTGACACTTGTACATATTCCTCTTGAAGATCTCCGCATCTTTAGCCTGGATAATTACAATTACATAATCTCCAACACTTTATTACCAAGCAATGAATATCTTTGGTTTCATTTTTATTTTGACATTCACAACAATAATTTCTATTATTTGCAAAATTTCTCAAGGTGCCAAAAATCTAACCGTGGCTCATTATTCTGCATTCTGTTCTCCTGTATTCAGCTTTCACATGTATGCTGATTATATCTGCACAATGACTCTGGACCGGTGCAGTGCTTTGTTTTCGGTTTGCACCTGGTATTGAAGCGCTTCCAGCCGAAAGTTAGGAAGACATAAGCTATCGCTTTGTGATCTGTCACAAAATCGCCCCTGATGTACTCTGTCAGACTCTGTTCAAGTTGATTCTGAACTGAGCTTTTGGACCCATTTCTGCTCAGTCAGAAATGCTATCTGTTCTCTGTCAATAACTTGTTCTGCTTTGATTCGCACCTCCAGTTATCTGCAATTGAAACCATTAGTTGTAAGTACAGTTTGAACTCTATTCATGTAGACTCTTTTAACAAAGAGGATAGAAATGCAAAGTGGTACATTTCATTTTCCTAACCTCTGACAAGAGGCTCTTCAACTCCACATACAAAATTTATTGTCTGCATTTTATTTTCCAACATCTGACCACAAGAGAGTAGATAATGTCCCAAAATAGAATGCATAGATGAGGTAGAACCAAGGATAAATTCTCACGTGTCAAGTCAAGTCAAGTTTATTCGTCACCTACACATACGGATGTGCAGTGAAATGAAAAGTGGCAGTGCCTGCGGACTTTGTGCAAAAAACGAACAAACAAACAACCAACAAACTACAAACAGAATCACATGTTCTTTTTCATATTAAATATTGTGGGCGGTATTGTGGTACAGTAAGTTAGTAGAGTTGGTCCCTAGTGAGATAGGAGTTTACAGTCCGAATGGCCTCTGGGAAGAAACTCCTTCTCATCCTCTCCGTTCTCACAGCATGGCAACGGAGGCCTGACCGTAGCAGCTGGAACAGTCCGTTGCAGGGGTGGAAGGGGTCTCCCATTATCTCATTTGGCTCTGGAGTTGCACCTCCTGATGTATAGTTCCTGCAGAGGGGCGAGTGAAGTTCCCATAGTGCGTTCAGCCGAACGCACTACTCTCTGCAGAGCCTTCCTTCCTGGGCAGAGCAATTCCCAAACCAGATTGTAATATTTCCGGACAAGATGGTTTCAGAGTAGAAGCACTGGAGGATCCTCGGAGACACTGTCAATTTCCTCAATTGCCTGGGGTGGTAAAGGTGCTGCCTTGCCTTACTCACGAGTGCTGCAGCGTGCGATGTCCATGTCATATCCTCAGATATGTGGACTCCCAGTTATTTAAAACAGCTCACCCTATCCACAGTATCCCCATTTATCCTCAATGGTGTGTACGTCCTCGGATGATGTGCCCTCCTAAAGTCCACCATCAGTTCCTTAGTTTTTTTGATGTTCAAGAGGAGGCTGTTGTCCTGACACCAGAGTGCCAGATCAGCTACCTCCTCCCGGTAGGCCTTCTCATCATTGTCTGAGATCAGGCCCACCACCACGGTGTCATCAGCAAACTTGATTATCGAGTTGGAGCTGAACCTAGCCACACAGTCATGTGTGTACAGGGAGTACAATAGAGGGCTGAGGACGCAACCCTGGGGGGATCCTGTGCTCAGGGTGAGGAACTTCGATGTATTCCCTCCCATCTTGACTACCTGAGGCCTGTCGGTGAGAAAGTCCAGGACCTAGGCACAAGGGGGGGTGTTGAGCCCTAAATCCAGTAGCTTCGCGGCCAGTCTGGTGGGGACTATCGTGTTGAAGGCTGAACTGAAGTCTATGAACAGCATCCTCACGTAGCCCCCTTCTGGCTGTCAAGATGGGAGAGAGCGGTGTGCAAAACCTGGGAGACCGCATCGTCCATGGATCTGTTCGGACGGTATGCAAATTGTAACAGGTCCATGTTGCGAGGGAGGAAGGCGCAGGTGTGTTTCTTCACTAGACTCTCAAAGCATTTCATGACTACCGAGGTGAGGGCCACCGGACGGTAGTCATTCAGACAGGCTGGGGAGGCATTCTTTGGTACAGGTACAATGCTGGATTTTTTGAAGCAGGCAGGGACTACGGACTTGTCCAGGAAGAGGTTGAATATTGCAATGAGCACCGGAGCTAGCTGCGTAGCACAGGACTTAAGTACTCGCCCCGAGATGCCATCAGGGCCTGCAGCTTTCCTCGTGTTCACCCGTGTCAGAGCCATCCTCACATCGTGCTTGGACAGCGAGAATGTGTGCTCATTCCTCCCATCAGCTTCGTTAGCCAGCCCGCTGGCGGTATTGTCGATAGGCGGCAGAACTGGGGTGGTGTTGCCCATAACACCACCCCAGGTCATCAGCAAGGGAGGTGCCGGCACTTGCGGATGAGGGTGGGGTGCTCAGGTAGTTGGTTATAGTCCGTAGCCCCTGCTGGTGTCCTGCTGCTCCATCTGTGACTCCATCTTGTCCCTGTCCCTTTTTGCGTCCTTCAACGCCCTTCGCAGTCGGTAGGACTCTACCTTGCAGACGTCCATGTTTCCTGATGCCAGGCCAGAGTTGTAGGCAGCGGTGCAAGCATTCAAGGCAACACGAACGGACCTGTCTACCCAGGGTTTTTGATTAGGAAAGATGCTAACCCTTACTGTGGGGACGATGTTGTCGGCTATTGTTGCAATGAAGTCCGTGACTGCTTCCGCAAACTCACTGACGTCGCTGGAACTTGCTTGGAACATATTCCAGTCGACATCGCTCAGTGCATCTTGCAGCATGGCCTCTGACTGGTCGGACCACCGCTTTACGTCCCTCGTCTCTACCGCTTCCTGAACTATCCTCTGTTTATACTCCGGCAGCAGGAAAATGGCAGCGTGGTCAGATTTTCCATGGGGAGCTAGTGAAATGGCCTTGTAGCCCTTCCGGAACAGCGTATAGCAGTGGTCCAATGTCCTTTTCCCCCCGGTGGGACCCTTGATGTGTTGGTAGAAGTTTGGCATGACCTTCTTGAGATTTGATTTATTAAAATCTCCAGCCACCACCATAGCCGCATCCGGGTTCTTGTTTTGGTGTTGACATAGCACATCGTGTAGGGCCGATAGTGCCACGTCGGTGGCATGCGGTGGAATGTAGACGGCTAAGACGATCACTGAGCCGAACTCCCGGAGAAGGTAGAATGGGCGGCATGAGATCGTCAGATGCTCCAGGTTCGGCGAGCAGGAACGGGAAAGCATCTTGATATTTCCAGGGTTGCACCAGTTATTAAGGGACTGAAGTTTCGGGGTAACGTGAGGGGGAACTTCTTTACTCAGAGGGTGGTGGCTGTGTGGAATGAGCTTCCAGCAGAAGTGGTGGAGGCAGGATCGATTTTAACATTTAAGACTAAAGTGGATAGGTATATGGACGTGAAGGGAATGGAGGGGTATGGTCTGAGTGCAGGTAGGGGAAAACAAATGGTCGGCACGGACTGGAAGGGCCGAGAGGGCCTGTTTCCGTGCTGTAATTGTTATATGGTTATATGGTTATATTATTGGTCATGAAGCAGACTCCTCCACCCTTGGATTTCCCAGCTGCTTCTGTTCTGTCAGCACGATGGATAGTGAAGGACTCGGTTGGACAGATGTCATGAAATAAGCTGTAAATGCTGAAATTGTTCAGATCATAACAAAAAATGGAACCAAACAAGTATTTAACTTGGCATCAGAAATGCATTGAAGAATTTTGTGATTACCCATGCTAAAGAATGCTGAGATGGTAATGTGCTAGAGAATAATTTTGTGTACCCATGAATCTAAGCATTACTTGTTTACAGATTTTAATAAACCTGCTGACCTACAAATAATATGTGCCAAAATATTTTTTGCCATCTCCAGATGGCTTGCACCTCTGATTCATATAGCAAAGAAAGGGCCCTTTGGCCCCATTCATCCATAGTGACCAAGATGTCCATCTGCACTAGTCCATGTCTTTATGACGTTGGCACTTTAAGATTTAATTGATTTGACAAAGCCCTATTAAGATGATTATTTTCCGATTGTAATAAGATGTTCCATAATTTATGACAATCCGTTGGTCAACTGTTTTGGTTTTAGTTTTAGTTAACAATTATACTATTGCTATAAGGAAACGGTATTTGAACATTTTCATGACTTGTATGCTTTGTGGATAAATGAACATCACTTTTTCCTAGTTACACTTTTTATCTTCTAGCCACTGTGTATATGCACACACATTATGATGCTCTAAAAATGTAAGAGCTTTTAATCTGATTATAATTCATTGTTCTAGGAGCTGCTTAAGAAATGCCACCAATGCATGGAAACAATTGTTAAAGCAAAGGACCAGCAAGCCGCTGAAGCAAACAAGAATGCAAGCATTCTGCTGAAGGAGCTAGACTTGGAGAAGGTGGGAGATGATTCTGAATAATTGTATCTGAAAAAGATATCTGAAAATTCCCACAGTAATCACTGCTACCTTTGAACTTTTAGATCTAAATATTGAAACATTTAGATGACTTTTAGATATACTAAAATTGTTAGCACATTTTAATGGACAAACAAATACAGTTTTTGATTAAAGTATTAATACTATTAAAGTTAGCAGATTGTTGCAGTAGCAAAAACAAAGCCATTGATTTCTCTTGTAACCTCCCTTATACCTTCTTTCATAGCTACACATTAACTGGATTTAAAGTAGACTTGACAATTATTTTAAATCGTGTCCCTTGAATTAATTCCCTTCTAGCAGCGTGGCTATTTTTGTAAATAATAAAATCTGCACACTTTATTGCTTAACCTGTACATTAATATCTTTGTAGTCAAGAGAAGAAAGCCGAAAACTAGCTCTTGCAGCAAAAAGGGAGAAAAGAAAGG
The DNA here is from genome assembly GCA_035221665.1 of Okamejei kenojei. Classification (NCBI taxonomy): domain Eukaryota; kingdom Metazoa; phylum Chordata; class Chondrichthyes; order Rajiformes; family Rajidae; genus Okamejei; species Okamejei kenojei. The sequence continues at coordinate 18,606,811 of CM069141.1, read as the reverse complement.
AAAAACGGAAAAAGAAGAAAGAAGAGCAGAAGCGGAAGCAGGAGGAGGAAGAAGCCCGAGTTAAGGAGAGTTCAGAAAAGCAGCAAACTCCTGAAAAAGATAGATTTGAAGGCAAGTTTTCATCTTATGCGAAAGGCACATATTTTAGGGGCTTTGTTTTTTATTTAAAGATTGAACTGATTTGCTCTGGGTTTTTCCACAGATGAAGAAGTTGTGCCCATAGAACCTCCCAGTGCAACCACGACGACAACCATTGGTATCTCTGCAACTTCAACCACCTTTACTAGTGCTTATGGGAAAAAGAGAGCTAATGTAGTAACAACACCAAGTACAAACAGGAAGAACAAGAAAAACAAAACTAAGGATTCCTCGCAAAGTGTTCAAATAATTCTAGAAGATCAGCATATGTCTATAGCCCAACAGAAGGCAGATAAAAATAAAATCAATGGTGAACCAAGAGGTGGTGGTGCAGGAGGGAACAGTGATTCGGACAACGTTGACAGTACAGACTGCAATAGTGAGTGCAGCAGTGGTGGTAAAAGCCAAGAGCTCAACGTAATTGCTGATTTCCACAACTTCAGTGAGCAAAAATTATATCCGACAAGAAGTGAAAAGTCTATTACATCCTTCTCAGAAACTCAGAATCATGCAAGGTGGGGATTAACATTTGTTCATACTTTGATTCTTCCTCAGCAGTACCTTTGCATTTGGCATTTTCTCCTAATTGTGAAATGTGCTTATTTGTAGACTGCATGATAGCACCAGTGAACCAAATTCTAACTCGCTATCTACAACTCACAAGTCCACTTCACTGCCATTGTCCTCCCCAAATGGAAAAATGAATTTAACCAGTCCAAAGCGAGGTCAAAAGAGAGAAGATGGCTGGAAAGAAGTTGTACGAAGGTAACTACATTTATTATTTCATTATCAAGGATCTTATAGAAACTTACAAAATTCTTAAGGGGTTGGATAGAATAGATGCAGGAAGATTGTTCCCGATGTTGGGGAGGTCCAGAACAAGGGGTCACAGTCTAAGGATAAGGGGTAATTCCTTTAGGACCGAGATGAGGAAAACATTTTTCACACAGAGAGTGGTGAGTCTCTGGAATTCTCTGCCACAGAAGGTAGTTGAGGCCAGTTCATTGGCTATATTTAAGAGGGAGCTAGATGTGGTCCTTGTGGCTAAAGGGATCAGGGGGTATGGAGAGAAGGCAGGTACAGTATACTGAGTTGGATGATCAGCCATGATCATATTGAATGGCGGTGCAGGCTCGAAGGGCCGAATGGCCTACTCGTGCACCTATTTTCTATGTTTCTATTATCTGTATTAAGTATGCTTACAAGATATCTGAAGAAGTAAATTCATGCTCCAAATTTTCCATCAAAATAAATGTAAAGAAACTGAAAACTGCTTAATTCCTCTGGCCTAGGTGTGCTTTGGTCAAAATTTAAGATTTTTTGTTTGGCAATGTACAGATTGTACATGTCACAATCGTCATGTTATGAATGCCTGACCCATGTAGTTTAAACTTTAAGATAATGTCAGCACTTTGATTTTGTTTACTTGATGATAATGTTACAAAATAAGGTGTACTTGGATACAATATTAGGCAGCATGGTGGCGCAGCAGTCGGGTTGCTGCCTCACAGTGCCACAGACCCGAGTTCGATCCTGACTATGGGTGCTGTCTGTTCAGAGTTTGTATGTTCTCCCTGTGACTGCGTGGGTTTCTCTGGGTGCTTTAATTTCCGCCCACATTTCAAAGATGTGTAGGCTTGTCGGTTATTTAGGTTCAGTAAATTGGCCCTCGTGTGAAAGATGCAAAAATAGGATAACATGCAACTAGTGTACAGGTATAGCATGGACTAGGTGGGCCAAAGGGCCTATTTTCACGTTGTATCTCTAAAGCTAAAAACATAACTCGCTCAGAGATCCGCCGCTGATATACAGTGGCTTGCAAAAGTATTCATACCCCTTGAACTTTTCCAAATTTTGTCACGTTACAACCTCAAACGTAAATGTATTTTATTGGGATTTTATGTGATATACCAACACAAAGTGGTGCATAATTGTGAAATGGAAGGGAAATTATACATGGTTTCCAAATTTTATTACAAATAAAAAACTGAAAAGTATGGCGTGCAAAAGTATTCAGCCCCCCTGAGTCAATACTTTGTAGAACCACCTTTCGCTGAAATTACAGCTGCATGTCTTTTGGGGTATGTCTCCACCAGCTTTGCACATCTAGAGACTGACATTTTTGCCCATTGTTCTTTGCAAAATAGCTCAAGCTCAGTCAGATTGGATGGAGAGCGTCTGTGAACAGCAATTTTCAAGTCTTGCCAGAGATTCTCAATTGGATTTAGGTCTGGACTTTGACTGGCCATTCTAACACATGAATATGCTTTGATCTAAACCATTCCATTGTAGCTCTGGCTGTATGTTTAGGGTCGTTGTCCTGCTGGAAGGTGAACCTCCGCCCCAGTCTCAAGTCTTTTGCAGACTCTAACAGGTTTTCTTCCAAGATTGCCCAGTATTTGGCTCCATCCATCTTCCCAAGAACTCTGACCAGCTTCCCTGTCCCTGCTAAAGAAAAGCATCCCCACAGCATGATAGTGCCACCACCATGTTACACAGTGGGGATGGTGTGCTCAGGGTGAAGTGCAGTGTTAGTTTTCTGCCACACATAGCGTTTTGCATTTAGGTCAAAAACTTCAATTTTGGTCTCATCAGACCAGAGCACCTTCCTCCACATGTTTGCTGTGTCCCCCACATGGCTTGTGGCAAACTGCAAACGAGACGTCTTATGGCTTTTTCAACAATGGCTTTCTTCTTGCCACTCTTCCATAAAGGCCTGATTTGTGGAGTGCATGACAAATAATTGTCCTGTGGACAGATTCTCCCACCTGAGCTGTGGATGTCTGCAGCTTCCCCAGAGTTACCATGGGCCTCTTGGCTGCTTCTCTGGTCAATGCTCTCCTTGCCCGGCCTGTCAGTTTAGGTGGACGGCCATGTCTTGGTAGGTTTGCAGTTGTGCCATACTCTTTCCATTTTCGGATGATGGATTGAACAGTGCTCCATGAGACATTCAAAGCTTGGGATATTTTTTTATAACCCAATCCTGCTTTAAATATCTCCACAACTTTATCCCTGACCTGTCTGGTGTGTTCCTTGGGCCTCATGATGCCCAAGGAACATTGTTTGTTCACTAATGTTCTCTAACAAAGCTCTGAGGCCTTCACAGAACAGCTGTATTTATACTGAGATTAGATTACACACAAGTGGACTCTATTTACTAATTAGGTGACTTCTGAAGGCAATTGGTTGCACAGGATTTTATTTCGGGGTATCAGAGTAAAGAGGGCTGAATACTTTTGCACGCCACACTTTTCAGTGTTTTATTTGTAAAAAAAATCTGAAAACAATGTATCATTTCCCTTCCACTTCACAATTATGCGCCACTTTGTGTTGGTCTATCACATAAAATTCCAATAAAATTCATTTACGTTTGTGGTTTTAATGTGACAAAATGTGGAAAAGTTCAAAGGGTATGAATACTTTTGCAAGCCACTGTATTGTGGCAAATACTGAATTATCCTACAACCATTCGTTGATATCCAAATTAGATCCATTTGTGGGAAAGGTTTTGTTAAGGCAAATGTTGACAGTTAAGAAGGCTGAGTGTAGTGCATTATCGGTATTTCAGTACGGTTTATGCAGAATGATGTACTTTTCATTATAGCAAAAAATATCTTTGCATATCAAAGTACCACAAAGAATCAACAATGTAAGATTTGTAAATGATTATGTTTGCCAAGGCATTATTCTTATAAAGTATTCTGAAAGTTCAATGAAAGAATGTAATTATATTTTGCAGTAATGAATTTTATGCAGCTTTATAAAAATTAGCCCCCAATGTCCGAAATGATATCCACGGTCTAGGGAAATTGCTTTTGGTGAACATTGTTGCAGTTCCGTCAATGGCCATAATCAATTTTATGTGTGAGAATAATTTACATCCTATTTGTTTATGAAATTTTATCTGAAAGATTTTTTTCAAACAAATGTCAATAAGATGTTGCTACAGTAGTCTACGTTGAATCATCATGCGCTGCAGGAAGAGTATCTCTGCTCATTAAAGTCCAGTTAAATGTATATTGAATGCCCTTTGCAATGCCAGCGATATTGATTTCTAAATTGCAGTACCAAAACATTCTCTCTTTTAGACTAATTAAATAGGAATATTAAAATGATTTGGGACAAAGATGGAAAAATTAATACTTTTTGAACATAACTTTTGGTTCTCATAATAGTTTTTAAATTATTTTAGATAATCATGACATTGGGGGAAAAATGCTATGGCATTCAATGTACATTTAAATAATTGCACTGTGGAGTGCAGAGATGGGCGCCCTCCAGTGTAAGATGATGCATCCTAAAGTATTGCAGCAACTTTTAGTCATAGAGCATGGCAACGTGTTGTACAATTCTAATATTACATCCCAACTACTCGATACCCTGGCTGATGGCCAATGTGCTGAGGCCTTCTTCATGATAGGGATGATGATAGAATTACGCCATTCGGCCCATCAAATCTACTCCGCCATTCGATCATGACTGATCTCTCTCTCCCTCCTAACCCCATTCTCCTGCCTTCTCCCCATAACCTCTGATAGGTTCTTGACCACCCTATCTCCACGTTACACTATTTTCAAGGAACTATGTGCCTGCACCCCTGGATCCCTCTGCTCTACAACACTCTCTAGAGCCCTGCCATTCACCATGAAGGTCCTGCCCTAGTTTGACTTCCCAAAATGCAACACCTCACACTTAACTGGATTTAATGTAATTAAACACTCCCCAGCCCACTTGCCTAACTGATCGTGACCTGTAATTCTGCTAACCATCTTCACTATTTATAATGCCACCCAATTTAGAATCAACTGCAAACTTACTAATCATGCCTTGTACATTCTCATCAAAATCATTGATTTCAAACACAAAAAGTGAATAAGCCCAGCACTGATCCCCGAAGCACACCACTTGTCACAGGCCTCCAGTCCGAAATACAACTTTCCACTATCACTTTCTGCTTCCTTTCATGGGCCCTTTTCTATCCAGTCGGCTAGCTCTCTGGATCCCATGTAATCTAACCTTCCAGAGCAGTCTACTGTGCGCAACCGTATCAAATGTCTTCCTGAAATCCATATAGAAACATAGAAAATAGGTGCAGGAGGAGGCCATTCGGCCGTTCGAGCCACCACCACCATTCATTGCGTTCATGGCTGATCGCCCCCAATCAATAACCCGTGCCTGCCTTCTCCCCATATCCCTTGATTCCACAATAGACAATGTTTACAGCTTTACCCTCATCAACCTTTTTGGTTACTACTTCAAAAAACTCAATCAGATTCGTGAGACATTATCTCCCACACACAAAGCCATGCCGACTGTCCCTAATCAACCCCTGTGTAACCAAATGCTTATACATTATCCTTCTGAGTACTCTCGAGTAATTTACCAACTACAGACGTGGAAAAGCCTGGTCTATAGTTCCCAGGCTTTTCCACGTAGCCCTGCTTATACAGAGGCATAACATTAACCACCTTCCATTCTTCCAGAACCTCATCTTTATCTAATGATGCTTCATATATCTCAGCCATGGTGCCTGCAATTTATTTTTCTAGATTCCCAAAGTGTCCTCAGATATATTTGATCAGGACTGGGAGATTTGTCAACCTTCATACACCATAGGATGTTCAGCACCACCTCTACCATCATACTGACTGTCCTCAAGACGCTTACATTAACTGTTCCAAGTTCCCCAGTCTTTGTCTTTCCTCACAGAAAAAAATAGTGTTTTTGCCCATCTTTGCTGTACAACTTTATGACTCTGACTCCTTGATACCACCTTGATTCCTACTACAAAGTCAATTCTGTATCTAAATAGCTAGCTCTCCCTAGATTCCCTGCCATCTAAATTTCCCGAGCAACCTACCATGCAGAAGCTTATCAAAGGCCTTGGTCAAGTCCATACACTATGCTCTTGCCCTCATTAACCATCTGGGTTACTTAAAAAACGGAATCAAATGTGTGATACATGATCTCCCATGCTCAAAAACATGCTAACTATCCCTCATCAACCCTGGTGTTTCCAAATGCATGTATATCTTATACCTCAGAATCCTCTCCGGTAACATGCCTACCACAGATGTCAGGTCAGTTGCGTTTGGATTTACTTAAATTAAGCAAGGGCATTGTTAAAGCTGCATCAAATTTGTTTTGGTTTCCATGACATAGACTTAAAATTAACCATATTTTGATTCTGATTAACATAATAGAAAATGTATTGTAAAATAAAACTTAGCCGGGGTCTTGAATGTTTGAGTAAACTTTTAATATTTGGATATAATTTTAAGTGTGAGGGATATTTGCTTGAGATATGTTACCAAAGACTGCTAGTGTCTCGGTTTCCATATCCTGGCATGTGTTGTTGCTTTTGGGGGAGGGGGAGGGGGTGGGGTTTGTATGTGAAAATGCTAAATTGAAATATATATTGAGAATTTTATGATTTTTATATAGAGTTGCTTTAACCAGGTCAAAGAAATTATCTGTCCCAGCGTCAGTTGTATCAAGGATAATGGGAAGAGGGGGATGCAATATAACTGCTATCCAAGATGTTACTGGTGCACACATTGATGTTGACAAGCAAAAAGACAAAAATGGAGAAAGAATGATCACAATAAGGTAACTAGATGTTTAACTAGAATTTACGAAGACAAACGGCAAAAAAGCTGCGAAGCGCTTGGCTTGTGGTAACGTTCAAGATGGAAGAAACCTGCATAGGTTCTATGACATTTAAGTTGATCGGTGATATTCCTGCCGTGGCTTGCTGATTCTAGTGTTTCATGCTCATAATTATCTCGTATGTTCCTATAGCTCTTCAAAAGTACTCAAAACTCTGAAGGAAATTTGTTTTTTTGTGTCTCCACTCTCTGATGAAAATTAACATCTTTGTGGGTTTTTTTAAAAAAAGGACACACAATGTTGGAGTAACTCAATGGGTCAGGCAGCATCTCTGGAGAACATGGATAAGTGATGTTTCAGGTCGGGACACTTTGTCTGATTGTAGTGGGTTGGGGTGGGGGGCAGAAAGCAGGAAGAGAGGAGGGGCATGGCAAAGCCTGGCAAGTGACAAGTTGAAACACGTGAATGGGGTGTTTGATAGGCAGATGGTTGGACAAAGTTCAGAGATGAATGACAAAAGGTGTGAGATAAGGTTAGAAGAGCTGGTTAGAAGAGAAGGTTAGAAGAAGGAATGTAGGTGGAATGGGGAAGAAATGGGTGGGAGTCCAGTTGGGACACAGGAAAAAGAGAGGTGGCGAAAGGTGGGAGCGAAAGGCATTGAGTTGCGTTTGGTTTGTTACCTAAAATTGTACAAAATTAGTGATTGGACCATTGGTGCTATAAGCTCCCCAAGTGGAATATGAGATGTTGTTCCCCCAGTTTGCGTGTGGTCTCACTCTGGCAATGGAAGCGGTCTAGGACAGAAAGGTCAGTATAGGAATGGGAAATGTTTTGCAGTTGCAGCATCGACAAGGAACTCTGCATGCTGCAACTGCAAAATTCTTCCCATTATTCAATTATCCTGTATTGAGATTTCAATATCTAAGCAAGCAACAGGTAAGTTTTTTCTGAATATGCGAGTTCGGCTCTGGTGATGCGTGGACACAGACGTGCGTTTCATCCGTAGTCAGAATCAAACCCGGGTCTCCGGCGCTGCGAGCGCTGTTGAATTGCTACTGGACAATTCCCTCCCGAGTGTCCCATCCCTGTCCGGGGGCTGCCGGAGATGTCCGGAGTGACCCTGGACCCGAGTTAACCGACAGCCCTGGACTGAAGGAACACCAGCCCGTTGCAGTGGTGGCCCACTTACAGCCAGTGCGGAGAAGAAGCGCTAACTCCAGCACAACTCTGCCTGTCCCGCCGTGTTAACCGACAGCCCTGGACTGACGGGGCACTAGCCCGTTGCAGTGGCGGTCCAGACTTACAGCTAGTGCAGACGGGAGATGTCCAAGGACACCCCGGACATCTCCGGCCGCCCCTGGACATGGATGGGACACTCAGGAGGGGACGGTCCAGTAGCAGTTCAACAACGCTTGCAGCGCTTGCAACCGCAAGAAATGCAACACTTGTCCCTTCACCTCCCCCCTCCACTCCTTTCAGGGACCCAAGCAGTCCTTCCAGGTCCGACAGAGGTTCACCTGCACCTCCTCCAACCTCATCTACTGCATCCGCTGCTCCAGATGCCAGATGATCTATATCGGTGAGACCAAGCGGAGGCTTGGGGATCGCTTCGCCGAACACCTCCGCTCGGTCCGCAATAACCAACCCGACCTCCCGGTGGCTCAGCACTTCAACTCCCCCTCCCATTCCACATCCGACCTCTCGGTCCTGGGCCTCCTCCACGGCCAGAGTGAGCAACACCGCAAGCTGGAGGAACAGCACCTCATATTCCGCTTGGGGAGTCTGCATCCTTTGGGCTTGAATATTGAATTTTCTCAATTCTGTTAACCCTTGCTGTCTCCTCCCCTCCCACCTCTCCCTCAGCCCTCGGGCCCTGGCATTCCCTCCATCTCCATCTCCCTCCCCCACCCCAGTCGCACCAGCTTCTCATTTTCACACCACAAACAGCTTACAATGGCTTGTTCCCTTTATCACCGATACTTCTTTGCATATCTTTCACTCATTGTTCCTTATCTCTCCACATCACCGTCTATATCTCTCGTTTCCCTGATCCCTGACCAGTCTGAAGAAGGGTCTCGACCCGAAACGTCGCCTATCTCCTTCGCTCCTTAGATGCTGCTGCACCCGCTGAGTTTCTCCAGCTTTTTGTGTACCCCAGCAGTTCAACAACGCTTGCAGCGCTGGAGACCTGGGTTCAATCATGACTACGGATGAAACGCAAGTCTGTATTCATGCAGCATCACAGCTGCCGAGAATGTTTATCGCGAGTGACCTTTGACAAATCCCATGATTCCTTGCGTTTTTCGGAATACCAAGCTTGCTTATTTCGTATTGAATTAATTAGTGACTCTTATATTCCTGAATTTATTTCCTGAATTCATTAAGATTGTCATTCTCTTGTCAAAACTTCAATGAGATAGTTTCATCCTCGCTGTACGATAGAAATTTGATCGCGGAGTGCATAGTGCAGGTGCATAGTTCATTGAAAGTGGCATCACAGTTAGAAAGGGTGGTCAAGAAGGCTTTTGGCACATTAGCCTTCATCAGTCAGGGTATTGAGTATAGAAGTTGGGATGTTATGCTACAGTTGTACAATACATTTTTTTGTCACCCTGCTATTGGGAGGATGTTGTGCACTGGAAAGAGTGCAGAGAAGATTTACAAGGATATTGGCAGGACTGACCTGTAGAGAGAAGTTGGGCAAGCTATAAGACTTAATTCCTTAGAGTGCAGGAGGCTGAAGGGGTGATTAGTTAGAGATGTATAAAATCATGAGGGGATTTGATGGGGTAAAGCACAGAATCTTTTACCCAGTATAAAGGAATCAAGGACCAGACGTTGGTTTATGATGAGAGGGGAAAGATTTAATAGGAATCTGAAGGACAACCTTTTCCACACATGGGGTGGTGGGTATATGGAACGAGTTGCCTGAGGAGGTCGTTGAGGCAGGTACTATCATAACAGTTAAAAGATATTGGGATAGGTACATGTTTAAGAATGGTTTAGAGGGATTTGAGCCAAACATGGGCAAGTGGCTAGTGTAGCTGGGGCATCTTAGTGAGCATGGACAAGTTGAAAGGCCTGGGTCCGTGCAAAATGACTCTAACCCAGACAGCCATGTTTGCAATGCCTACAATGCAAATATATAATTCCTTAAATTTAGTAACTGAATATGTATGCATTAATCCAGGTGTGAGCTAGTCTGAAGAAGGGTCCCGACACAAAATGTCACCCATCCTTTTTATCCAGTGATACTGCCTGCCTGCTGAGTTACTCCTGTGCGTTTTGTCAATACACAATAAAGTTGTATTATCTTTTCTCTTATTGTATACTGCATACTTTTTGGCAATATTCCTTTTGCCTTCATAATTACTTGTTGTAACAACATTACATTTTGTGTTTGATACACTAGAGCCCCCAGACCTCTCTATACCACAACATTTTGTAGCTCATTCCATTCTTTCAAATTGGATAACCTCTAAAATTTAATCATATTACTTAATTTGCCAATATGCCCTCCCATAACCACATCTTTACATATTTGAACATATTAGCAAATTTGGCTATTGCGCACTGTCCCTTCATTCCAAATCAATAATACAGATCATAAATAAATGGGTTTCATTGATCTGTTATACCCCACCTCACCAGGCTGAAGATAACATTCTCATCCCAAACCTCTGCCTATTGGAAATCCAAGAACATAACATCTACAGGAACCTCTTTCAGGATTTCCCTTTCATAAAATCATATTGATTCTGCTTGATTAACATGATTTTCTGAATGTCCTGTTTTATTACTTCTTATTTTCCAATATTTCCCATTACACTTGGTAGGCTAACTGGCCAACAATTTCTTGCTTTTTCTCTCGCTATCTTGACCAATGAATTGAGCTGAACCACATTTAAAGCAAAAATCGAAGGAATCTAAACAAACTTTCACTCATGATAAAGCTTTATATTTTACTCTTTGCAGAGGTGGCACAGAATCAACAAGACATGCAGTGCAGCTGATTAATGCACTAATTCAGGATCCTGCAAAGGAACTGGAAGATTTGATTCCTCGGAATCATATCAAAAGTGTCACGGCCAACACAAGAATGGGGTCTACTGCTGCGACAAGTACATCTAGCACTACAACTGCAGGAAACAGAATAAGCGTTTCAATGATGTCGTCTTCAACAGCTTCTCTGGCTACACCATCATCTGCATCATTACAATCCATTAACAAATCTGGTAAAAATATTGTATCAAACAATATGCGTCCTACATTTTCAGTCTCGCTTCCATTGGCTTATTCACATCCACAGTTGGCACATGCTTTGTTAGCTGCTCAAACCATTCAGCAGATTCGGCACCCACGGTTACCCATGGCGCACTTTGGAGGAACCTTCTCTCCATCACCAAACACTTGGGGTCCTTTCCCAGTAAGACCTGTAAGTCCTGGGAGTGCCAACAGTTCACCGAAACACAATACAACTCGTCTCACAAACCAAGGTGGCAATATTGTTCATGCCGACAGTGGTAATTCAGCTTCTATCAATTCGCCTTCTGTGGCTGTGAGTTCTCCAACTTTCACAACACAGTCTTTGTGTGTCACAAGCAGTCCAACTACATCGGCCAGAAAACAACTCTTCACCTCGGTCAATAAATCTAACACCATGATATCTGTGACTTCAGCCGTGACAAGCAGTTCGTGTTCGCTGCCTGTAAGTTCAACGGTATCAGTGAGCAATGGGCAACCACCTACTCCACCACCACCTCCACCAGTTGTTGCACAGCCCTCTCAGCAGTCCATGTCATTGACTAAGAATGAATCATTTACCACCGCCACTTCAAAGGAAGAGGTGACCACCACAGATCAACCAGCAGGGAGCCAGTGCGCACTTTCAAATATCTGCAGCAGCTCCTCAGTCAACAGTAATACTGGAGCTATAGGAATACAACCAACTTCATCACTTCCCAGCATTCTGCCACAAATTCCAAGCCGTAGCTCCTCAGATATTCGGCCCACTTTGGCGAAGCCTTATATTTCGAATTCAGATCATGGATTAGTGGTCCCAAGCAGTCTCGCATCTACTCGCCCAGTGACTAAATCAGCTTGCCCTAGCGTTCAGACCAACAACACTTTACCTCAGTTAGCTGCAGCTTCTCCTCAAGTATCGCACAGAATTCAACCTGGTGCTCCTTTCTATCCCCATGTCCAGCAAGAGGCGCAATCTGTTTTTGTCCCAAACCCAGTTCCGATGGTTTCTAATCAAGACCCAATGAAGCAGCATGGCGTACCTTCTATGCAGCTCTCATCTGCACTTGGCATGCTGAATGTTTCTCAGATTCATGCAAACCCCGGGAGCAAATCCCTGCCTCCAAACTTTGGCTCTGCAGCTCTCTTCAGCCCTTTCAACAGTTTCTTTGACAATACCCAGATGACAGCAAATCACGTGTGGGGAAGTTGTCCACTGCCTTCACGGCCAACCCAAGATCCAACATTCAGTGGACATTCTAACTACATGGGCAACTCTGTACTTGGACAATTAGATGGAGTGCTTCCTCATGATAATTCCAAGGCTCCCGGTTTCAGGCCACCTTCACAAAGAGTGACTTCAAGCCCAACAGGTGAGACGAACAGAAAATGTAAATTACTAATGCTGTTTATTACATGTATATTCTTGATTTGGGGATGCTGATGTAAACTATTTTGAGTTTCTGTGCAATAATTGTAAATATTCTGAAACTTGGACAGTTAATATTACCTACTTGCTTACCTAATTTCCTATTCTCCAGGAGTCTTTCCTTACTAAAAATGTAACTACAAAGATAGGATTATTTAGGGCTAATTTCCGCACCCTAGACCAGTAATTATTATTAGAAATGGGTTGTTTTGCATTTTAAGATTCTTCTGAATATGTTCAGGAACAGGTAATTCCTATAATTTGAAGAATTGATCAATGGGAAAGCTGGCAACACTTTCCAGGACAGGAATCTGGCATGTGGTGTATTCTGTGTGATTTTTGGTAGTTTGTGTCCCTTTTTATTGTCAGGGTATATCAACTCAATATTAAATTACAAAGTTTATTCATTCAATTTATGACTTCCCTCATAGTAGATAATTATTAGTGTGAGCTTGCTACAGGTAAGGGAGTAACTGAATACTTTACAGCAATGCACTCTGAAGTTTAGCATCAACCCAGATAAATTCTAAATGAATTTTATTTTGTATGCTGCTCATCAAATATGCTTGTTTTTAGTAATACATGCATTTGTAATAATCTATGAATATGTATGTGTATGCGGGTAGATGGTACTTTAGAGTTGGGGAAGATGCAAGCATCAATAATGGCTGTCAAAATTAAAAATGCTATTTGTGAAAGGACATGGATTCTTTCAGTAGTAGGCAAGCTGCAATCCCAAATAGGTTTATACGCAGGTGGGGAAACATAACTTGCAACTTCAATGATTTAATATTCTGTCCCCCTCGCAACCGTTGAAAGAAAGAAATTACAAATTCATCAGAATCTTTTTGAGGCAAGCCACAAGTTCATCAGTTATAGGAGCAGAATTAGGCCATTCGGCCCATCAAGTCTACACCATTTAATCATGGCTGACCTATCATTCCCTCTCTCATGCCTTCTCCCCATAACCCCTGACACCCTTACTAATGAAGAATCCGTCAATCTCCTCAAAAATATCCATTGACTTGGCCTTCACAGCCATCTGTGACAATGAATTCCACAGATTCACCACCTTCTTACTAAATAAATTCCTCCATCTCCTTTCTAAAGTTACGTTCTTTTATTCTGAGGGTATGGTCTCTGCAACGAGACTATCCCACTAGTGGAAACATCCTCTCCACATTCACTCTATCCAGGCCTTTCACTGTTCACTGAGGTCCCTCCTCATCCTTCTAAACTCCAGTGAGTACAGGCCTAGTGCCTTCAAACGCTCATCATGTATTACCCAATCATTCCTGGGATCATTCTCGTAAACCTCCTCTGGACCCTCTCCTGCACCAGCACAGCCTTCCTCATATATGGGGCCCAAAATTGTTCATAATACCCCAAATGTGTTCTGACCAGTGCCCTACAAAGCCTCAGCATTACATCCCTGTTTTTGTATTCTAGCCCCCTCGAAATGAATGCTAGCATTACCATTTTGTCATTAGGTAAAGGAACCAAAGATAGCCACAGTCAGTCAATGGTGCTTGGCAGTGCCGTGGGCGAAGAGTGAATGAATGTTAATCCTTCCTACAGTAGCTGCAAATCCATTCCCTTGATGGATGCTGGAGTATAGTCTGTTTTGGACTTGCAAGCAAACCATGCACCGTAACCTCTTGTGGTTCTCCAAGGTGACTGCATCAGTCTTAGCACATGAGAATGAATGGTTTTGGGCTACATTCTCACGGTTGTCATTGGAAATGTTGAACTTTCTTGGGACCTTGTTTGACCACGTTGTCCACTGGAACTTTGGTCTATCTCTGGCTATACATGGTTCTTGAGTTGGCGGCAGAATTTCGCTTTAGATTTCTAAGAGTAAATGTGAGGGAAGGTTGCATAATTATTCTTAGCATTCTATTGACTTTGGAATGTTAAGGATTTATATACATATTAGTAATCATGAATGATATAAATACAAGTGATCTTTTAAGATTGCAATTAGGCCATTTAGGAGGAAATAAAATGGAAAAGCACCGTTTTCCCCCATAAGGCAATATAAAAACAGGACCTGCTTTCTCAAAATTCCAAAGATAAAAGTGAATTTTCAAAATTGAGATGGACCTTTTTTTTTGAGCTGCAAAGGCAGATAAATAGAGGTTGAAGTCAATCAACAATGATCTAATAGAACAGTGGAACAAACTGCCAACTAGTGTTTATTATTGGACAAAGTTATATATTTTTCTTGAGGTAGCGGCAGCTGTCAGGTGAAGTACATTTGCGCCATATCACTGATGCTCAACAGTGCTAGGCAAAATGTGTTCAATGTGCCTGCTTTTAATCGGTCCCTTTTAGTTTACTGTAATGTCCATGCCCTCTACATTTTTTTTAATGAGACTACAACTATTTTCCTCTACCATTTTTGCAGTGAGACATTTAAGTGAAACACACTTGTAGCTTTAATTATTACCCCTAATTAAAGAGAATTAAAGAGAAATGTGCAAGTTATTGATAAGTCACTTTTTATGATGTGCATTTCTCAAATATTCCATTACATGTGCTTTTTTTAAAAATGTCTTTGAAGGAATGTCTGCTATGGACCCATCAGGCAATGCCATTTCTTCCTCTTCCACCCCAATGACGAGTTTTGCTCCAAGTATGGCTGGAAGTCAGGTGTATGTACAAGGACCAGCCCCTGTAGGAATGCCTGCTCCTAGCTTCAGCAGACAACATTTTTCCCCACACCCTTGGAGTTCAACAACTGCTTCAGCTACATGTATGTACAAGCTGATCCTTTCTTTATTTTAGTGGTGTTTTGGGGCATGGGAAGTTGTACTCCTCAATCTAGGACCCACTAGTCATTATTTGCACTCGTGTAAAAACCTCCATGATCCAATCTTAAAAATATAGTTAGAGAATTGTGATACTAGCTTTGCAAACCAAAATACTAAAGAAGGTGCAATGCCAAAACTGAACATTAGCCCTGAGATTTTTAGGGAGAATTTCAAACTTTTTATTTATATGTAAAGTTGATTAAATTCTCATTCTCTCAGTGATTACATATGAAGGCACCACGTAATGAAATAAACTTTAAATCTTGCGGCCGTTACTTATATGCAGTGAATAAATATCTGCCAAGACAATTTGCCATGGTGGCTTTGATTATTTTACAAGCTAGAATCTCAATATGTACATTGAAAATTAAACTGATTGTCAACTGGTAAATTTGTTTTTAATCTTTCATTGTTTCTTTCATAGTAGATGATTCATCTAAATAAATTACATTACATTTTTACACGTGTCTAAAACAATGATTTTCAATATTGATGAAATGTAGAACAATTTAACGGCAGGCGTTGGCGCACATTTTTAAACCGTTTTCTTTTCACACTTTGTGTATACACAGCTTTGAGGAAAGTGATGAGTGGAAGCTGTTCTCTTGTTTATATTGTTTAAAATGCTTTCTCAATCTCCATCAGCAGCCAAACCAAGGGAGACAGAGCTGTTAAGATTCACAGTGGCCTAAGAGGGATGTTAGAAGGTTGACCTCAATGAAGAAAGTCAGATATTAAATAAGAGGACATGCAATGTTTTTAATGCAGTGAAACTATTCCAAAGAGCTTCCAAGGAACATTACCTGCCAAAAATGAGACAAATTTGATGATGTATCCCCATTTTGAAAAAGGACAGAATTATGGTGATTACTGAACTACAAAGTTTGTAATTAGCTCCTACTTCCATATGCCCAGCAGTTGCCTCAGGGTCTCTTTATTGCTTTAGGTTAAAAAAAAAATCAAGTTCTAAGTCATGGGATTTCCTTTTATTTTCTATGTTTCCTTAAAAGTGACCATAAGGATTGTGGGTGAAATAACCGGTTCTATTTGAACACAAATATCACCTTGCCATAAATTATTTATTTGATTACCAGCATTTGAGGTTTCTTAATCTCCTGAGATAATACGCTACTTGTAAGGCGTGTCTGTATTATCAATGGATACATTCAACTTTGACCTCCTGGTTTAGTAAATTAATTTTCGAGATTAGCAAATTAAAGATCAGGTGTATTCTCATAATGTTTAAGCTTCATGCCAAAGCTTTTCTATTGCTAGATAAAACTACGTGTCAAACTGAATTGCTAACATATTCTGATCAAGAAAATGGCACAATAGAATGATTTGTGCCACAGTTTTCAAATAATTTGATCAATTATCAACTATAATTTGACCATTTTTACATTTACAATGATTAATTTCCATGTCATGTTTTACTCTTCAATTGGTTCGAAGTAATTTGCAAAACTCACTTGTTTTGAGTGAGATTTTCATGGTTCAGAATTTATAGTTTAAAAAAATCTAATTATACGGCACTGCACTTGAAAATAAATATACTGTGTAGCGTAATGTACTTCTACAAATTCTTGGCTATAACTTATGGATTAAAATATCTGTACAGGTGAATCTCCTCCATCGGTTTCTTCTGGAGCTTCTTCACCCCTATCTGCTGCTTCTGCACCTCCTTCCTTGGGCCAAGCAAAATCAAATAATGCAAACCAAGATCGGAAGGTACCACCTCCTATTGGAACAGAGAGGTCAGCTCGCATTCGGCAGACTAGCTCTATGACACCACTTTCCACCATGATGGGTGGCAACCTGACAACACCTGTAGGACAAGGAGGGATCTGGTCCTTTGGTGTCAGCAATAATTCAGGTGAGGATTAGTAGTTAGCATGAGAAAAATATGACCAAGAACTAAGGTGACAGTGCTAAGTAGTAAAAATGCAAACTCTTACAATTGTATGTTTCCCTTCCAGATGGAATATCTGGTTGGTCCCAAGGAGTGATGGGTGGTCATTTAATGCATCAATCTATGTCAGACCCAGCTTCATTTTCTCAACATCAGACATTGGAAAGAGATGATACTGGAATGGTGGCACCTTCAAACACATTCCATCAGCCAGTGCCAAGCAATTTCATGGATTATAACAAGGTTAGTCAAAGTTATCTGTTTTAAATAGACCATGAATATCAGGAAGCATTAGTCTGGTAATAACCAGAAACTCTGAATTGAATGGTTAAATTGCAATCACCGTTGCACTTAGTTTCCATCTTGGTTTTTTTTTCACAATGCCATTCAAGCAATGATCCTAACCAAAAGGTCCATAACAGATCCAATCTTGATGCAGGCACAAGGGTATGCCATTACTTCATGAATTTACTTTCCCCAATCCTCCCGGCAGTGATATACCTTGTCTCCAACAAGCTTTCAACTTAAGAGGAACTGATATACAGGACAAATGGTTAAACTGTTCAGCCTACAATACTCAACTCCAGAACCAAGAACATCTAACCTCAATCACTTTAACATTGGAGGCTGAGCTCCAAGACACCATTGGCCAGTTCTCTGAACCACGTGAGATAGTATTCATTGTCCTCTAGTTCATCTTTGAGAATGAATATCCATAACGAGACAGAGGAAAAGTATACTTCCCATGTCTTGAAGCCGCATGTCAATGAATATTGACATCGATGAAGAAATTTGCCATAGTCTACAGGGTGCCAATAAAACCAAGATCAAATCTTGCACAAACCTGGTAGTAATCTCTGCCTTTCTACATGCTTCTGAGTCTTGGCCCATTCACAGGGATCATCTTAAACAATGCGAAGGTTACGAGCAATGGTGTGTCTACAAATTTCTGCAATCCACTGGCAATTTAATGAACCAAAGTCAGTGAACCCTGCTCAGTCAGCATCCTGAGCATTGAGGCTCTATTTGTACATGGTTATACATTGTGCATGCAGTGTTGTTTATATGTTTGACACCAAATTCTCGAAACAGACTTTTATTTCACAACTTTCTTTTGCTGGTGGACAGCGGAATAGATTCAAGGGAGAACCTTGGGGAAAAATTACTATTGACAGTTGGCTCCTGACTGCTCAAAGTGAAGGTGTATTCTGAAAACCTCTCGTCCAAACATTAGAACAAACAGAAATTCAACAAAAATGCCTACTCCTCAAAGCACTTCCCAGCCGACTGGCATCAATGTAAGCAGATTCCACATTGGCTTCATCACTCACATCAGAACCACAGAATTGGAGTAGAAGCTTGTTATCCTTGATCCTGAGGGACAACCTAAGAAGGTGGTGTTTCACTTGGAGATCAATTTGTAAGAAAGCTAAATGGCAAAAAAAACATGGAATGTAGAACATCACATTTCTGAGAATATACACAATTAATAGAAAATTTCTCTTCCCATCAGCTCATTAAATCATTGCACTTCTTGCATTGCAATCTCACTACTTACTGTTTTATGAATGTCCATTTGCGTTTTAGAGATGATCATATATTCAGTTCAAGAATTGTATTCTTAGACCGTATTTTGCATTTTTGTTAATGAATTGTTACATTTCATGTAGTTTTTTTCAGGCAAGAGACATACTTGTCTTTTGTGCACATGATAACTTTAAATAACAGTTATACATAGCTGCAACTAATGGTCGACCCGAAACGTCGCCTATCTCCTTCGCTCCTTAAATGCTGCTGCACCCACTGAGTTTCTCCAGCTTTTTGTGTATCGCTCGATTCTCCAGCATCTGCAATTCCTTCTTTAACAACAGGCTGTTTAACTATGTTTACTTAAAACATCCTTCCATTGCACTGAAGAGATTTTTAACTCCAATTAAGATTTTAGTTCCTTTGATCATCTGGACCAGGTGTACCCTTTATCCTTAGTTTTATTAGACTCCCCAGCTTGTCTACTCTGTCTGCAGATAATGAATTGTAACATCTGAATATGATACAGTATCCTTTACCTCATCCGTCAAGTTTTTTTTGTGATGGCTCTCGCACAGAGTTCTTCCAGTTACTTATTTAAGAATTTGCAGGCTGTTGCTTAGTTGAAAAGTTAAATCAAGGCCCAATCTGCCTGTTCTATTAGTTACAGTGGATAGAGCATCCGGTGAATAGAGTTTACAGTGAACAAACTTCCTTTTCTTATTTATAGAAAATCTTCTGTATCCTGGCGATCTTTAATTACCCATTATAGACAATAGGTGCAGGAGTAGGCCATTTGGCCCTTCGAGCCAGCATCGCCATTCAATGTGATCATGGCTGATCATCCCCAATCGGTACCCCGTTCCTGCCTTCTCCCCATATCCCCTGACTCCGCTATCTTTAAGAGCCCTATCTAGCTCTCTCTTGAAAGTATCCAGAGAACCTGAGGCAGGGAATTCCACAGACTGACCACTCTCTGTGAGAAAAAGTGTTTCCTCGTCTCCTTTCTAAATGGCCTACTCTTTATTCTCAAACTGTGTCCCCTGGTTCTGGACTCCCTCAACATCGGGAACATGTTTCCTGCCTCTAGTGTGTCCAAGCCCTTAACAATCTTATATGTTTCAATGAGATATCCTCTCATCCTTCTAAACTCCAGAGTGTACAAGCCCAGCTGCTCTATTCTCTCAGTCATTAAAACTAAAAAAAAATCATATCAGCCAGTGGGCTACTTTGAACACTCAAGACACTTAGTCTGTCTGAAGTAGTCTCAACCTGAAATGTCACCTATCCATGTTCTCCAGAGTTACTGCCTGACCTTCTGAGTTACTCCAGCAATTTGTGTCCTTTGGTCTATATTGTCTGTTGTTTAAATAGCCACATTACAGGCGGAAATTATTGCACTCCAGAGAAAATTGATCAGGATGTTGTGTAGGATGGAATGAGGAGATTCTGGATAAGCCTGAGTTTGTTTTCCTTGGGGAGGGGAAGGCAAGACTTGAGAGAGAGATATAGAAAATTGAGATGCATGGAAAGGCAAAATAGTACAAGATGTTTCCCGTAACTGGTATGCTTGTAGTTCATTATAAAGGCTCCATCTTAGTTTTCTACCTTCTGCACAAATGAAAATAGACTTATTTAAATGCGGAATAACCATTGGAATGCAGAGTTTTAAAACATGATCCATCATGGCTTAAAGGTAACTTGGGAAAAAAAATGTGGTTATTTTGTGAAACTTGGAATGATTTTTATTTCTTTGCAGCAGGGTTTGCCACTTTCCATGTATGGGAATGCCATGATTCCTCCACATCCACAGTTGGCTGATGGCCCAGGGGCTCCTCTTTACAATGGACTTCATGCTACAGATCCTGCCTGGAATCCTATGATAAAGGTTGTCACAAACTCCTCTGAGAATGCTGACCCCCAGCAGGTGTGAATATAATCCAACTTTGAGTTTTGTTTTTATATGATTGATATGGAATTGTGTTTTAATTACATGGTTTAGTTGTACAGTTAAAATTGCCAACAAGTAGGTAGTTTGCCTCATGCAATGGATTTGTGCTATGATATGCTGAAGGTGTGTTTCTCCAGTCTCACTGCCCCAAACCACATTTTCGTTCCTCTCCACAATAGTCTTCCCTCAATTGCTCTGTGGATGTCTTGGCGGGAGGTTCTTTAAGACTAACAAATTTCCACATTGAAAACCCCAAATTACACCTCCCTGTGTCTGTGCAGGCAACGGCCATTCAGAACCTTTTTGCTGAAAACCACCCATAACGATTTTAATTTTTTGGGACCAATTTTGTGAGGGTTTCTTTAACGTCATCGATATGGTTGCACAAAGACAGGTAAACTCTGATCACTAGGCACTTAGCTCCTCATCTTAAACCAATGTGCAAAAATGTCAACTTGCAGGAATTAATTTGTTCCCAAGATTTAGTAAATGTTGAACAATTGTACAGTATATATTTACAAATCAGTTTTTCAGCATGTCTGGTGGTATTGAATCTTTAGTCACTTTCAATCCTTTGCTGTTATGAATGCACAATATATTTATAATCAACAACTAGGGCCAAGATGTATTGCAGTATTTTGCCAGTGCCATTTGCTTAAGTTAGGTAGTTGACTGATGCATCATATATATGACCATAATGGACATTCAAGGGGTATAGTATTGACTTGCTTACACGGCGAAAGTAAGAATCATCTGACTTAATTAATGTATTCTAATGGGGTGGGAGAGTGAAAAGACCTTTAACAGATTCAACAGTATCAACAGTTCAAGTCTGTAATTTGAATTATTTTAATTATTTTCCTTTATCATCTCTTTCCTTGTGTTAAAGCCAATCTAGCTCCAAGACATGATGAACTGTTTGCATGGATTATGGTTCTATTCCACATGTAATTACAAGATCTACAAGATTTTAGATCTATTAAATTAAATGAACTGTTTTATAAATTCATTTTTGCAGGTGTGGCCTGGAACCTGGGCACCACATATTGGTAACGTGCATCTGAACCATGTCAACTAGAGGACGCAAGCATGCCCACAAATTCCTGAGATGTCTTCCTGAGATTGAAACTAAATTGATCTGGGAAGAAATTAACAGGACAAAACTTTTCTGATGTGCCTAACTGAAATTCTGTGGGCTGTTACGCATGAACTTAATTGATTTACCACTGTCTATGAACAAAGTGATCACCTGCATAGCAGGTTCGGTTCTCTGGTTAGTTTAGCCATTTTGACTTAAGACTTGGGACAGACTATTCTTGTGCTGCTGGCTAAACAGTACTGTAAACTGCTTGTATGCAGCCGAGGACTAGATAATTATGTGAATTAATCCAGATGTTTTAGAGTGGTAAATACATGTATAATTGTTTACATACTAAAAAAGGGTTAAAACAAGAGTAAATTTCATGTCGTATAGTGGCTCTACTTTATGTAGCCTGTATTAATGTGAAATATTTACCTTAATATTCAATAAAAATGAACAGTACCTCATTTTTAGCGTCTTTATTGCTAGTAGTTAATTAGTTTGATTTCGATAATTTTAATTTTCTAATAAGAATGCAGACTACAATACCTTTTACAAACATAATGCCAAATACATATACAAATTTTTTTTCATTTTAAGTAGTAATTATTTGGAGCATTTTATTTGCAGTTTTACAAGCAATTAGATTTTCTTGGTTACCACTAATATTCTCTTGGTACCAAGCTTAGTAGTTTTACCAAACATTCAGGGAGCTGTTATAGCAAAAGACATATTTTTAAAAGATTGAATATCGCTTTGTACAAAACCAGTAGAAAAATTAAAATATTATTTCAGGTTTTGCAGGACCTTGTGAGTTAAGCAAAAAGTGGGTGGATAGAAAACAAAAGGTCGATTGAAATGCTAGCTTGGGGCAGATAAATAAACACACTTAAATATTGATTACCTATTGTATTCATGTAAACTAACTTTTTTTTTCTTTCTCTTTCCCAATTGCGACGGTTTTCGATCTGAAACATTAACTGTTTCTCTTTCCAGGGATGCTGCCTTACCTGTTATGTTTTTCCAATATTTTCTGTTTTTAAGTGGTATTTGCTATTTCCACAAGGAAAAGTATTGGAAATGTGCAGTAAAATCAGTCTGTATTAACATCAGAATTGATATTGACTGAATGTGCACATCAGATTAAGTGCAACATGGGACAGAATCTGTTCTGAATTTTCTGCTTCCATCTTTTGCATATGGATAGCATGATATTGTGGGCTATTTTCATGAGATGTTAGGCAGTTGACTGCAGGATTGGAAAGAAGATACTCGAGTATTCATAACTTGAACATACACAAATAGCCATGCTATGTGACTTGGGTTAAGCATAATATTAGAATTGTCTAAAAGTATATTTGTAGGGCTATTAATAGAGAGTTGGGGTGTGGGACTAGCTCTATTATTTTTGCATAAACCCAATGTGTCTTTGGGCAGAAAGGCCTTCCATGATGTGACTATTGTGTAAATTAATCAGGCGCTGTAGTTATTAAAAATATGAGTGATTAACTGCACTTGAAAGAAGCAGAAAATGAAATGCATTTTGCACTGCAGTTCCTGTTGAGACAAAGGGAATATTAGATGCGCAAGGTCTTAGGTCCATTCTTACGAGATATGGGTGTTTCCGTAAATAAGGGTACCAACCTGTGACATAGGTGGCCAATTTTGAAAGTTATTAAATCATAATGAAATGTCACCGCATAAAAATGGGCCTACCTATGATCCCTTTGAGCTAATTTGTGATCAAAATAACCAAAATTTAATACTTTCAAAATTTGAAGAAAAAAAAGAAGAAAAATTATAAGACATATGGGACACAAAATGATGGCACGTAACCCATCACGAGGCCTGTAGTTCACGCCAGGGTCATTATCGTGTTGTTTGAATTTTTTTTAAATCGCAATTTAAAAAAAAAAAAAAACCCGTTATAGCGCTATAAATAGCATTGGCAATGTTAGACAACGGGAGGGACTACAAAATGAGACATCGCTAAAATAAATGAGCAAACTAGATTTTTATTTCATGATTTTAAGTTCTATTCATTACTATGGATTTCAATGGAAAGCTTAAACACAAACTATAAACAATAAAAGAAACAATAAATATGAAAACGGTTACTCTGCTTTTAATTCACATTACACACCTGACCAAATGGACACCGCTACTCGCGTTCTGCTGCAAAAACTTGGGGCTTCAGAAAACAATCTTATCGGGTGATAAATAAAAATCATAAAGCATAATCAGAATTTTGCTTGTATAGAGTTATTTAATTGCAAACAATGTAATCTTTCGGGTATAAATTAGCCTACGGATTTGTCGCAAAGACGGCGAGAAAACACAGGGACGTATCTGATATTTTTCTTTGTAAAAATAGATTTATTTTTTGCTTCATCTCATAATTTTGGCTACACACCATGATCTATATTACTTAAAATACAGGATATGAAAACAACGGGAATATTACATAAAAAACAGGAAAATAACCTGGAGATTTGGAGACCTACAGTTTCACTACTGAGTGCTGTATTTACTGAAAAATACAGAGTTACATGGGCTACGTAAGGTCTACTGAACAAACATATGGCGTCAGGACTCGATTTTTTACTGCAACTCTTTACATCTACCAGGTCACTAAATTAAAAGTAACTAGTAAAAAAAAAAAGTTAAGATAGACAAGTGGAGACGGGAGTAGATGGACCATTCTCTGGAAGTATAACATACGAGTGGGTTTTTGAAGAAATGGCGAATTAGAAATGCAAAATCATTTAATCAAGAAATGCAGAATTAGCAAGGAAGTTTGGGAATGAGGTCCACATAAATAAAAAGTTTAGGACCTTTATTGAATGAGCATGGTTATTAGAATATGTTGAAATGGTGAACAAAGTACACCGAAGGATGTGTGGTGATATGAGCTAAGACATGCATGGGGATGAATATAAATGAAGTTAGGATAAAATACAGCTCCAAAAAAAGTAGACTTGGTGAGTGAGACTAAATGTGGAAGGTTTGATTGTTACTTAGATATTGGAGGCCAGAAATGAAAATATTTAAATAATATGGTTTAGGTGTGAAAAGCATTGTCAATAAGGTTCAGTGCTTGAGATGAAAAATGGGTAGACAGTGATATTTAGAAGATGGTGTGTGGTTTGAGGCATGTATAGGACATTATAATTGAGCTCTGGGATGAACAATATAACAAATCTTTAGATACTAAGGCTATGTAAAGGGCTAGACATTGAGATGAAAATCAATTACAAGAAAATTGGTGGTTGCATTAATATTTGGCTGTAACACTTCCACGATATTGGTCAATCTTTGTTTTGACAGTACAAGCGTCTATGAAGTTGAGAGCAATTGAGATGCTGATGCTATTTGCAAGTGGCTAATAGAAAAATAGCATGGTCCATCTTAACAAATCTTGACAATGAGAACCTTCAGAAGGGTTGGTTTCACATTTGAGTTGCGATGAAGTGTCTTTAATGTAAGAAATGAAGGAGAAAATAATATATGACTTGTTAACTGAAGTTTGAAAACCTGGGAGAAAGGAGGTTTGCTATTAGGGAAACTTGTGGCAACTCCGCCTAGCTGAGTTGGTCCTTACCCTCAATAACTTCTCTTTTGATTCCTCCCATTTCCTCCGAACACAAGACGTAGCTATGGGCACATGGATGGGCCCCAGCTACGCTTGCCTCTTTGTTGGGTACGTCGAACAATCCTTGTTCTCGGCGTACCAGGGCACCATCCCCGACCTCTCCCTCTGTTACATCGACGACTGCTTTGGTGTCACCTCCTGCACCCACACACAACTGACTGACTTCATTCATTTCACCACCAACTTCCATCCGGCACTCAAATACACTTGGACCATTTCCGACATTTCCCTACCATTCCTTGACCTCACCATCTCTATTGCAGGTGATACACTCCTGACCGACATCCACTACAAACCAACTGACTCCCACAGCTACCTGGACTACTCTTCCTCCCACCCAGCTTCCTGTAAGGACTCCACCCCCTATTCCCAATTCCTCCGTCTACGCCGCATCTGCTCCCAGGATGAGGTGTTCCACACCAGGTCATCACAAATGCCTCATTCTTCAGAGAACGGGGATTCCCCTCCCCCACTATTGATGAGGCTCGCACCAGGGTCTCCTCCATACCCCGCAACACTGCCCTCTCTCCCCATTCCCCCACTCGCAAACAGGGCAGAGTCCCCCTGGTCCTCACCTTTCACCCCACCAGCCGGCAAATACAACACATAGTCCTCCGCCAGTTTCGCCATCTCCAACGTGACCCCTCCACCCGCCACATCTTCCCATCCCCCCCCCCCCCCCCCCCCCGTCTGCCTTCCGCAAAGACCGCTCCCTCCGCAACTCCCTTGTCCAATTCTTCCCTCCCCTCCCGCTCTACCCCTTCCCCGGGCACTTTCCCTTGCAACCGCAAGAAATGCAACACTTGTCCCTTCACCTCCCCCCTCCACTCCTTTCAGGGACCCAAGCAGTCCTTCCAGGTCCGACAAAGGTTCACCTGCACCTCCTCCAACCTCATCTACTGCATCCGCTGCTCCAGATGCCAGATGATCTATATCGGTGAGACCAAGCTGAGGCTTGGCGATCGTTTCGCCGAACACCTCCGCTCGGTCCGCAAAAACCAACCCGACCTCCCGGTGGCTCAGCACTTCAACTGCCCCTCCCATTCCGTATCCGACCTCTCGGTCCTGGGCCTCCTCCACGGCCAGAGTGAGCAACACCGCAAGTTGGAGGAACAGCACCTCATATTCCGCTTGGGGAGTCTGCATCCTTTGGGCTTGAACATTGAATTTTCTCAATTCTGTTAACCCTTGCTGTCTCCTCCCCTTCCCACCTCTCCCTCAGCCCTCGGGCCCTGGCATTCCCTCTTTCTCTATCTCCCTCCCCCACCCTAGTCGCACTAGCTTCTCATTTTCACACCACAAACAGCTTACAATGGCTTGTTCCCTTTATCATCGATACTTTTTTGCATACCTTTCATTCATTGTTCTTTATCTCTCCACATCACCATCTATATCTCTCGTTTCCCTGATCCCTGACCAGTCTGAAGAAGGGTCTCGACCCGAAACGTCGCCTTTCTCCTTCGCTCCTTAGATTTCTCCAGCTTTTTGTGTAACCCCCAACTTGTGGCAGATGTTTGGTGGACTTGGTCCTTGCAAAAAAAATTGCTATTTTTAATATGCTATTGGGAAAGGAATGGAAATCTCATTTTTCCCCAACAATTTGGGTTGTTTTTCTCCAAGATAATTCTTAAACAGTTTTGCTTGTGTTAATACTTAATAATTGAATCACATCTGACATTGGGTTTCATTAAGTTCATGCCCCATTAGAAAATAAAAGCTTAGATGAATGGGTAATGCGGAGGAAAAGCTTCTCGGAAGTGATGACAACATGGATCCAGGATTGTGTAGGTTTAGGTACGTGATGAATAGTTACAAATAAATGTCAAACGTGAACATTGGAATCTACAGGTAGTTCTCAACAAATGTATCCCAATCCATGACATCTAGGCGCTGATTTCAAAGTTCTTTCAATAGAAAGAAGTTGAAAGCCAGTGAGATGTTAAATGAGCAAAATCCACCACAGCTGAAGTGAATAACAGGAGCTGGAATGTCTCAGAAATGTAATCGGCTTTCTTGAACAGGGGAAAAAGATGTCCAATTTAATGAAAGGTCATCCACTTCAAAGTAACTGTTTTCTTTCTCTGCAGATGCAAGCCGGTTTGTTTAGTATGTCCAGCATTGTGGCTAATTTATGTGGCATGAATTTAATATTTCCAGGCCCATTTTGTCTCCTATTCATGAAAATAGAATTAAAGCACAATTAAAATGGCAGAACAAATTTTGTGCCACAGGTCTCATGTCTCATGGGGTTATACTAATCTCTAAAATAATCCCACATATAATGCAATCAATGGAGGCAACTCAAGTTAAAATGGTGAACCTATACATGTTCTGCTGTAGTTCTGGTATCAGCTTCTGGCACTTGCAATATTTCAACTACATCTCCCTTTGAGAACCCAGCAACAACATCAAGTTTGGTGAACACTCATGTAAATGTGAGCCTTGCCCTCTCCCTCCACGAGTACTCAGTGATCAGTGTCCATCTTTCCATTTAGTCCTTTCCCTTATCACATTTCTGTACATTATTTTTTGTATTCCCTTATTGAGTCTATAGCCAGTCTTTTCTCATAGTCTTTGCCCCCTTTACTTCCCATCTGAGTTTTCTGTATTCACCTATGTTCAAACCTTGGTGCCTTTCATCTATCTGTATGAAAGATGTGAAACAGCATATCGTGCAGCATATGTGGGAGACACTGTACATGGCTCCAGTTAATGATCCATTGTTCAGAGGATCGGCAATTGTGATCTGACTTTCTGTTCATTTTTATTCCATCCTTTTGGGCATCTTAGGACCTTCAGCATTGATTTCTCCATCCTTCTCCCTCATGGAATGCAGCCAGATTGTGGCTGGATCATCAATTTACCTGGGCCAGAGTTCTCATTTCTTTGATATTATCCCTCCTCCAAACGACTTACTAAACACTAGTTGCCTAAATCCTTTCATAAAGCTATGATATTAAGACCATTGTTCCCTGTTCCCCTATTGACTACTTCCTCACTTTGGCCTGTCTCATTTCTAGAACTAAGTCTGCCTGCCCTGTTGGGCTGGAAATGTATTTTTAAACAAAGCACCCCTGAATGTACTTCAGTAACTCCTATCCCTCTTTGCCCTTTATTCTTATCTTAATGCTTGGATGTTAAGACCCCAAAATCATTGTTCAATAGTTTTTATTGAATGCGTGTAATTTCCATGCCAGTTTGTTCCTCATTGTCCCATTGGTGTTCTACAAATAGTATATTTATAGTACATAATTATAATAATGTGGCCATAAACTAAACTAAAACACCTCTAATATTTCTTTAAACAGATGTGGTCCCTGATCTTTCCAAGACATTCTCTTTCTCCAGCTTTACAATGTTCCTTATCAATAATCCCTCCTTTCCCTATCTTTACTGAACACCTTGTGTCTCGGAATATTGAGAATATTTTTTTTAAAAAGCTGGATCTGTCACAACATTATTTTACAAGGGATAAATGTGCCTGGAGTGTAATTAATCTCTAGTTTAGTTCATAGATATAGCATGGTAACAGGCCCTTCGGCTTACCGAGTCCCTGCGATCCCCACAGATTAACACTATCCTACTCACACTAGGTAAAATGTTAGAATAATACCAAGCCAATTAACGTACAAGCCTGTACGTCTTATGAGTGTGGGGGGAAACCGAAAATCTCAAATCTCCAGATAGACAAATCTCCAGGGTCTGATCATATTTATCCAAGGACATTGTGGGACATCAGAGAGGAGATTGCAGGAGTCCTGGTTGAAATTTACGAGTCATCTTTAAATACAGGGGAGGTACTGGAGGGTAGCAAATGTGCCTTTATTCAAGAAGGGCTGCAGGGAAAATGCTGGGAACCAGTGAGCTTAACATCTGTAGTTGAGAGACGAGGACTGATTAAGGATAGTCAGCATGGTTTAGTATGTGGGAAGTCATGTCTCATAAATCTGAGTTTTTTGAAGACGTGATCAAAAAGGTTGATGAGAGCAGAGCTGTAGATGTGTGTGTGTGTATATAGACTTCAGTAAAGTATTCAACAAGGTTCCTCATGGTAGGCCGCTGTGAAAGGTTAGATTGCATATGACCATTGGAGAGATAGCTGAATGGATAGAAAATTGGCTTCATGGAAGGAAGTAGAGGGTGCTGGTGGAAGGTTTTTTCTTGGACTGGAGGCCTGTGACTAGTTCAGTGCTGGGTCTGATACTGTTTGGCATCTATATCAATGATTTGAATGAGAACATATGTGGCAAGATTAGCAAGTTTGCTGGTGATGCAAAAGTGGGTGGTTTTGCAGATAGTGAGGATGGATGTGAAAAATTGCAGCAGGATCTTAATCAGTGGGCTGAGGAATGGTTATTGGAATTTCATGCAGAAAAATGTGAGGTGTTACATTTTGGGAAGTCTAACATGGCCAGGACCTACACAGTAAATGCTAAGGTTCTGGGCAGTGTTGTAGAGCAGAAGGATTTAAGAGTTCCCTGAAGGTGGAGTCTGTGGGTAGATTGGGTGGTGAAAAAGGCTTTTGGCACATTGGCCTTCATCAGCCAGAGTTATGAGTATAGAAGTTGGGAAGTCATGTTGCAGTTGTATAAGACAGTGAGGCCACATGTAGAGTATTGTGTTCAGTTCTGGACACCATGTTATAGGAAAGATGTTGTCAAGCTGGGAAGGGTACAGAAATGATTTACCAGGATGTTGCCAGGACTAGATGGTCTGAGCTAAAGGGGGAGGTTGCGTAAGCTGGGACTCTATTTCTTGGAGCACAGGAGGATGAGGGGTACAAGATCATGAGAGGAATAGATTGGGTAGATGCAGTGAGTCTCTTGCCCAGAGTAGGTGGATCAGAGGTGAAGGGGAAAATAATCTGAAGGATTGATGGAAAATTGGAACAAGCTGCCAGAAGAGGTAGTTGAGGCAGGGACTATCCCTAAAAAGCAGACAGGCACATGGATAGGACAGGTTTGGAGGTGTGCAGGTAGGCACAGCTCTTTCCACACCCGAGCTGGTATCTCTTGATTGCCCTCAAATCTACAGCGGAACATTCTCTCCATTACCATCGCACCTTGGCGGCAGAATATCTATAAACAGCAAGGTGACATCTCGCCAAGGCTTTTCGCAAATCCTGTATCCTTGACCCACCTTAAAAAGGTAGCAACCACAGGTAGGAACACGAGTGCACGTTATTCTTACAAATAACACTAGCTTTAAATGGGCACATATGATGCAGATTTCATTGTCGTTGTCACCTATATGCCAACTTAAGGCTATCTTCGCCTGGCAGAAAGTAACTTATCCTGAAGATAGATAGACCAAATAGTGAAATGCTTGGATAGAGTGGATGTGGAGTGGATGTTTCCATAGTGAGTGGGAGAGTCTAGGACGAGATATCCAAGCCTCAGAATTAAAGAATGTTACTTTAGGAAGATTAGGAGGAATATCTTTAGTTAGAGGGTGGTGAACCTGTGGAATTCTTTGCCACAGCGGGCTGTGGAGGCTAAGTCAATTGATATTGGTTGGTTGGTTGGTTGGATGATCAGCCATGATCATATTGAATGATCGAAGGGCCGAATGGCCTACTCGTGCACCTATTTTCTATGTTTCTATGATATTTTTATGGCAGAGATAGATTCTTGATTAGTACGGATGTCGGAGATTATGGGGAGAAGGCAGGAGAGTGGGAGTAGGAGGGAGAGGTAGGTCAGCCATGATTGAATGATGGAGGAGACATGATGGCCTAAAAATCTCCTATCACTTTTGACACAGAAAGCTGGAGTTACAGCCGGGCAGGCAGCATCTTTGGAGAAATGCCCGCTGAGTAACTCTATCTTTTAGTGCCAGCCTTCGGTGTAAACCAGCATTTGCAGTTCCTTCCCACACAAGGTAACTTATCCCCATGGTTTCAAGAGCAATTGGGGATGGGTTACAAAATGCTGGCTTTGCCAACGAAGCACCGAAAAAAAAAAATGTTTGCATGCGTGTATTTTGTTGTGTGTCTCCTTTTTGGGAGACGGTCTGCAACACCACGTGAGTAGCCGGGAAGATTTCTAGGAACTGTTTTTTGCCCAGGCTGCTGCCCAAAGATCTTGCCGAGAGGAGCAAGATAGACCACTCCTCGGAAATCGCTCCTCTTGCATCTTTGCTGCTGCCTGTCACCGAGCGTCATGTCCGCCCTTTATTTGTAAACTGAGTTGCACGTGGTTTGTTCTCACTATTCTGCAGCGGACGGAGGGAGCGCGACTCACTTCTGCAGCAATTGCTGGTCCTCGTTGCGAAACGGCTCCCGTGGAACCGAGCGGCTTCGAACTCCTGCCAAAGTTTTACAGTTTACAAAAATAATAATAATAATAATGTCTGCGAACTGCCATCAAACCAAAAGCTGCCCGATCCCAACCAAAGTTCTGCTGAAGGATTTATCCCAACTGCCCGACCTGTACAGCAGTACTCCGGGCGGCACCTTGTTCTCCACCACCCCAGGAGGTAATGTAGCCAATTTTTTAAGGAGGTAATGTAGCCAATAAGGGGGTAATGTAGCCAATAAGGGGGTAATGTAGCCAATGGTGGGATGGTGGGTCGAACCTTCCCTCCGTACTCGTGTCGTTAGTTGTTACAGCCGATTGAGGAAACGCTCAGTAAGGTGGTTTAACACCAGTGTTTCTGACGGGACTTAATATTCTTGCTTCAAATTCATTGGAAGGCAAAATTGCAGCAGATTGGGGGCTGCTGGACCCCTCCGCTCGCCAGATACCAGTGTGGACCAAGCGGTGTATCCGATGCATTACGTTGGAACCCCGCAATATTTTTAAGATTGTAATTGCAGCAATGCTCCCCTAACCCCTGTTGTTGTCAATACATGTCAGATCTGGCTGCTGTGGTTAGTTGGCGCTCTCGCTCTCCTGCAACTGGCCCTGCTCCGAATCACGTGCAGCACAAGTCAGAGCGACGTAAATATTTTTGAAAGACTCGCGGACCCTTGTTGATGTCCGAGCCCTGGTTTACCTTCCTCCTCGACGTGGAAATCAGCAGAATAACTGCCTCGTCGAGTGCAAATAGTTTCACTGTCACTCCAGCGAGGCACGAATTCTTAAATCGTGCTCCATCTCTGGGTGAATCCTGGATGGAATTAATAATTCGAATATCACTGTACCTTCATTGGCACACGTGACAATAAAATACCTTTGGAAATTAGAAAGGGTCCATTTCACCTCTCATGCATTTGCACCTCGTTTGGGAGCCACGTGGAAGAAGCTGGCGATTTTCCACAAAATGGGAAGGGGTGGATTAACTCCTGCATTAGGAGGAATACTTATTTTCAGTGTCAGAAAGCACCAAAGCAGATCCGGATGAGGAACTCGATTCCATTGATTGAGCTGGAAGAAAGATGCTCAATTTGATTTAAACAAGTTGCCATTACTGCTGGTAGGGCTCAGTGCTGGAATGGATTCGCGATCTGAAGCATTGACGTTACTGCAGGTCCCAGGCGTAGGATCATTGGATGCTACCCTGACCCCTGTTGTACTCCACAGTCAGTTAGGGGGGGGGGGGGGTCGGAGATATTGATAGACCCTGGTAACCATTGAATTCTGCCAATGTAGCATTTTGTGAGATTTGGAGGATTAGGGCATGTTTCACAATGACTAGAATAAAATGTTTTAAATTAGTCCTTGAAACATTAGTAAAAATGGGTGGGATGACATGTTGCAATGAAGGTATTATTTCTTCACATCTGGACATCTGAGTTGAGTGAGTTGATGAGAAGCTGGCAGATGGAGTTTAATGTGAAAGATTGTGAGGATATTGACTCCTGCGAGAGGAATCTGCAGGCAGGTATGTGAATGTGGATAGATTGCAGATGAGCTAAGGATAGAGGGATGTAGGATTTAATTATTGTCAACATATTGCAAAGCATCAACAGGCAAGTGGGTCAGGAGGTATTGCCATCATAGAATTTATTGCAAAAGGGTTTTGGTTTAGAAGTAGAGTATTGTCACAGTTGTACAGGATACTGGTCTGGCCCCACCTGAAGTGTATATAATTTTGCACCTCTTATACAATGCCCTCCATAATGTTTGGGACAAAGATCCATCATTTATTTATTTGCCCCTGTTCTCCACAATTTGAGATTTGTAATAGAAAAAAAATCACATGTGGTTACAGTGCACATTGTCAGGTTTTAGTAGAGACCATTTTTATATATTTTGTGTTTATTCATAACCCCCCCCCCCCCCCCCCCCATTTCAGGGCACCATAATGTTTGGGACACATGGCTTCACAATTGCTCACGTGTGTTTAATTGCCTTTGCATGCAATGACGGCTTGAAGTCTGCGATTCATGGGCATCCCAGTTGCTGGGTGTCTTCTCTGGTGACGCTCTGCCAGGCCTGTATTGTAGTCTTATCCTTATTTTGGGGGCTGGTCCCCTTCAGTTTTCTCTTCAGCATATAAAAGGCATGCTCAGTTGGGTTCAGATTGGGTGATTGATTTGGCCACTCAAAAATTGACAATTTTCTATCTTTGAATACTCCTTTGTTGATTTAGCAGTATGTTTGGGATCATTGTCTTGCTGTTGAATGAACCGCTGGCCAATGAGTTTTGAGGCATTTGTTTGAACTTGAGCAGATAGGATGTGTCTACACACTTCAGAATTCATTATGCTACTGCCATCAGCAGTTGTGTCATCAATGAAGATTAGTGAGCCAGTACGTTCAGCAGCCATACATGCCCAGGCCATAACACCCCCAGCAGCGTGTTTCACAGATGAGGTGGTATGCTTTGGATCATGGGCAGTTCCTTCTCGTGCAGGAGGCAGTGAAGAAAGCGAATGGTATGTTAGCTTTCATAGCAAAAGGATTTGAGTATAGGACCAGGGAGGTTCTACTTCAGTTGTACAGGGTCATGGTGAGACCACACCTGGAGTATTGTGTACAGTTTTGGTCTTCAAATCTGAGGAAGGACATTATTGCCATAGAGGGAATACAGAGAAGGTTCACCAGACTGATTCCTGGGATGGCACGACTTCCATATGAAGAAAGACTGGATACTCGGCTTGTACTTGCTGGAATTTAGAAGATTGAGGGGTGATCTCATAGAGACTTACAAAATTCTTAAGAGGTTGGACAGGCTAGATGCAGGAAGATTGTTCCCGATGTTGGGGAAGTCCAGGACAAGGGGTCACAGCTTAAGGATAAGGGGGAAATCCTTTAAGACCGAGATGAGAAATACTTTTTTCACACAGAGAGTGGTGAGTCTCTGGAACTCTCTGCCACAGAGGGTAGTTGAGGCCAGTTCATTGGCTATATTTAAGAGGGAGTTAGATGTGGCCCTTGTGGCTAAGGGGATCAGAGGGTATGGAGAGAAGGCAGGTACGGGATACTGAGTTGGATGATCAGCCATGATCATATTGAATGGCGGTGCAGGCTCGAAGGGCCGAATGGCCTACTCCTGCACCTAATTTCTATGTTTCTATGTCTTCATACTTTACTCTTGTCATCACTCTGATATAAGTTAATCTTTGTCTCATCTGTCCACAAGAACCTTTTCCAGAATTATGGTTGCTCTTTTAAGTACCTCTTGGCAAACTAACCCGGCCATCCTATTTTTGCAGCTAATCAGTGGTTTGTATCTTGCAGTGCAGCCTCTGTATTTCTGTTCATGAAGTCTTCTGCGGACAGTGGTCATTGACAAATCCACACCTGAAGAGTGTTTCTGATCTGTCGGGCAGGTGTTTGGGGATTTTTCATTATTATAGAGAATTCTTCGGTCATCAGCTATGGAGGTCTTCCTTGACCTGCCAGTGCCTTTACGATTAGTAAGCTCACCAGTGCTCTCTTTCTTCTTCATAATGTTCCAAACAGTTGATATTGGTAAGCCTAAGGTTTGGCTGATGTCTCTAACAGATGTATTCTTGCTTCTCAGTCTCATAATGGCTTCTTTGACTTTCATTGGCACAACTTTGGTCCTCATGTTGATAAACAGCAATAAATGTTTCCAAATGTGATGGAAAGACTGAAGGAAAGACTAGGTGCTGAAAGTTCTCTTATACCTGCATTAAGGAGGCAATTAAACACACGTGAGCAATTGTGAAGCCATGTGTCCTAAACATTATGGTGCCCTGAAATGGGGCGACTATGTATAAATCACGGCTGTATTTTCTACATGGTGAAACCAAGATGTATAAAAATACCCTGTAATAAAATCTGACAATGTGCACTTTAACCACATGTGATTGTTTCTTATACAAATCTCAAATTGTGGAGTACAGAGGCAAATAAATAAATGATGGGTCTTTGACCCAAACAATATGGAGGGCACTGTATAT
The DNA here is from genome assembly GCA_035221665.1 of Okamejei kenojei. Lineage (NCBI taxonomy): Eukaryota > Metazoa > Chordata > Chondrichthyes > Rajiformes > Rajidae > Okamejei > Okamejei kenojei. The sequence goes on along the minus strand of CM069141.1, from coordinate 18,571,145 downwards.
TAAAAAAAAAGAATACCCTGGCTTTGGAGGCTGTCCAAAAGAGATGCATAATTCTAATTACTGGGATGAGAGCATTGTCCTGCAGTGAGCGATGAAAACAACTAGATAAACTTAGTCATCCATCTACAGCATTAGCAATAGTTTTTTTTCTTTTCACATGTCTGAATTGCTGAATATTTTTAGTGTTCCCTTTTGTTTCAGGTTTCACCACTGTGTTCTGTATTGGTTTTCTCCCGTTTCTGCCTCCATTCAGCCTCTGTTTACATCTTCACCAGACATTACGCATGATTTAACAAGCATTCAACTCCCCCTTGTAAAACAGCACCATTAGCATTTGTGTCACCTGCATTCTGTTGCTCTCTGCCTAATCACAGACATTCTCATTATTTACTCTATCCTCCTCCTCCTCCTCCTCCTCTGCAATCTTATTTTTGCTTGTTTTCTCAATTTCCTAGTTCTGACAACAGGTTGTTAACCTGAAAAATTGCTGACTGCTGAGTATTTTCAGCATTTTTTGCAATTATTAAAACAATTGTTTAATACTATTATCTGGAGATGATGTAGTAAGAGTGTAACTCAAAGCCACCCACAAGATTGTGAAGATGTCAATAAGTAACTAATATCTTCTCCCACCTTTTGGGGATGTCTTATGGCTCAGTGCTTCCAAGAGGAAAGTTAATAATATGTATCTTAACTATTCTACATTTTAACTCCACTTTAAATCTCCAGTGTGTGGTTACTCAGAGATGCCAACTGGTACGAATTTCCCGTAATTTCTACGGAAAATTGGCCAATTACGGGCGGTACGATTTTCATATCGTAAATCCCGGATTATTTTATTTATTTATTTATTTTTTTTAATTTTTTTTTTTAAATGATTTTGCCGATTTTAAGTTAGCACATACTTGTTGTGTGTGTTTGGGAGTGTGTGAGTGAGTGTGTGTGTGTGAGTGTGTGAGTGCCAGTGATGGAAATGGGGGGGTACGTAGAGGGACGACGTTCTCCTACGTTCCAGTTTCCAGTTTCCATCCTGTGCATGAATTCCCAGCTTTATCCTGCGCTACTTAATCCAAGGACGAGCGAACAATCGGACAGACGGGCGAAAGGAATGATCAACGATCATAGATGACATTTCGGATTGAGACCCTTCTTCAACCGTCAGGGGAAAGAGGAACAATAGATATAGATGGCACTAAGGACAAACGAATGGAAGATATGCCTCCCGTTTCCCTTTCCCTTGATTGTCAGTCTGAAGAAGGGTCTCTGCCCAAAATGTCACCTATTGCACTCTACGATGGTTGCTTTCGTCCGTCTGTCCATGCATTCACTCACTCTTGGTGCCGGCGCTTCTCCGCTCAGACTCCGACACACACACACACGCACACGCACACGCACACACGCAGATCGGCGCGGGCCGGGACCAGGAGCAGGGTGCAGGATGACATCAAATGGGTGGCAGCTATAGAAAAAGTACGGAAATTATAAGGGGGGTGGGGGGGCTGGGGTGGCTCAGTGGGACGGGCGCCGGCTCTGGGGAGTGGATGACTTTTCTGGTCGAGATCCTTCTGCAGATAATCACAAGTACTCTCACCGACGAGAGTTCAGTTCAGTCTGAAAAAGAGTCTTCTCTCCAGTCGCTGCCTGTCCCGTTGAGTTACTCAGCTGTATGTCTAACTTAAATTTCAAGAGTTAAATAAAAAAACACAGAGTGCTGGAGGAACTCAGCGGGCTTCGCGGCATCTGTGGAGGGAATGGATTACGAGTTGTTTCGGGCCAGGGTTCTTGTTCAATAGGAAGGAACTGCAGATCAAAGATACTAGAGCGGATACTAGTATCTTTGCTGCAGATCAGGCATGATATTCTTCCGATTTAAATCGTAATTTCGATTTTATTGTTTTCCTATTTTTATTTTTTTGCGCCCGATTATTTGGTGGCCAATCAACGACTGTCTCTAAGGGGGTTGCGTCCAATCACCGACCAGCTACCCTTAAAATTCCCGTCCAATCAATAAATCGGTCTCCTCCCGCCCAATCAGCCGCCGTCTCCAAGGGCATTGTGTCCAATCACATAATGCGCTGGTCACTTGGCAGCCATCAGACAGTCTCCTAGGGGCCTTTTGATCAATCACCGACCTGCTTCCCTCACTAAAGCAGACGATGGCTGCAGCCAACACACACACACAGACAGAGACAGAGTCCCCCCCCCCCCCCTCCTTCCAACCTCAGCTTCACGGACCCAGAGTACCCTTAGTTCCTAAACCCATTTCCATCACTGGAGTGTGTGTGAGTGTGTCTGTGTGTGTGAGTGTGTCTGTGTGTGTGAGTGTGTCTGTGTGTGTGAGTGTGTCTGTGTGTGTGAGTGTGTCTGTGTGTGTGAGTGTGTCTGTGTGTGTGCGCGTATATATGTGTGAGTGTGTGTGTATAAACATATCAAGACATATTGATAATGAACTCGTTCATCCAGTCTTTCAATAGAGCATTTTCAATGGTGAGTTAATACATGTTTATGTAATACCAACTAATGAACATACAGGTATGTTAATGTTAACATTATGCGCTATCGCTTGCCTGTGGGAGCCGCGCTTGCCATCATGCAGAAAAAAAATTGCTTCGCGCAAAAAATTACTGATTTTGTCTCCAAATTACTGATTTTTAGCCTTATGATTACTGATTTGTGCTCTGGAAGGTTGGCATCTCTGGTTACTATCTCCCTACATTCTGTGTTAGTTATTTACAGCTTAAAATTGTTTAATATCTCAGAGAGTTTTTCTGATATACTGAATCCTATATTTAACAGGTGGTTGAATAAGAACATTAAAATCTAACAATTAACATCCTAGATTGCCATCCTATGGTGCATTTCAAGTTTAAATATTTGTAAATAAATACAAAAGAATAAAGGGTGCCAGTTCTGGACCATGGTGATTCAATCATGTGAAGCTACATTCTCTGAAGTAGAAAGACAGAATTTCACTGTACTCAAGTACACGTGACAATGAAGTACCATTCAAGACATCTTTCCAGCAGTCCAGTCAAGATTATCACCAGACTCTCCTCTTTAAATTGGAGCACTGATATGATAACTTCAAATGCAATGGCTGTGTGCAGTGCAAGCTTTTTTTATCTTCAACACCTGTAATCCAGAATCTTCGATTTTGATTTTAAGGTGCAAATTAGGACTGATTCTTGGACTCGGGGAAAAGTTAAGAGGTCTCTGTTAACAATACTGAAAGACTGCATGGAGCATATTGGTGGCCCCTGAATTGAAAGATTCTGGGTTTTAGGAATGACCCAGAATTTGAGCACATATTCTCAACCAATATTTCAGTGCATTGCAGAGGAAGTGCTAACTTCCTGCCCGGGGTACTAACCATTGAATGAAAAATATAGGTCCATGACACTTTCAAAAGTCCGCTTAATGTCCTGATAAAATGTCTATCAATCAGCCAACTTTAGAAACGTTGGCTCGTTGCTTTTCACTTCTCCACTCTTTTGACACAAAGCTAACCCACCACTCAGTGGTTTGCCTCTTGGTTAATTGTCTTGTTAATTGCATAGAAACAGGCATAGAACAAGTCCACGCTGACCATTGATCATCCATTCAGACTATTTCTATGTTACCCTCACTTTCACATCCACTCCCTACACTCTACGAGCATTTTTTGTAGAAGCCAATGAACCTACAAACCTGCGCATCTTTGGGATGTGGGAGGAAATCCGAGCCCCTGGAGGAAACTCACATGGTCACGGAGACAGCACCCAAAGTTAGGATTGAACCCAGGTCTCTGGCGCTGAGAGGCAGCAGCTCTACCAGCTGGGCCACTACGCTGCCCTTAATGAGAGTTACATGTTCAGCGGCAGGACCTAAATACACCAGATTTCATCCATCTGGAGAGAACCTGGACCACTGTGAATCGTAAGAGCAGAGTCAAGGGAATATGCATCCAATTGCTGGACTTGCAGAAAATAGCAGAGCCCCTGCTGCAGTGGTGGCTGACAGAAACCAATGAGTGAATCCACAGGTGAGGCGAATAATTTTACCCTGCTGCTCAAAGAGCAACACAAAGAAATCACCAATTTTGGTTATTTCTTGATGATATTTGATGATTATGGTTCACTATTGTCACATGTAATGAAATACAGTGAGAAACTTGTAAGTAGTAATTTACTGGCAGACCAATCTGAAGGTTGAAAATGTAATGTATATTGTCTTGTGGTGTCTAGTGAACCAGGGAGAAAGAAATCACTGCTTGTTATTTCTGGTTGCACATGAGGAATGACTATTGATTGGGTCACATTGGTTTCCACTTGGTGGAGAGTCACAAAGATGTGGCATCACACATAATACTCGCACCTATCTGAAGTGTGACCTCTCAGAGGATGCTGCATCTATGGAATTCTCTGCCTCTAAGGGTGGTAGCGGCCAGATTAGTCAATGTGTTTGTGAAGATGGATAAATACTTGAAATATCAAGGAATTGGGTGTTAGAGAGAATTAGCACGGAGGAAGAGTGAGGCCAGAGTAGACCAGCGGTGATCTTATTGAATAGCAAGGCAGGCTTGTGAAGCCTGGTGGCCCTCTCCAGGTCTTTTAATCCTCTGCTATTGCCATGGAGGAGTGGTAGCAAATTATAGTTTGGGTTATCAGGCGTGCCTTAAAAAGTTAGCAAAAGCTTTTTTTTTTGCTTTAAAATTTTTCAATTTTATTAGAAGCAATTGTACAAGGATACGACGATCGACATAGCAGTTATACAATTATTGTACAGCTTCATTTTTAACCTTATAACCTACATCAGCACAAAAAAAAAGAAAAAAGAAAAAAAAGGAAAACAAAGAAAGAAGAAAGAAAAGAATGAAGAAAAAAAAGTAAAATACAAAGAAAAGATGGAGATATACCTCCCCCACCCCCTCATCCATCCCTGGCGTCGGATTTAAATTTGTGTTTAACCATTCTGTTGTTGGAGAGATTCAGTAAAAGGTAACCATGTAATAAGAAATTGATCTGGTTTTACCGCCAAGACAAGCCTAATGTTTTCCAAATGCAAAAGCTAAATACTCATCTTATTTGTTGCTCAGGTACACGGATTGTGTATGGACGTAAATTTTTGATGGAATGCAGAAATTCTCCACTTGCTCGAACCCCTCCTTGTTACCTACCTCAGATCCCAGGCGTAACTCTGCCTCAACACTCAACTTTAACCAAAGTTGACGAACTTAAAGAACAAGAAACTGAATCGGAAAAAGAAACTCCAGGTAATGTGTCCTTCATCGTTGTAATGTGGTGCCTCTTTTCCCCTCTGCCCAAGCATATTCAGATGTTTTGCTTGGTGTTTCTTAGGGAACATTCAGTATGATTATTGGGAACTACAGATGCTGGTTTACCAAAAAAAGCCACAAAGTGCTAGAGTAACTCGACAGGTTAGGCAACATCTCACAAGAACATGGCTAGGCAACATTTCAGGTCGGGATCCTTTTTCAGACTGATTGTGTGGGGTGGGGGGGGGGGGGGGGGGAATGCTGGAATAGCGGTGGGGGTGGGACAAAGTCCGATAAGTGATAGGTGAACACAGGTGAAGGGTGTTCTTGATTGGGAAACGCTTCCTCAAAATACTAACAGAGGAGAGAGGGGAAGATATGGCTGCTGGTAGAAATTATGGTGATGAATGTGAATGCTGGTGCAAGGACAATGTAAGGGACAGGGGAGGTTTTTCTTTGCTCTGGCTTGGACAATGGAGGACATCTGCACCCACCACCTCCTCTCTTTTCTAGCTTTCTCCACACCACTACTCTCGGTCTGAAGATGGGTCCCAACCAAAAACATTGTCTGTCTATTCGCTCCATAAATAATGCCTGACTCGCTGAGCACCTCCAATATGAATATTATTACTTTCAGGTTTTTCACAATGCTTTTCCATAGAGATTTTAAGTAAATCTCATATTATCCTGATCATGGTGAATCAGCCAGGATTTGCTCTTAACAGACTCTTGAGAGGACCTCTCAGATGCTAGGGATGAATATCCTGATCTTCCAAACCACCAGATACAGATACATTTTATTTGTCACGTGTGCCAATTGGCACAGTGAAATGAAATCACCATACAGCCATACAGTAAAAATAAAGAACACAACATATGAGAATATAGAAATTCAACATAAAACATCCCCTCACAGCAGGATCAAAGTTTCCCACTGTGAGGGAAGGCACCAAAGTCAGTCTCTTCCCCTGATGTTCCCCACTGTTCACCCGTGGTCGGGGCCTCCCCGAGCCCCCTGCAGTCGCCATGTTGGGGCCTTGCACCTTTTTTGAACCTGTGTTTTTTTCTGCAGCTGTGGCACTAAATTCTGCATTCTGTTTATTTTCTCTCCAGCCTGATGAAGTAATGAATGGTAGGAAATGGCTGGATGGCACACACATTAAAGTTTTTACTTTATCTTGGTTTACCTGACAATAATTAACCAATGGAAATTAGTAACGCACAACAAACTGCAGATGCTGGAATCTTGATCAAAGCACAAAATGCTGGTGGAACTCAGTAGAGCTGGCAGCATTTGGGGAGGGAATAGACAAGTAACATTTCGGGTTGGGACCCTTCCTCAGATGATGGGAATTGGGGTTGCAAGTTATGGTTGTAGGAAAAAAAAATTCTAAAGAATATATATCAAACCAACCCTGCTGCAGACAGAGCAAAAGTCAACAAGCAAGTTGCATTGAAGCTTCTCAATGTTTGAAAAGAACTTAGGACAATTATGTCAGTTCTGTACAAGGTTTGGCTGCAGTGTATTTGGAATTTGGAGGATGTGGTGAATCTTAAAACTAAATAAAGGTGACAGATTGAGTTCTTGCTGCTCCAACTGTAAAATTTGTTTTTCTTTGTTTATGTGCCCAAACACGTATTATCATTGTTGCCAATCTTTTAAAAAATCTCAGTGTGGCTGATTTTAATAATACAGTACATTAAGTCATTTGTAGATTTTACATTCGTGACTGTCACATGTATCGAATGATTTCATATGACCTGGAAACTTGTTTTGAAGTACTTGATTCAGTCATGAGGAAAGGTTAAAGTCTGTAAGCTGATATTTATAGTGGGTGTGTGACCTCCTGTAAACACTTCATTGGTTCTCATTGTACCTGTAGCAAAGTTAAACTTTAACAAATTGCGACTACCAATCAGAATACTGTTGCTACTTTGGCTTTGCTAGTATTGATCACTATGTTTCAATGGAAAGTTTTACAAGAAGGAAAAGTATTTGTTTTTGAGAATTTTATTTTTTATATACTTTGAGGGACATTCTTTCAATAATAACGAACACCTTTCCAGAAATTATAGAGCACAACGTTTTGCAGAAAAGACTATTACTTTTTTTCCCAGTGTGTTTTTTAATACTGTTGCATGCTGACCTCTGAAGCAAAGGATAGGCCAACATAGAACTCAGCCACAAAGATTGCAGTCTTATCCAGACTGAATCCATGATACGCTAACAATGTGTTGACCTCGCTGTCCACAGGACACTAAGATCTTGAGGAAGATGGGTGAGGGAGGGTGAAGAAAATTGGCAGCTTTTTTTTCCACTCCTGGTTGCTGTTCTGTGACCTCAGGAAGTAAAAAAATACCATATGAGCCCTGTACAGTCAAATAACCTGCTGACATTCACTTTGAAAAACAAACCCCAGAAAGAAGTACCAGTTGGCGTTCAATTTAAATGGGACTACATCAATAGGAACACCAAGTGGCAGGTGCCAATCAAAGCAAAGTACATTTTAAATTGTTATATAAACATTTCTATTAAATGTGATTACCACAATTCAGTAATTTTGAGAGGTGACAACCATAACTCACACTAAACTGTCCTTTAAAAGTTTGTATTTTGTATAATCAAAAGGTGAAATTTTGCAGCTGCAATGTTTGCTTACTGTGCAGTCTTTATATAGTAAATGTGATTTTGTAAACATATTCTAAGAACATTTTTGTGTTTTTAGGTATGGTAGATTTAATTCCCGATATCTAACAGATGAAATGCATGCTGTCGACAGCTGCTATTTTAACTGTGGACACTAGTTACAGTGCATCTGTTTATTGAAGAAAATGTGTTGTTTAATGCTGGGGTGATTTCTATTGGCAACGAGCTGGAATCAGCTGCCGGAGCATTGCCTGAAATAGAATGTTGTATCCAGCAGGCAACATATAAGACTTTACTCACACAAGCCAATGTGTATTGCAGTGTTTGAATTTCCAAGGTTAATGGTGGCATAAAGCTTTACTTTACTAGATTAGTAATCCAGAAACCAGGTCTAATGATCAAGAGAAATGAGTTCAAAATCCACAGCAGCAGCTGGCGAATTTAAGTGAAATAAATATGCAATTAAAAAGTCAGTATGTGTAGGAAGAAACTGCAGATGCTGGTTTAAACTGAAGGTAGACACAAAAAGCTGGAGTAACTCGGTAGGACAAGCAGCATCTCTGGAGAGAAGGAATGGGTGATGTTTCGGGTCGAGACCCTTCTTCAGACGATAATGAAACCATTTTTGGTTCTAAAATTGACCTGGGTCCCTAATATACATTCCGTGAGGAAATCTGTTATTCTTGCCTTAATGTGATTCCAGATCAACAACAATGTAATCCATTTTTAACAGTTGCTTAGAATGGTCCAGGTATGCAACTCAGTTGTATCATATTGATAGTGGAAATGGATACCTCCATCAATATAATAGTATTAGTAGGGTTTATACATTTTATGGAGAGCATGCCTGTTTTTGCACTGAGAACACCCACCGATGTGCTTGGCGTAGTACATTGGCACCAAATCTGGCCATCCAATAAGCATTCTTTAGAGGTACAGCATGGAAACAGGCCCTTCAGCCCACCGAGTCCACACAGGCCCGCGATCCCCCTGTAGACCAGCACTATCCAACACTAGAGACAATTTACACATGCCACTACGCGAGTTCAGTGTTCCGACTGCACATGCCCAGGTCATAGGTCACTCGAGATAAAAATTTCTCGGCAGCTGTGCTGCTGCATGCGTACAGACCTGCGTTTCATCCGTAGTCAGGATCGAACCCGGGTCTCCGGCACTGCAAGCGCTGTTGAATTGTTACTGGATCGTCCCCGTCTCCTCCCGAGTGTCCCATCCCTGCCCAGGGGCAGCTGGAGATGTCCGGGGTGACCTTGGACTGATGAGACACTGACCCGGAGCAGTGGCGGCCCGGGCTTACAGCCAGTGCGGAGAAGAAGTGCTAACTCCAGCTCAACTCTGCCTGTCCCGCCGGGTTAACCGACAGCCCTGGACTGACGGGCCACCGGCCCGGAGCAGTGGAGTTAGCGCTTCTTCTCCGCGCTGGCTGTAAGCCTGGGCCGCCTCTGCTCCGGGCCGGTGTCCCGCCAGTCCAGGGTCACCCCGGACATCTCCGGCCGCCGCCAGACAGGGACGCTCGGGAGGGGGCGGAGACAGTCCAGTAGCAATTCAACAGCGCTTGCAGCGCCGGAGATCACAGTTCGATCCTGACTACGAATGAAATGCAGGTCTGTATTCATGCAGCAGCACAGTTTATTGCGAGTGACCTTTGATAAATCCCATGGTTTCTTGTGCGTTTCGGAATACTAAACTCTTATTAACAAGCAAACCTGTACATCTACAAGCATGGACAAAGGTTTTCTACAATGGAAAAACTATGGAATTAATAAGATGGGCAATCTCTATAGGGAAAACTCCTTCATGTCATTTCAAGAATTACAACAAATTTATGAATTACATTCAAAAGATTGCTTTAAATATTTACAAATTAGAGACTATGTAAAAGCAAACACACAAGAAATCAGAAATAGAAAGACAGAAATTTTAGATGAATGTCTAAATAAACACCCGAACACAGAAAAATTGATATCATATATTTATAACATTTTATTGGAAAACGATGTTCCAATGACAGAAATATATAGACAATCATCGGAAAACGAATTAGGTCAATTAATCAGACTAGAAGTATGGGATGAAAGTTTACAACATATACACCATTGTTCATTAAATGCTAGACACTCTCTTATACAATTTAAAATATTACATAGATTACATTATTCAAAATCCAAATTACATAGTATTTTTTCAAATGTATCTGCCATATGTGATAAATGTCAGCACTTAGAAGCTAACTTAATGCATTAATTTACAAATTGTAAAAATTACTAAATTTTGGACAGATATATTTAAGATAATTTCAAATGTTGTTAATATGAATCTGATCCCTGACTCAAAATTAATAATATTGGGAATATTAGAAACAGATCAATTAATAACAACGAATCAAATATTTTTTATTGATTACAGTTTAATAATTGGGAAAAAATTAATATTGAAATTCTGGAAAGGTCCTACATCGCCCACAACCAAAATGTGGATTACAGGAATGTCGGAGACACTTCATCTGGAAAGATTAAGGCTTGTCCTACTGGACAAGTTGGATCTTTTCAGAGGGATATGGTCTCCATTTATTGAATATTTAAAGGGTCAAAATGGCTCGGTACGAGAGCCTGACTGAAGCCTGAATAATGGAATGGATAAAGAATCATATATAACAAATCATGGATATATCTCCAATGATGGATAACCTGTTTAACACTCCACTCATTTCTTTTTTTTTGATTTTCTACTTTTACTTTATTTTTCTCTATCTTTTCCTATCTGCAATTAAAAAAATGTATAGAAATACAAATAGGACATTGTTAATATTAATAATATTACAAATGTATGTGAGAAGTATATTCTATTAATATGTACTTACGTCTAATAAAAATATTTAACAAACCTGTACATCTTTGGAGTGTGGGAGGAAACTGGAGCACATGGGGTAAGAGAGAGAACATACAAACTCTGATGCAATAAGGGAGCAACTCTCTTGCTGCGCCACTGTGCTGCCAGTCTATCTACCTACAGTAGGGGAACTGCAGTTCCACACCCTAGACCCTCGACTAACACACATCATACTACCCGCAATCCTGATTTGATGGGAATCAATTTATTGAATACACGAGTTGGAAAGTCATTTTACAGCAGTACAACTGTTTGTAAGGTTACATTTGGAGTACTGTGTATTGTTCTGATAGCCCTCATATAGGGAGAATACCATTAAACTGGAAAAGGTGCAATAACCATCAAGGATCTTCCTGCGTCTGGAAGGTTTGAGTTATAAGGATACGCTGGGCAAAGACCTTTGAGTTTTATAAAATGATGAGGGGGGGGTTGAGCATAGATAAGGTGAATAGCCACAGTCTTCTCCAGGGTGGGGAAGTCTAAAACTAGGGGTCATAAGTTTAATGTATAAGGGAACGATGTAAAAGTCAATTTGACATGTAATATGGATAGGAATGGTCTGGGAGGGATTATAGGCAAGCCAAGATGCAACCAAGTGGCACTACCTTGGTTAGGAAACTTGGTCAGAGTGGACAAGATGGACTGAAGGACCTGCTCACATATAGCTCTATGATAGCTCGAGATAAAGACAGCTAAGCTAAGCATTCCACACGAGCAGACAAGATTGAGACTTCACAGTCCTGCCACATCCACTTGTGCATGATGGTGGACAGTTGATCAACTAATGGAATGAAATGGTTCCAAGACCATCTTCTCTTCACCATTAGAACATATCACATAAGTGCAAAAGACAAGCCTGAAATGCTAAATGCATAATACATCTTGCACCCCAGTTAATTCAGTGGTGTCTACATAATGTCAAGATGCTGCTGAGCACCCTGCAAACGCAAAGGCTGATTGTTGGAAGAAGTCATAGGAGCAGAATTAGGCCATTCGGGATATTGCCTGCTCTGCTACTCGATCATTTTCCTCTCTCAAATACCATTCTCCTGCCTGCTGCCCATAAACTTTGCCGTTACTAATCAAGAACCTATCAATCTCTGCTTTACAAATACTCAATGACTTGGCCTCCACATCCATCTGTGTCAATAAATTCCACAGATTCACTACCCTATGGCTAAATTCCTCCTCATCTCCATTCTTAAAACTACGTCCTTTTATTATAAGGCCCTCTGGTCATTGGCTCTCCCTCTACTGGACTCTCCACATCCATTCTGGTTATAGTACTGAAAATTGGGCTTAAGAACTAGTTATGTCTCCGGCCAGACTGTTCCAGTGCAGCTAAGTACAGTACTGGCATTAACTTGACAGGGTTATAAATTGCCCGATTCAGATCTCTCTGAACAATAAAATGGAGAACACAAATGGGTAAACACCACTCTGGATAATTGCTACCTTATCAGTCCAGCCTTATAATCATCAATAAAGAGAAGAAATGTATTGTGGAGAGTGCTAACAAGCAGTTCTCATTCACCAAACACCTGCTAAATGATGTGCACTTTGGGTTGCATCAGAACCATGCAGCTCATTATAGCCTAACATGCAAAAAGCTGAATCCTGGAGCAGGAATGCAGGCAATCAAGCAGGATTTGACCGAGCATGGTACTTCAGTTGGAAACAAGTGAAATGCACCAGACGGGACTGTAGTGATTGATGAAGGAATTAATTAATTAGTGATTAATTAGGGCTGGGCAATTCATTCCTATCTTGCCCAAAATGCACATATCCCAGAACGAATAACCATGTTAGTCGACTGTTTACAAAGTTACAGACAGAATCTTCAATATGTGAACTGAAGAGCAGTATTTAAAATGCTATATCAAGACCATGAAGTTAGCTTTCTCTTAGAACTGTAATATTTAAAAGTTGCAATCCAAAAGCTTGAGTCTGAAGAAGAGATACGACTCAAAACTTAATCTATTCCTTTTCTCCAGAGATGCTGCCTGACTGGCTGAGTCACTCCAGCATTTTGATTCTATCTTCGGTATAAACCAGCACCTGCAGTTCCTTCCTCCACAATCCAAAAGTATGATATCTTTTGAAAGTGAAGTATGCAGAATAACGCAGAATCCTGAATGCATAATACTATCTGTGATTTGAAATGTTTCAACTATTTATGTAATGGTGTAAGTGCAAAAATAAAAGTGTATTAACTTTGTGTTGTTTTTAATGTCTAGTTGACGATGCGCAGTTCGAGATGGATATTTAAACCAACCTGGAAGAAGATTTGATCCCTTGACAGAAGCACTCGTGTTTATTGAGAAGCAATGCACCATCTCAAAAACTGATGAGGCTGATAACTTCAGCAGTGGAAATGTAATCATTGTAACTTGTAATTTTGGGGAAGTTGTGAAGGGCAGACTTCTAGGGTGCTTTGTTTTATTTTTGATGCTGCTTTCCTGTAGGAAGTTGTATCATTTTTTTAATTTTATGTTTACTACTTTAGTCCATACATGATGGCTTTCTTGGTCCTCAATTCCAATTTTGAAAGTTTTTAATTAGCCATAAAGGTGTCAGTGGTCCAGATGCATTTGCAGCTGCGAGATTGATCACGAGCTCTGACTAGCACATCGAGTGGCAACTACTCCATATTTTCCTGAATGCTAGTAAAAAATATACCTCGTTGGGCATAATGATGCCAAGGAAAGGCATTCAATGGGCAACTCACTGATCTCACTGATAATGGTGTGGGATTTGTTTTGGTGGTAATTGGTGCTGAATTCTACAGAAATGCTGCATTATTACAATCTTGTATCTGAGAATCTGATTATATTTATGGTATGAAATAAAGACAAAGTTCTTGTATTTACATAGCAACTTTCATGACCTCGGTACTTTCCAAGCTCTTTTAGGAATAATGATGTACTTTTAGAAATCCACTGTTGTAACTTAAGAAATTTATACTTAATAAACTTGGCTCCAACTAAACCATCACACAGCCGGACCCCAGCACCATGAGTTTTAGGGCTGAATTGCAGTGGAGTCCAAACGAACCTACGCATAAGACAGTGGTGGTTATCATGATCTTCAATGGGATAGAGCTGCAATAATTGCAGTCAAGTGGTTTTTGATACGATAATTCCAGAACATGACAAAAATCCCAAGAAAATGTGGAGTGCTATGGTTAATGACAAAAGTCTCATACCCATTATTTGTTCTTTTAATTTGCATTATTCTGGAGTCTACACATGCTAGTTAAAGGTGGTCGACTGGTTACAAAGTTACAGATAGAATCTTCAATATGTGAACTGATGAGCAGTATACAGTTGAACTGAAGAACCTTCAACTAGCATCGCAACCGGCTTCAACTAATAAATTACTAATTTTTAAAACGGCAACCTATTTTTAGTCGCGGCCGGTTTTGAATTTTTTGAAATAATCGCCGGAACATAGAAGAAGCGGAAACCACTTTTGACCATTAGGGAGACTGACAAAAACCTCTGGGAACCTCCGGAACCGCACGGAAACCTTGGGTGGGGCGCAAAGTCTCCAGAGGTTTCTGTTCAGGTTTCCTAAGTGGGACAGGGGCGTGTCAATAGACCCATCAAAGGAAAAGTCCTCTTGTAACTTAATCATTGTAACTTTCAAGTTGTAACTGGTTGGGGAAGGGAGCACTTTTTAGGCATTACAATTGGTACAAAAGAGATTAGTTTAACCTGACATCATGTTTGGCATAGACATTGGGCCAAAGGGCATGGTTCCAGTACTGCACTGTTCAATGTTCTATACTGTTAGGACCACAGATGATTTTAAAGTTAGCAGACGATATGAAATTTTGGAAATATGGTAAACAATGAGAAGAGTAGAAACTGCTTTCTTTGCTTTAAATTTGTTTGAGGAAGAATTTTGTGCCAATCTGCCGTATTATTGCAGGCACGGTTTGCCTTCAAACTTGGGGATATCTTAACATGAGTGCTCAGCTGTTTTCAAAACAGTGCTGATTCTGACAAGCACTGGACTTTCATGATGAAATATCCTGGGCATTGTTGGTCTGGTTTGAGTACATATTCTGTACAAGTGTTAAATGCAGGATCCATCATGAGAATGTAGAATTGGCAGGTGTAGTTTTGCCTCGAGTGGCAGTGTGGAGTTGGGTCTTTGCAGTTATGCCTAGTTTTGGGATGTTGAGTGTTGAAGCACCTTAAAACAAAAGTGAAAGAATACCCATCCTCAGCCATCTAAATTGAAAAATCTATTGTCTTCCATTTCCATGAATATACCATTTTGACATTTCTCAGCTGTTTAGAAATGGTTATCAGTAAATACCAGAGTCCAAGGTGTTGCTGGCTTAAATTTGTGATGCATTTTCTCAGGCTTTCCAATTTATCTAAGTTTTCCAAGAAATTAGCCATGAATTGTGGCGATACAGCACTAGTCATGTTGGTATTTTGTATGGTGATAGAGTGAGTTTGCAGCCAAATGTTTTAGATTTATTTATGGCATGCGATAACAATAGACAATAGGTGCAGAAGCAGGCCATTTCGCTCTTCGAGCCAGCACCGCTATTCAATGTGATCATGGCTGATCATCCACAATCAGTGTCGCTGGCAAGGTCAACACTTATTGCTCATCACTTCTTGCCTGAGAAGATGTTGATGGTGGTGCGATTATTGCTAGTGCTGTTGGGTAGAGTGTTCTCGGATTTTGACCCAGTGGTGTTGTAGGAAAGGCAATATATACATATAAAGTTGGGATGATCCTGGAGTATTTAGGTAAGGATTGTGAGTATTCAGTATTTACAATTGCCTACATTCTAAATACCTCGGTGAACATCCCTGCGCACAATATTTAATAGCATTTCACCCTGAACCCCAAACCACCACCATCAATGTTATGGAGAGGCACTGCTAATCAGAAATCCAGCTGGATCAGCCTCTAAAATGCCACAGCTCATAGATCAGGTCTGAGATAGGATATTCTGTGGAGGGTGGCTTCCCTTCTGACTCATCTCTCTGCCGTCTGCATGACACATGTGAGCAATGTGCTGCAATTCTCTCCTCGTATCTGGACTTGCACAGCTGCAACAGCACTCAGGAAACCCAATACCATGCAGTCAAAACAGTCTCCTTTTTTGGCACTTCAACTTCAGCAAAGATTCCTTCCCTACACCACTGATGTACGGTGGCTGCAGTGTTTACAACAGTGCAATAACTTCAGAAGCTTTGGGGAATCCATCCCTCTTTTTGATGGACAAGGGCAGTGGGTGTGTCATAATCATACTTTATTAGCCTAGTATGTTTTGCAACATACGAGGAACTTGATTATGTCATACAGTCATACCATTAAAAAGAACCAAAACACACAAAATACATTTTAACATAAACATCCACCACAGTGACTCCGACACATTCCTCACTGTGATGGAATGTGAAAAAAAGTTCAATCTCTTCCAGTGGTCGGGGGTTCACGAGCCTTCTGTTGACGGGGCGATCTTGGCTCTCGTAGCCGGCAGTCAGGCCCTCCTTGTTCGGGATGCTCAAGCTCCTGCATCGGGGCGATCTCAGCTCCCTGAGCCAGGCGATCGACCCCGGGTCAGGGCTGTTCGAAACCTCCTGCGTCGCTTGGAGCTTCCCGACATTGGTCTCTACCCGAGACTGCAAGCTCCTCAATGGTGAGATCCGCAGGCTGCGGTTGGAGCGTCGAACCCAGGCAAGGGCTCGGCTCCAATGGTAAGCCCGTGGTGGGGTTCAAAGTCAGTCCCGGGCAAGGCCTCCAGCTCCATGATGTTAGGCTGCAGAGCGACGGAGATACCATCCAGAAAACAATCGCAAGGTAAGAGATTGAAAAAAGTTTCCCCTGATCCCCTCCCCCACCCCCCGCATAAAACAAACCGTAGAACGTTAACACAAAAAGAAAAACACTTAAAATAACAAAAAAAAGACGAAGAGACAGACAGGCTGTTGGCAAGGCTGCCATCGTCTCACGCCCCCTGGTAGTATGTGAGCACTATTGTCTCCAAGCTTCTCTCTGAGTCTCAGACCATCTTGACGATATATAAAGTTGTTTCTTCATCATTGCAACCACAGATAGGCTATAATTATAAAAAGCTCGAGTCATTTAGCAAGTCGGGCAGCATCTGTGGAGAAAAGGAATAGGTGACCTTTCGGGTTAATGCTGGTTAATGAGTGAAACTATGGATGTGTTAGCCATAAGGTCATAAGTGATAGGCCATTCACCCATCATCTACTCCGCCATTCAATCATGGCTGATCCATCTCTCCCTCCTATCCCCATTCTCCTGCCTTCTCCCCATAACCTCTGACACCTGTACTAATCAAGAATCTATCTGTGGCTTAAAAATATCCACTGACGGCTTCTACAGCCTTCTGTGGCAAAGAATTCCACAGATTCGCCACCCTCTAAATAAAGGTGAATTGCTCCTCATCTCCTTAAAAGAAAGTCCTTTAATTCTAAAGCTATGACCTTTAGTCCTAGACTCTCCCACTAGTGGAAACATCCCCTCCACATCCACTCTATCCATGTATTTCACTATTCAGTATGTTTCAATGA
This sequence comes from Okamejei kenojei, assembly GCA_035221665.1. Taxonomy (NCBI): domain Eukaryota; kingdom Metazoa; phylum Chordata; class Chondrichthyes; order Rajiformes; family Rajidae; genus Okamejei; species Okamejei kenojei. The sequence goes on along the minus strand of CM069141.1, from coordinate 18,553,768 downwards.
GGTCCCCCTCATTCTTCTAAACTCCAGCGAGTACAGGCCCAGTGCCGACAAACGTTCATCATAGGTTCACCTACTCATTCTTGTAAACCTCCTCAGGACCGTCTCCAGATCCAGCACATCCTTCCTCAGATTTGGTGCCCAAAACTGCTCACACTATTCCAAATGCGACCTTACCAGCACCTTTTAGAGCCTCAGCATTACATCTCTGTATTTGTATACAAGCCTTCTTGAAATAAATGCTAGCATTGAGTTTGCTTTCTTTACTACCAATTCGACTACAAATCCAGAACCAGGGGCCACAGTTTAAGAATAAGCCATTTAGAACGGACACGAGGAAACACTTTTTCTCACAGAGAGTGGTGAATCTGTGGAATTCTCTGCCTCAGAGGGCGGTGGAGGCAGGTTCTCTGGATGCTTTCAAGAGAGAGCTAGATGGGGCTCTTAAAAATAGTGGAGTCAGGGGAATTGGGGCCGGAACGGGGTACTGATTGGGGATGATCAGCCATGATCACATTGAATGGCTCAAAGGGCCAAATGGCCTAGTCCTAACCTATTGTCTATTGTCTATTGACTTGCAGATTAACTTTTTGGGAATCCTGCACCAGCACTCCCAAGTCCCTTTGCACCTCCGATTTCTGGATTCTTTCACCATTTAGAAAATGCCTTTATTCCCCATTTAGTCTATGCCTTTATTCCTACTACCAAAATGCATGACTCCACATTTTTGCTGCACTATATTCCATCTGCCATTTCTCTGCCCACTCTCCCAACCTGTCCAAGTCCTTCTGCAGTATACCATTGAAGGCTTTTGGGACAAAGTGCTTGAGCAACTCAGCGGGTCAGGCAGCATCTCTGGTGAACATCAATAGGTGACGCTTTGGGTCGGGATTCCTTCTCACACTGTTGTTGGGGAGAAGGACAAAGCCTAGCAAGTCATAGGTGGATGGTTGGACAAAGGCCAGAGATGAAAAGACCAGTGTGAGACAAAACAGTTAAAGAGTTGTGAATTGTGAAGCTCGAGTTTGGAATATAGGAGGAGGGGAGAAATAGGTGCCAGTGTGGGTGGAGCATAGGGAAGGGGGAGGGGTTTAGTTACCTAAAATTTGGGAATTTAGTGTTCGTACCGCGAGGTTGTAAGCCACCCAAGTTGAATATGAGGTGGTGTTCTCCAGTTTGCATGTGTCCTCACTCTGGCAATGGAGGAAGAATGGGAATGGGAAGATGAGTTAGAATGGCCAAATAAGGTAATCTACTCTACTGCATCCAGTGTTTTCGATGCAGCCTCCTATATATTGGCAAGACCAAGTGTATACTTGGTGACCATTTCGTCAAACACTTACACTCAGTCCGCCAAGGGCTACTGGATCTCCCGGTTGCTAACCGTTTAACTCCTCTTCCCATTCCCACACTGACCTTTCTGTCCTGGGCCTCCACCATTGCCAAGAGTGAGGCCACATGCAATCTGGAGGAATAACACTTCATATTCCACCTGCGTAGCTTACAACCCAATGGTACAAACATTCAATTCTTCAGTTTTAGGTAGCTATAAACCCTTCTTCCATTTTCTTTTCCACCCTGCTCTCCCCTGTGCCCCATCTAGACTACTCCCCTTATTTCCCTTCCACCTACATTCCTCCTTTTAGCCTCACAATTTGCATCTATACAGTACTTTTGAAACATACCTTCTGTCTTTTCATCTCTGGCCTTTGTCCAACTACTTCTGCCTATCTAAAGCCCTCCTCACCTGTATCCACCTATTACTTGCCAGACTTTGTCCTGCCCCATCTTTCCCAGCTTTCTTTCTCTACTCCTCCCCTACCCCACAATCACCGAAGAAGCGTTCTGACCTGAAACATCGCCTATCCATGTTCTTCAGAGGTGTTGCCTGTCCCACTGAGTTATTCCAGCACTTTGTCTTTTTTTGTCGGATGCATATATGGCCAAGCTACATCATAATTAATTTCATTAGCAGGCGGGTGGGACTTGTGTACCTGGGATATGTTGGCCTGTGTGGGCAAGTTGGGCCAAAGGGCCTGTTACCACACTGCATCACTCTATGACTATTAAAAACAATACGAAAAAAAATCATAGGTTTGTAGATAAAAATCATGCATTAAACACTCGACTCTGAACAACATTGTCAGGGTATCTATACTGTAGGCCGATGAGGGTAGTTGATGGCAAATAGTGATGGTGATTGAGGTAACATTGATAACATAAAAGGGATTTGCTGCTGTTCCCATAGAACATTTTACTCAGTATCATTCATCTCTGAAGAATGTTTCGCATTCAATAGTTTCCCGCAGAAAGTAACAAATATTAAATTTTAAATAGCTGAAAATGCAACTATAAGTGGTTTGTCAGCAAACATTTTTTAGGTTAAGTAAAGCATGGTACAATTTGCAGCAATTTTCTTGATAATACTTAACTGTTCCTTTGAAATGTTTAACAAACAATGTGTTTAAATACTAGATGCATGTAATACCACAGCGACTAAACTGATACCATCCAACATTAATGGAAATACTTCTTCACACTTTGTGGGATACAGTTTAGAAAACTTTATTTTTAAAACTTGTCCTCAATTTATCTATTATTAAAATGCCTGTTATGGAATATTGCCAAAGGAAGCAGATAATGAATCATAGCCAGTGTACATTTTGTCTCGACTACAAATATGAATGATGCAATTCAATGTTATACTGGGACTCCTCCAAGTGGAAATAGGATGCAGAAATTCTTGTTTTATTCCTGCACAAGATGGGTTTCTGATCTTGATAAGGCAACTAAAGATCGATTTAAAGAAGACATGGCAAAGTAGAGAGTTTGTCAAACTTTGAACTTGTAATGGCTTATCATGAAATATTATCAGAGACTGTAGAGCATGTTGAACCTAAAACAATAATTGAAAAAATTATGAATGGTGTGACACAGAGAATTTTACTATTTCATTCTTGTTCAGTATCGAGTAATTCTAGTGAGTAAGAAGGAACTGCAGATGCAGCTTTACACTGAAGATAGACACAGAATGCTGGAATAACTCAATGGTACAAGCAGCATCTCTGGAGAGAAGGAATGGTTGACGTTTTGGGTCGAGACCCTTCTTCAGACTGAGTCAGCGGAGTGGGAAACTAGAGATGTACTAGTAGTTAGCAAGTACATCTCAATATGAAATTTAGTTTAATGTTTAATTTTAGATGTGCAAATTGTACCGGCAAAATCAAATATAGCACTGCCCTGTTGGAACTGCCTATTAGAGCAGAAAAGTGCAGCACAGGAACAGATCCTTCGGCCCACAACGTCCGTGTCATACATGATAATAACCATATAACCATATAACAATTACAGCACGGAAACAGGCCCTCTCGGCCCTTCCAGTCCGTGCTGACCATTTGTTTTCCCCTAGTCCCATCTACCTGCACTCAGACCATACCCCTCCATTCATAGAAACATAGAAACATAGAAATTAGGTGCAGGAGTAGGCCATTCAGCCCTTCGAGCCTGCACCGCCATTCAATATGATCATGGCTGATCATCCAACTCAGTATCCCGTACCTGCCTTCTCTCCATACCCTCTGATCCCCTTAGCCACAAGGGCCACATCCAACTCACTCTTAAATATAGCCAATGAACTGGCCTCAACTACCCTCTGTGGCAGAGAGTTCCAGAGACTCACCACTCTCTGTGTGAAAAAAGTCTTTCTCATCTCGGTCTTAAAGGATTTCCCCCTTATCCTTAAGCTGTGACCCCTTGTCCTGGACTTCCCCAACATCGGGAACAATCTTCCTGCATCTAGCCTGTCCAACCCTTAAGAATTTTGTAAGTTTCTATAAGATCCCCTCTTAATCTCCTAAATTCCAGAGAGTATAAACCGAGTCTATCCAGTCTTTCTTCATAAGACAGTCCTGACATCCCAGGAATCAGTCTGGTGAACCTTCTCTGCACTCCCTCTATGGCAATAATGTCCTTCCTCAGATTTGGAGACCAAAACTGCACGCAATACTCCAGGTGTGGTCTCACCAAGACCCTGTACAACTGAAGTAGAACCTCCCTGCTCCTGTACTCAAATCCTTTTGCTATGAAAGCTAACATACCATTTGCTTTTTTCACTGCCTGCTGCACCTGCATGCCTACTTTCAATGACTGGTGTACCATGACACCCAGGTCTCGCTGCATCTCCCCTTTTCCTAATCGGCCACCATTTAAATAATAGTCTGCTTTCCTGTTTTTGCCACCAAAGTGGATAACCTCACATTTATCCACATTATACTGCATCTGCCAAACATTTGCCCACTCACCCAGCCTATCCAAGTCACCTTGCAGTCTCCTAGCATCCTCCTCACAGCGAACACTGCCCCCCAGCTTAGTGTCATCCGCAAACTTGGAGATATTGCCTTCAATTCCCTCATCCAGATCATTAATATATATTGTAAATAGCTGGGGTCCCAGCACTGAGCCCTGCGGTACCCCACTAGTTACTGCCTGCCATTGTGAAAAGGACCCGTTTACTCCTACTCTTTGCTTCCTGTTTGCCAGCCAGTTCTCTATCCACATCAATACTGAACCCCTAATACCGTATGCTTTAAGTTTGTATACTAATCTCTTATGTGGGACCTTGTCGAAAGCCTTCTGGAAGTCCAGATATACCACATCCACTGGTTCTCCCTTATCCACGCTACTAGTTACATCCTCGAAAAATTCCACAAGATTCGTCAGACATGATTTACCTTTTGTAAATCCATGCTGACTTTGTCCAATGCTGACTTTGTCCAACTCTGTCTATCCCTTCCCGTCCATATACCTATCCACATTACTTTTAAATGTTAAAAATCGATCCTGCCTCTACCACTTCTGCTGGAAGCTCATTCCACACAGCCACCACCCTCTGAGTAAAGAAGTTTCCCCTCATGTTACCCCTAAACTTCTGTCCCTTAATTCTCATGTCATGCCCTCTTGTTTGAATCTTCCCTACCCTCAATGGGAAAAGCTTATCCACGTCAACTCTGTCTATCCCTTTCATCATTTTAAAGACCTCAATCAAGTCTCCCCTTAACCTTCTGCGCTCCAAAGAATAAAGACCTAACTTGTTCAACCTTTCTCTGTAACTTAGTTGTTGGAACCCAGGCAACATTCTAGTAAATCTCCTCTGTACTCTCTCTATTTTGTTGACATCCTTCCTATAATTAGGCGACCAAAATTGTACACCATACTCCAGAATTGGTCTCACCAATGCCTTGTACAATTTTAACATTATTTCCCTACTCCTATATTCAATGCTCTGATTTATAAAGGCCAGCACACCAAAAGCTTTCTTTACCACCCTATTTACATGCGATTCCACCTTCAGGGAACTATGCACAGTTATTCCTAGATCCCTCTGTTCCACAGCATTTCTCAATTCCCTACCATTTACCATGTACGTCCTATTTTGATTTGTCCTGCCAAGATGTAGCACCTCACACTTATCAGCATTAAACTCCATCTGCCATCTTTCAGCCCACTCTTTCAAATGGCCCAAATCTCTCTGTAGACTTTGAAAATCTACTTCATTATCCACAACACCACCTATCTTAGTATCATCTGCATACTTAATTATCCAATTTTCCACCCCATCATCCAGATCATTGATGTACATTACAAACAACAGTGGACCCAACACAGATCCCTGAGGCACCCCACTGGTCACCGGCTTCCAACCTGACAAACAGCCATCCACCATTACTCTCTGGCATCTCCCATTCAGCCACTGTTGAATCCATCTTGCTACTCCGCCATTAACACCCAAAGATTGAACCTTCTTAACCAACCTTCCATGGGGAACCTTGTCAAAGGTCTTACTGAAATCCATATAGACAGCATCCACTGCTTTACCCTCATCAATTTCCCTAGTAACCTCTTCAAAAAATTCAAGAAGATTTGTCAAACATGACCTTCCAGGCTCAATTCTGTTAACCCTTGCTGTCTCCTCCCCTTCCCATCTCTCCCTCAGCCCTCGGGCCCTGGCATTCCCTCTATCTCTATCTCCCTCCCCCACCCTAGTCGCACTAGCTTCTCATTTTCACACCACAAACAGCTTACAATGGCTTGTTCCCTTTATCATCTATACTTTTTTGCATATCTTTCATTCATTGTTCTTTATCTCTCCACATCACCGTCTATATCTCTCGTTTCCCTGATCCCTGACCAGTCTGAAGAAGGGTCTCGACCCGAAACGTCGCCTATCTCCTTCGCTCCTTAGATGCTGCTGCACCCGCTGAGTTTCTCCAGCTTTTTGTGTAAGGCTCAAATCCATGTTGACTGTTCCTGATCAGACCCTGTTTATCCAGATGCTTATATATATTATCTCCAGGTATCCTTTCCATTAACTTGCCCACCACTGACGTCAAACTAACAGGTCTATAATTGCTAGGTTTATTCTTTGAACCCTTGTTAAACAATGGAACAACATGCGCAGTACGCCAATCCTCCGGCATTATTCCCGTTTCTAATGACATTTGAAATATTTCTGTCATAGCCCCTGCTATTTCTACACTAACTTCCCTCAATGTCCTAGGGAATATCCTGTCAGGACCTGGAGACATCCACTTTTATATTTTTCAAAAGTGTCAGTACTTCCTCCTCTTTGAATCTCATAGTTTCCATAGCTACGCTACTTTTTTCCCTTAACTCACAGAGTTCAATATCCTTCTCCTTGGTGAATACTGAAGAAAATAAATTGTTCAATATCTCCCCCATCTCTTTTGGTTCTGCAGATAGCTGTCCATTCTGGCTCTCTATTGGTCCAATTTTATCCCTCGTTATCCTTTTGCTATTAATATAGCTGTAGAAACCCTTAGGATTTACTTTCACCTTTCTTGCCAAAGCAACCTCATATCTTCTTTTAGCTTTTCTAATTTCTTTCTTGAGATTCTTTTTACACTCTTTATACTCCTCTAGCACCTCATTTACTCCATGCCTCCTATAATTATTGTAGATATCTCTCTTTTTTCGAACCAAGGTAATGCCAAGATGCCATGGTGCCAATCCCATGATGCCATGGTAAACCTATTTCATATGCCTGCACATGATTCATATCGCTCCATTCCAAGCATATTGGTGTGCCTATCTTAAAGCCTCTTCAACACCACTGTGGACACATTTCTTTGCACTTTAAAGGGTAAGATTTAGAAAATATTGCAAATTGATCAACATTATTGGATCCTTATCTGTCAGGTGCTAAAATAATGTCCACTTGTGACTGAGGTACTGTATTTGTATATATATTGGTACTGGTTTCCTTGCATGGTATATACCCAACATACATCATCAGTGGGATTTTCTGCCATCTTGGTATGAAGTGATGGTCTGTCCACTCACAGAATAAACAGATTGGATTTATGTTGACTGCACAAAGCCAATGTTATGTAAAGATCACACAAAATCTTCATATATGTCCACTTTACTACACTCTATTCTAGACTAACAACCTACTCCACATACAACTCACTTTGAAGATTGACCCCTGCATTTTCAAACATTTTGCTGCATCAAAAGTGACGTACATTAGGTATTTTTCTAGATCTATCACTTTTTCATGGATGGCATGAACATGCAACATACACATCTAGGGCATCCATAGGGACCATCTCAGTGGAGACATACAAAGGCTCAGCAGTCAACATCTTCTAACAAGGCTCCACAATACACCTCTCGGAGGTACAACATCCACACAAACAGGTATTAGTTTATAATTGTTGTGTGTACTAGGATATGGTGAAAAACATTGTTTTGCATGCCATCCAGCCATTCACACAAATGTATATCAGGAAATGCAAAGGAGAAAATAAACCATGTACAACGTAGTGTTACAGCTAGCGAAAATGCAGATTAAAAATGTGCAAGGGCCGCAATGAGGTTGATTGGAGGATTTGGAATTCATCCTTGCCATATGAAAGGTCTGTTCAACAGTCTGATAACAGGAATAGCAGAGCAGTAGAATTGCTGCCGCACAGCGCCAGAGATCCGGGTTCGTTCCTGACTACAGGTGCTGCCTGTACAGAGTTTGTACGTTCTCCCCATGACCACATGGGTTTTCTCCGGGTGGTCCGGTTTCGTCCCACATTCCAAAGACATACAGGTTTGAAGGTTAATTAGCTTCTATAAATTGTAAATTGTCTCTCGTGTTCAGTTCCCGCATTCCTGCACGTGCAGGAACTTGAAGTTGTTGACTCACCACTGCCGTCCTGTCGATGAAGACAGCTTTGTGGATCCATGGCCCTTATAGTTATCAGTCAGCTCCTTGATCTGCTGACACTGAAAACAAGGTCTGTAATTGCCTATATTGCCTGTAATATACATTACAGGACACATTGCCTGTAATCTGTCCTTCAACAGTGGTGTCATTAGAGAATTAAAAAATGGTGTTAGAACATTGTATGGTTGCCATGGGTATAGAGTGAATAGATTGGGGGACTGAACACTCTTGTGTTGGTTTTCTGGGGAAAACGTTGCTGCCTGTTCGTACTGATTGTGATCTGTTCACAAAGTCGAGGATCCAGTTGCATAGAGATGGTCATAGATCTAGTTCCCTCAGCTTGTTAACAAGTTTGGAGGCTGTCTTAATTTAGCTACAAGAGGTTAACTGCAAGCTTTTCTGTAATACTAACTATTTCTGAAACATCATGGTGTAATGTGAGGAGCACAACCAACGTTCTTTAAAAAAAAGCATTTTATAATATTGTATTCACTTTAAAGCTTTTAAGACACACAGCGAGACACACAGCGCTGTTTTATTGGTGAGAAAATGGTAAATATGAACAGACTTTTGAAACTGTAAATTAAACTGCAAATCATTGAACTGTTAATAGGAACCAGCTGTCTGAAGCAATTACGATGCAACAAGTCAATCAGCTTTAATCAATTGCTTGAAATGTGAGCAGGAAGAAAATTGAGTACTTGCAAGGGTGCGGCTCGAGAAGAAGTACAAAACAAAGTTATCTGCTAGTGTACAAGGTTGCTATGGACACTGCATTGTAAACAAAATGTAATGTGAGAACTTGTTGAGTGAGACTTTGGTTCCAAGTGGGCGAGGGGAAGGAGTGAGTTGGATGTTTACACATACTTATTGATCTTCATCAAAGTTGACAGGAAGCAATATTTTTGGTTTTGATTAGTGTTTTGGAATGTGAAAACAAAAGCTAGTTAACAGATGAGAAAGTAAATGTAAATGATAATCACCAATATATAGAAGGATGGATATGTACCTTGACTACAGCATCTGAGAGTCAATGGGCAGTGAGTCTATCCTGGGTGAATATGCCTGTGGCTGATGTATCTGTCCCGTAAGTCACAGAACTGGCCAGTTCCAATTAGTTTTTTCAGGAGGTGGCAAAGATGATCGATAAGAGTACGGTGGTGGATGTTGGCTGCATGGATTTTAGTAAGGCATTTGAGAAGATTAGGATGCATTGGATTAACAGTGACGTCGTATGGTTCAGACACGGCACCCTTCAGGACTTTTTAGACCAACTGGCTGGAGTTTTTGCAGACCTCTTCAACTTCTCATTCCTAAGGTCTGAAGTTCCCACCTGCTTTAAAATGACACTATTGGTACCAGTGCCCAAGAAGAGGAAGTGACAAAACCTCAATGACTAATGACCAGTGGCAATAATGTCTGTGGTGATGATGTACTTTGGGATGTTGGTTATGACACATATCAGCTCGTGACTTAGTGAGGAGCTGAACATATTTGAATTGGCCTGCATCACCACAATTCAGCAGGGGTTTCCATCTCGCTGGCTCTCCACTCTGCACTGGACCATTTGGACAATAAGAGCACATATGTCAGGCTGTTGTTTGTTGACTGTAGCTTGGTGGTACAACACCTTCATCCCTTCCAAACTTATCTTCAAACTTGGTGAACTGGGTTTCTGCTCATCCCATTGTAATTGGATTCTCAACTTCCTCATCGGCAGACCACAATCAGTACAACTAGCTAAAACACTTCCTCCTCAATAACCATCAATGCAGGAGCACCTCAAGGCTGTGAACTCAGTCCCCTGCTCTTCCCTCTGTATACCCATGATTGCGCAACCAGACACATCTCCAATATCATCTTTAAATTCACCAACGCAACCACCGTAGATGAACGAATAATGATGTAACTGAGACGGAGTACAGGAGGGAGATTGATAATGACTGAACGGTGTCAAAACAACAATATTGCTCTCAGTGTTAGCAAGACCAAAGAGCTGATTTTGATTTCAGGTGGGAAAAGCCAGGGATCTGCAAAACTATCTCAAGCCGAAACGTCACCCATTTCTTCTCTCCAGAGATGCTGAGTTACTGTCCCGCTGAGTAACTACAGCATTTTATGTCTATCTTTGGTTTAAACCAGCATCTGCAGATCCTTCACTCACATACTGTCTTTATTGGCAGGGCATCAGTGGAGAGAGTTAGTGGAGATGAGGTACAGGAGCCTGAAAACTATGAACACCTGGTTCAAGAACATCTTCTACCTAGCAACCATCAGGCTCTTGATAACTGTACATCTCTAGCCACTACCTTGGCAATTATCATCTTAAATGGACTGTGTCTGGCTGCATTACAGACATCAGTTTTTGCACTATTTGGGTTACCTCATGTTACGGTTATTCATTTATTGTACTATTGATTATTATATATCAATCTGTGAGTTATTGCATTAATGAACTTGTTAAACTGCAGCAAGTTAAAATGTCATTATTCCATTTCCTGTGCATATGACAATTATCAATATTCTTGACTCTTGAGGATGGGGTCACTGGTAAGCAGTTCCCTGCTGTAACTTCACAATGAGACTAAGGAGGGGAGAGATTGTGTGTGCTGTATGGCAGGGGGAGGGGGACAAAGAGAAGGTAGAACAAAGAGGAGATGAGAGAAGTCCTCTCTAAGAGAGGACATTGTTTCGGGGAGATTATAATGTCCCTGGCAGGTCAGATTAGGATGCGCTCTTCTGCAAAAGGGCTTGACTGGAGAGGCAGACAGCGCTTGCTTGAGCACAAGTTGCAGCAAGATGCTTAGGTACAATTGGCACTGGAACAAACTGATGAGGAACTTCTGTGTGCAACTAGGTTATCAAATGCCTCCCAGCATGATAAATCCCTAAGGCTTGAAGTGTTGAATGAAGTCAGAATTGCCCTCTACCGATACGATGTAGAATAACAAGAGAAATGCCAGAAAATCTTTAGTTCATGCTGAGAAATGATTAAGAAAGAGAACTTTTTCAACAAAAATGACTTTATATGACTCTACATGTCGATGCATTTATAATGTAACTTAGTCGGAGATCAGCATTAATATATTCTTCCCATGCCCACCTACAGAAGTCATTGTATGTAGGAAGGAACTGCAGATGCTGGTCTATACCGAAGATAGACACAAAGTGCTGGAGTAATCCAACGGGTCAGGCAGCGTCTCTGCAGAAAAGGAATAGGTGACGTTTTGGGTTGGAACCCGTTTCTCCAGAGATGCTGCCTGACCCGCTGAGTTATTCCAGCATTTTGTGTCTATCTACAAAAGTCATTGCTTCAGTGCTGTTGGTTAACTTGCTGAATGACCACACCAGAATCAGCAGTGAGAACGTCTCCCAGAGCTGCAACAGAGATGCTCCTGCTGTGATCTAACATTACTTGATTAAATAATACAAGTGGGACCCTGGCTGACCTTTCTCACCCTGACTCAGGCTTACTGAGCCTACATTGGGTCCAATCCATTCAGGAATCCTTAGTATTCAGTATTTACTTTAATGTCATTTTAACTGAGTACTTACATACACAGAAGAAACAAAAAAATGTTTCTCAATCAGTGCAGTTAATAAAAACAGAATAAATACGTGCAACTTAAAAAAAAAAAATTAACATATCTAAAAGCAAGCCTAAATTTTGAACTAAAAACAGACATTCAGACCGAACAGTAGCATGCTTTGACAGGTGCCTAGCTGTCAAAGTATGGGCGAAGTTAGTGATAAAGTGACTGTGTACAACAGTAAATATCCCTGAGGAGTCAGAGGATTAGTTGTGTACCTGGGGCCCAGCAGGCAGAACTATGGAACACTTTCCCTGTAACCCCTGTTAAACATTCACTTGCAGAGTTTATCTGACGCTCAAATCAAACAGCCGCTCCTACATTGATTCATTTGCTTGTGGGAGTGACCTGTGGAATTGGGGCCACGATTGGCTGCTCTCGCTGAGTGTGCAATTGAAGCTTAAAGGCCAATTTTTGTTGGCCAGAGCACTCAGTGCTAACTGGGCCAGTAAACAACATCATCTATTTTATCTATAATGTGCGCAACAGCTCACAATCTGCTTTTGCTGCATGTCACATAATCATCTGACCTGCGTACAAATCACAATGGACATTTAGACCGCTGTAGTGTCTACTATAGAGGCCTCCACTTGATCAATATCTGAAGCTGTGGATGGTCATTTGGGGCAGGTTCCTAGAATGATAATTTGATAACCTTGAGTTCTAATCTGGTCTTTTTTGTCTCACTGTCATAGTGACAGTTAATGCAACACCTGAGATGCCTCACAACGTTCTCTGTGAGACACACAGTCTCGTGATTTGTTATGACTGTCCCTGGTTTGCTCTGAAATGCTTTCTTACTCTGTCCAAGGTTAATGCCCACCAGTTAAGAATAGGCTGGGGGTGAGACAGACAGAGCATCATCTACACGTGCTGGCTGCCCTACTCAAATAATGCCAGTGTATTCAAGAGTTCAGGACCAGTCATCTAACATCTGCAGCAGAGGGGCAAGCAATGGGGAAACTGGCGTAGCTGAGAATTCAGCGAACAATGAGAGAGCAGTCCTGAGCTTCCATCTACCTCATCGGAGACTCTTGGATTATCTTTACTGGACTTTACTGGACTTTATCTTGCACTATACGTTACTCCCGTTATCCTGTATCTGTACACTGTGGATGGCTCAATTTTAGCATGAATAGTCTTTCCGCTGACTGGATAGCCCGGAGAACACGTAACAAAAAGCTTTTCATTGTTTCTCGATGCATGTGACACTAAACTAAACTAAACTTGTGCAGTAGCCAACCATGAGACTATTCATGCCATTGGCTTGAACATGGGGACATGGGCTGGGCCAGCATTCAACTTGCACCCACTCCAAGTCACAAGGCTCTTGCTGGTTCAGTATTTTTTGTAGGTTTCCAGAGACACTGGGTCAAAGCTTGAAATGACCAGGTATGGATTGCTCAGTGTGCAGTGGAATTAGCAGCAATTATCCCAGTGGGAGGCCACGGCTGTCCTTGTTAATTAGTCAATGTGTCTTTCTTAGCTGCTCCATGCAATGGCAGCCTGAGGGACACATTAAATTGTTGCAGTCCAACACCAGACTCCGAGGGCAACATGACCCACTCCTACTCCCACGTATGTTCTCATGTTTTTGTACTTTAGTGACATCTGGTGGTAACTTTTAAAGGAAAAATCCTTTGAGTCAACCCTCGTCAGGGTCAGAGTGAAACCATCTCTCCGACACACACACTCTTCATGGAGATTCTGCCATGTACCCTTACTCTTAACTCTATCTCATTTGTTTATTTCTTTCGTGTATTTTTCGTTTTTTTTTGTATTATTCAGAGTGCCCTACAATCTTTGCATCTGTGTTTACATATTGCTATATTTATCATAACTCTGTTTATACTGTTCTTTCTGACCTTCGTGCAAATTGGGAATTTTATTGCATCCTGGCGAATAAGAAAATCTGAATTCAAATCTGAATTTGAATGTTTGTGAAGTACCACTTTTGGTGGGTCCAGATTTCTCACTCTCAACGCTCACCCAATGTTGGCAGCCCTATAAGAAGTGAATGCAAATCTATACTAGCTGGGGCTGTACTGGTGAGAGACCCCATGGTGTATTGGCTAGTGCACTGCTGGCCACAGGAAATATGAAGCTCTCCCAGTTGGTTTTATGCCAGTATGAGATGTAATCTATGTAACCCAGCTGGAATTTGATGGTGTGTCAGCCTGGGGCTCTTTCCTGGAGGTTCCAAGATTCCAAGGCATCTCCTGAGGAGATCCTCAGGAGATTTTTCTGAGAAGGATAAAACGGTGAAGAAAAGTATAATGCATTAATTTATTTATTGCCAATGTTGAATAGTTTCATCATGCAGTAAAAGTTGATAGCACAAGGCAGGATTTGAGGATTTGGCATATCTTTTGTAGTTGGAAAGATAAATGCCACATCACTTAATTTGTGTATGTAATTCAGCTGGCCTCTAATGGCATGTTTCAACAGAGTAGTAAT